>RWGZ01001625.1:369582-516627 GCA_009725065.1 Utricularia reniformis
TGGTAAACGTGAGTCATAACTGCTCGGACCGAACCCAGGTGCCAGCTGGCAGAAAACGCTTTATTTTGCTAAGGTCAGCTTCGGTCCTCCAGCTAAACATCGGGCCGCTCTTCATTGGAGGTATGAAATGGGCTATAAGGATTCATTTTCGCCATTTGAATTGGTCCAATCGCTGCTGGGCCTTACCCATCACAAGGTACCCGGTCCTAGAGTTCTCATCACTAGCCCCTCGGGCTTGATTGCCAATCGCAGAGGTGATACAAGGCCGATCACATGATGTTTGCACATTAATGAGAACAAGGGACCGTACCTGTAAGTAGTGAGAGTCCAGGGGACTGAAGTTTGCCTTAGCGTATGGATCGATCATGCTTAAGAGCTAATAACGTATATTTAAATTATACTTTTATTTTCGTTATTCTTTAAATACTAATATCCCAACCTGCGCCTCTTCACCTTCGGTAGTTCAAGAGGCGTGATGAGTGCGCTCCGTACCGTCACAATCTGGGGCAGTATTTCGTGGCGGCACGTCACTCGCTAGGAGATTAATATTTAAATCGGGATTTAGGGCACTGTTTCTCCTCATCGTCATTTTCGCGAAGAGAAAATCGCAGCAAGTTCTTGTGTCTAAAATCGCTCTCTCGTCCAACCCTCTTCCAATTCGTTTTTGCTAAGGTATACTTTCATGGCTCCCCATAAAATGCGTTATCCTTCTATGTCTGAGTTGGACATTGAGGAGTTTAGGTCGAAGTTTTCAATCCCGGCACATTACTCAATTTGGAAGGGACGGGAAGACATTCCCTGTTTCCTTCCTGCGGAGATGAATGTGCCGGCGTCTGCTATTCCGGTTAGCTACGCCTCTTTAAAGTGCGGGCTTTGTTTTCCGCTACATCCTTTTGTAGCGGCCGTGCTTAAAGAAATCCACTGCCCCACTTTTGCGTTATTCCCGGGCAGTTACGTATATATTATAGCGTTCATTTTTTATTGTCACCAACAGAATCGGGCCCCAACCTTAGAACACTTCTTTAACCTGTTCTTGGTTGGGTCCCGAAAGGGAAAAGGTCCGTTGGGGTGTCGTAAGTTGTATTATATAGCGGTGGGCACCAAAGAGTGCGCAATTGTAGATAAAGAGGAGTCTCTTCATGCGTGGGAGGCTTGTTATGTGTGGATGACAGATCCGAAAGAAGATCTGTTGAAAGTATGGCCACGCATAACTCACCCACGCATAGGGCAGTTGGACCGAAGCAGGTTCAACCCCTCCCGCACGGACACCGCAAACACACTTGCGTTGTTCCCCCCTCCTGAAGCACGCCTTAAGCAAATAGATCTGCTTCGGGAGAGAAGATTAATAGAGATGGGTGTTGGGGGTAGGACCGGAGCCCCAGCCCCGTAGGGGGTTTTATCTTCTAGTTCAGATTCAGATCCATCAGAAGGATCGGGTATGAAATAGTATTTATGTTTTAATCTTTCCTGATCCTTATGTATTTGTTTTGCAGATTCAACTGACACGATGCCGAGCGCTCGTTTTAAACGTATGGCAGCTACTTCGGTCCGTCCTTCTGAGGGACAAAGGGAAGCATCGGGCAGCACCGAAGCAAGTGAATCGGCAACGGGGGGCACGGTGGTCCCTTCGGGGTCAGGGAACCCCCCGATCCAAACAACCAGCGCGGGCACGTTGACCCTTCGCTGCACCGGGCAGTCCTCAAGCGGAGAGGAGCCTGTTTTTCGGGTATTTGGAGTTGTAGAGGAGGTGATAAAGGCTCGGATTCGTTCTTTGAGCTTATTCGGCCTCTATCAAATCGGTAATAGCTCTTTTTTTAACACTAAGACTATTACATTGTTGCTGCAGGGAGCCGTTCCCGTGGATAAGGTTCTCCCTGGCCCTCAGCTTAAGCCGAACGTCTCCCTGCCGCCGGTCCCCTTGGGAAAAGGGAAGAGGGTGACCGAAGTAGAAGCCCCGCAGAAGCCGAAGAGGCTGAAGAAGGGAGGCCGAGCTCCGGTCCCCAATAAGGGGATTGTTTTGAAGGAACCTGGGCACTGCCCAGGTTCAGTGGGCAGGGCCCGAAGACCAACTCCAATTGGGGAGTTGCCTTGGACCTGTTGGACAGGTTCAGCAAGGGGAGGAAGTTATCCTCCTGGCGGAGTGCCTTTGTGAAGGACTTCCGCCTTTTTGTTGAGCAGAACCCAGATAACGTCCAAGCGGACGTATCTGGGGAAGATATCATGGAAAGCTTCCTCGACCTCACATCTATGGTAACTTTAGCTTAACCTGGAGGCCCGAAGCTTTATTCTTAACCATGTGTGGTCTTTTGCAGATGTTGAGGAAAGCTTTTACAACTGCTATCACCATGGAGAAATACCAGGGTGATAGCGTTGTGTCCCAGAAAGTCCAAGACCAACTTGACCTTGCGAAAAGGCAAGTCGAGATCAAGCATGGGGAATTCGTATCTGGGGAAGATATCATGGAAAGCTTCCTCGACCTCACATCTATGGTAACTTTAGCTTAACCTGGAGGCCCGAAGCTTTATTCTTAACCATGTGTGGTCTTTTGCAGATGTTGAGGAAAGCTTTTACAACTGCTATCACCATGGAGAAATACCAGGGTGATAGCGTTGTGTCCCAGAAAGTCCAAGACCAACTTGACCTTGCGAAAAGGCAAGTCGAGATCAAGCATGGGGAATTCGTCACTGGGGAAGATATCATGGAAAGCTTCCTCGACCTCACATCTAAGGTAACTTTAGCTTAACCTGGAGGCCCGAAGCTTTATTCTTAACCATGTGTGGTCTTTTGCAGATGTTGAGGAAAGCTTTTACAACTGCTATCACCATGGAGAAATACCAAGGTGATAGCGTTGTGTCCCAGAAAGTCCAAGACCAACTTGACCTTGCGAAAAGGCAAGTTGAGATCAAGCATGGGGAATTGGTCACGGTACGGGAGGACCGTGACCGATTGGATAATGAGCTGCTAAGAGCAGGGACGGAGGTCTCCCTCTTAGCAGATAAGGTCGCTGAGCTAGAGAAGGTGGGGCAATCGGCTCAGGGGCGAATAGACGACCTGGAGGCCAAGTTCCGGGCCAAAGATGAAGAAATCAACCAAGTCCAAGGTCGGGCCCAGGAGAATAGGAACAAGCTGAATGAGCTTCTCCTTCGGGCCCAAGAAGAAAAAGCGGCCTTGGATGAAGAGTTGACGAGGGCCCGTACTTCGTCTGAAGGTTCGGTTCGGGAAGCAGTTTTGGGGTTCGCTCAGTCCCCGTTGTTGTTCGCTTTAGCGGACAACATACATGGGGTTTACACTGTGAAGTATCTGGATAACATGCAAGAGCAGGTTATCCAGACGTTCGGGCTTTCCCCTTCGGACGAGCGATGGAAGGCGATCGAGCCACTTGAGAAGGATGGCAAGTTTCAGGTCATTCCAACTTTGGAAGATCCTGTGCTGGAAGAGGACCCTTTCTTCTATCTCTTTGAAGAGATGGAGAAAGCGGTTAACCAGAAGGTGGCCGATCAAGAGGAAGAGCTGAGGCGGCTCGCCGACCAGACCGAACCCAGGAGCCCGAAGTAGAAGACAAAGAAGAAGGGCAGAGTTAGATATTAGATATTACTTTGTATCTGCCATTCTTTTTTGTTTAATATAAAATTTTCCTCCCTTTTCCAGCTTTAGTTGTTTTGATTACCAGAGTGAACCGATATAACTAACCTCGGAATAAACTAATAAGTTTCAACTTAACGAAGTAGTTCATCTTAACTTCAGAATAAACTACTAAGTATAAGATCGGGGACACTTACAGCGTGTCAACCATCGGTCTCAGACGTTATATTTAGTTTATTTACGTCAATTTTGATTGGATCAGTCGTTTTACATGGTGTTGGGTCACTCTTATTCCGTCCTTGGAATCATTACTTAATTGAATAGGCGTAGTTTGCGTTAATTATGAGTTTTTACGGGCTTTCGCCGAACCTTGGTTCTATTAAAGACCCTTAGGTTTCACTGGCTAAGCTTGGCTCATAATATGTCTTATGTTAGGACCGATCTTATGTTTCGATATGCTGACTATCATTCCTTTCGTTGTAGCATATTTCACAGGTACAAAAGGCCATCCCTAAAGACTGAATGCCGTTGGAGGGAATGTCTTAGTTCGTAATGAGTTATGGGAGAATCACGACTCATCCATGGGGCAAGGCAAGTGCAGGAGCATCTGACTCGTCAGAGCGGTCACTGCAACTTGGGAACCTTGCGGACAAGAAGCTTCGGTCACTAGTCCAGATTCGTCCTAAGCTTATCCAACTCCAAGATCATTCCATCATTCTATTAGAAATAGTTAACTCTTGTACTTACTTGTTTGTCATTTACGTTTAATGGAATGTTTTTTATTGAGTCAAACACATTAATCGAAAAATCATAAGAAGTATCGTCTTAAATTCATGACATTCCAAGTTCGGGGGACCTCTATACCATCGAATGTTTCAAGTTTATACGCACCTTACAACAATTTCGCCGATATGCGATACGGTCCCTCCCAATTTCTGTCCAGCATTCCAACATTCATCTGCACCTTAATGCTTCTGAGGACGAGGTCGCCTTCAAAGAATTCCCTTGGGAGGACTCGTTTGTTATGGGCCCGTTCCATATTCCACTGATAAGCACGCATCCGTGCATAAACGGCATCTCTTTTTTCTTCGACCATCTCGAGGTCCAATAATTTCCTTTCACCGTTCATATGCTCATCGTATTGAGATATCCGAGGTGATCGGATGGCAACCTCCACCGGGCTAACAGCTTCGGTCCCATANAACAAGGTACCCGGTTCTAGAGTTCTCATCACTAGCCCCTCGGGCTTGATTGCCAATCACAGAGGTGATACAAGGCCGATCACATGATGTTTGCACATTCATGAGAACAAGGGACCGTACCTGTAAGTAGTGAGAGTCCAGGGGACCGAAGTTTGCCTTAGCGTATAGATCGATCATGCTTAAAAGCTAATAACGTATATTTAAATTATACTTTTATTTTCGTTATTCTTTAAATACTAATATCCCAACCCACGCCTCTTCACCTTCGGTAGTTCAAGAGGCGTGATGAGTGCGCTCCGTAACATCACAGTCTGGGGCAGTATTACGTGGCGGCACGTCATTGGCTGGGAGATTAATATTGAAATCGGGATTTAGGGCACTGTTTCTCCTCATCGTCATTTTCGCGAAGAGAAAATCGCAGCAAGTTCTTGTGCCTAAAATCGCTCTCTCGTCCAACCCTCTTCCAATTCGTTTTTGCTAAGGTATACTTTCATGGCTCCCCATAAAATGCGTTATCCTTCTATGTCTGAGTTGGACATTGAGGAGTTTAGGTCTAAGTTTTCAATCCCGGTACATTACTCTATTTGGAAGGGACGGGAAGACATTCCCTGTTTCCTTCTAGCGGAGATGAATGTGCCGGCGTCTGCTATTCCGGTTAGCTACGCCTCTTTAAAGTGCGGACTTCGTTTTCCGCTACATCCTTTTGTAGCGGCCGTGCTTAAAGAAATCCACTGCCCCACTTTTGCGTTATTCCCGGGCAGTTACGTATATATTATAGCGTTCATTTTTTATTGTCACCAACAGAATCGGGCCCCAACCTTAGAACAATTCTTTAACCTGTTCTTGGTTGGGTCCCGAAAGGGAAAAGGTCTGTTGGGGTGTCGTAAATTGTATTATATAGCGGTGCGCACCAAAGAGTGCGCAATTGTAGATAAAGAGGAGTCTCTTCATGCGTGGGAGGCTCGTTATGTGTGGATGACAGTTCCGAAAGAAGATCTGTTGAAAGTATGGCCACGCATAACTCACCCACGCATGGGCAGTTGGACCGAAGCAGGTTCAACCCCTCCCGCACGGACACCGCAAACGCACTTGCGTTGTTCCCCCCTCACGAAGCACGCCTTAAGCGAATAGATCTGCTTCGGGAGAGAAGATTAAAAGAGATGGGTGTTGCGGGTAGGACCGGAGCCCCAGCCCCAAAGGGGGTTTTATCTTCTAGTTCAGATTCAGATCCATCAGAATGATCGGGTATGAAATAGTATTTATGTTTTAATCTTTCCTGATCCTTATGTATTTGTTTTGCAGATTCAACTGAGACGATGCCGAGCGCCCGTTTTAAACGTATGGCAGCTACTTCGGTCCGTCCTTCTGAGGGACAAAGGGAAGCATCGGGCAGCGCAGAAGCAAGTGAATCGGCAACGGGGGGGCACGGTGGTCCCTTCGGGTTCAGGGAACCCCCCGATCCAAACAACCAGCGCGGACACGTTGACCCTTCGCTGCACCGGGAAGTCCTCAAGCGGAGAGGGGCCTGCGTTTCGGGTATTTGGAGTTGTAGAGGAGGTGATAAAGGCTCGGATTCGTTCTTTGAGCTTATCCGGCCTCTATCAAATCGGTAATAGCTCTTATATTAACACTAAGACTATTACTTTGTTGCTGCAGGGAGCCGTTCCCGTGGAGAAGGTTCTCCCCAGCCCTCAGCTTAAGCCGAACGTCTCCCTACCGCCGGTCCCCTTGGGAAAGGGGAAGAGGGTGACCGAAGTAGAAGCCCCGCAGGAGCCGAAGAGGCTGAAGAAGGGAGGCCGCGCTCCGGTCCCCAATAAGGGGATTGTTTTAAAGGAACCTGGGCAGGGCCCGAAGACCAACTCCGATTGGGGAGTTGCCTTGGACCTGTTGGACAGGTTCAGCAAGCGGAGGAAATTATCCTCCTAGCGGAGTGCCTTTGTGAAGGACTTCCGCCTTTTTGGGGAGCAGAACCCAGATAACGTCCAAGCGGACGTATCTGGGGAAGATATCATGGAAAGCTTCCTCGACCTCACATCTAAGGTAACTTTAGCTTAACCTGGAGGCCCGAAGCTTTATTCTTAACCACGTGTGGTCTTTTGCAGATGTTGAGGAAAGCTTTTACAACAGCTATCACCATGGAGAAATACCAAGGTGATAGCGTTGTGTCCCAGAAAGTCCAAGACCAACTTGACCTTGCGAAAAGGCAAGTTGAGATCAAGCATGGGGAATTGGTCACGGTACGGGAGGACCGTGACCGATTGGATAATGAGCTACTAAGAGCAGGGACGGAGGTCTCCCTCTTAGCAGATAAGGTCGCTGAGCTGGAGAAGGTGGGGCAAACGGCTCAGGGGCGAATAGACGACCTGGTGGCCAAGTTGCGGGCCAAAGATGAAGAAATCAACCAAGTCCAAGGTCGGGCCCAGGAGAAGACGAACAAGCTGAATGAGCTTCTCCTTCGGGCCCAAGAAGAAAATGCGGCCTTGGATGAAGAGTTGACGAGGGCCCGCACTTCGTCTGAAGGTTCGGTTAGGGAAGCATTTTTGGGGTTCGCTCAGTCCCCATTGTTGTTCGCTTTAGCGGACAACATACATGGGGTTTACACTGCGAAGTATCTGGATAACATGCGAGAGCAAGTTATCCAGACGTTCGGGCTTTCCCCTTCGGACGAGCGATGGAAGGCGATCGAGCCACTAGAGAAGGATGGCAAGTTTCAGGTCATTCCAACTTTGGAAGAACCTGTGCTGGAAGAGGACCCTTTCTTCTATCTCTTTGAAGAGATGGAGAAAGCGGTTAACCAGAAGGTGGTGGATCAAGAGGAAGAGCTGAGGCGGCTCGCCGACCGGACCGAACCCAGGAGGTCGAAGTAGAAGACAAAGAAGAAGGGCAGATTAGTTAGATATTAGATATTACTTTGTATGTGCCATTCTTTTTTGTTTAATATAAAATTTTCCTCCCTTTTCCTTCAGCTTTATTTGTTTTGATTACCAGAGTGAACTGATATAACTAACCTCGGAATAAACTAATAAGTTTCAACTTAACGAAGTAGTTCATCTTAACTTCAGAATAAACTACTAAGTATAAGATCGGGGACACTTACAGGGTGTCAACCATCGGTCCCAGACGTTATATTTAGTTTATTTACGTCAATTTTGATTGGATCAGTCGTTTTACATGGTGTATGGGTCACTCTTATTCCGTCCTTGGAATCATTACTTAATTGAATAGGCGTAGTCTGCATTAATTATGAGTTTTTACGGGCTTTCGCCGAACCTTGGTTCTATTAAAGTCCCTTAGGTTTCACTGGCTAAGCTTGGCTCATAATACTTCTTATGTTAGGACCGATCTTATGTTTTGATATGCTGACTATCATTCCTTTCGTTGTAGCAGATTTCACAGGTACAAAAGGCCATCCCTAAAGACTGAATGCNTCCAGACGTTCGGGCTTTCCCCTTCGGATGAGCGCTGGAAGATGATCGAGCCACTTGAAAGAGATGGCAAGTTTCAGGTTATTCCGACCTTGGAAGAATATGTTCTAGAAAAAGACCCTTTCTTCTATCTTTTTGAAGAGATGGAGAAGGCGGTCAACCAAAAGGTGGCCGATCAAGAAGAAGAGTTGAAGCGGCTCGCGGCCCGGACCGAACCCCAGGAGCTCAAGCGGAAGATAAAGAAGAAGGGCAGATTAGTTAGATTTAGTTATCATTTTGTATCTGCCGCACTTCTTACTTAATATAAAGACTTTTTCTTCCGCTTTGATTATTTTAATTGCCGAAACGAAGTGATATAACGAACTTCTGTATAAACTAATAAGTTTTATCTTAACGAAGCTGTTTTATCTTAACTTCTGAATAAACTAACAAGTATAAGATCGGGGACACTTACAGGGTGTCAACCATCGGTCCCAGACATTATATTTAGTTTATTTATGTCAACTTTGATTGGATCAGTCGTTTTACATGGTGTATGGGTCACTCTTATTCCGTCCTTGGAATCATTACTCAACTGAATAGGCGTAGTCTGCGTTAACTATGAGTTTTTACGAGCTTTCGTCGAACCTTGGTTCTAATAAAGTCTCTTAGGTTTGCTGGTTAAGCTTGACTCATAATACGTCTTATGTTAGGACCGATCTTATGTTTCGATATGCTGACTATCATTCCTTTCGTTGTAGCAGATTTCATAGGTACAAAAGGCCATACCTAAATACTGAATGCCGTTGAAGGGAATGTCTTAGTTCGTAATGGGTTATGGGAGAATCGCGACTCATCCATGGGGCTAGGCAAGTGCGGGAGCATATGACTCGTCAGAGCGGTCACTACAACTTGGGAACCTTGCGGACAAGAAGCTTCGGTCATCAGTCCAGATTCGTCCTAAGCCTATCCAACTCCAAGATCGGTCCATCATTCTATTAGAAATAGTTAACTCTTGTACTTACTTGTTTACTACTTACGTTTAATGGAATGTTTTTTATTGAATCAAACACATTAATCGAAAATTCATAAGAAGTATCGCCTTAAATTCATGACATTCCAAGTTCGGGGGACCTCTATACCATCCAATGTTTCAAGTTTATACGCACCTGACTCCAATTTCGTCGATATGCGATACGGTCCCTCCCAATTTCTGTCCAGCTTTCCAACGTTCCTCTGCACCTTAATGCTTCTGAGGACGAGATCGCCTTCAAAGAATTCCCTTGGGATGACTTGTTTGTTATGGGCCCGTTCCATATTCCGCTGATAAGCACGCATCCGTGCATAAATTGCATCTTTTTTTCTTCGATCATCTCGAGGTCCAATAATATCCTTTCACCGTTCATATGCTCATCATATTGAGATATCCGAGGTGATCGGATGGCAACCTCCACCGGGCTAACAGCTTCGGTCCCATACACCAATGAGAAAGGTGATTCCTGGGTTGTTGAGCGAGGTGTAGTTCGGTACGCCCATATGACCTCATAGATGTGTTCGGGCCATTTCCCTCCAAAATGTTCTAACTTGGTTTTCAATCCTTTCAGGATAACCTTGTTAGATACCTCCGTAAGTCCGTTAGTTTGGGGATGAGCCACCGATGAGAAATGCTGGGTGATCCCAACTTGGTGCATAGATCCCGTATGCTCTTTCCGCGAAACTGAGTTTCATTATCAAATACGAGCGCTCGGGAAACCCCGAAGCGGCTCACAATATTTTGCCATATGAAGTGTTTGACCACTTTCTCCGAGATAATGGCTACGGCTTCTGCTTCGATCTACTTCGAATAATATTTCACCGCTACGATACAAAATTTTCTTTGCCCTATGGACCGGGGAAAATGTCTGAGGATGTCAATCCCCCATCTGTCAAACGGACAAGGCAATGGGGTAATCGATAATGGAGCCCCAGGCAATTGCGGGAGTTGAGCGTGGTATTGACATATGGCCCAACGCTTAGTGCTGCTTGGCATCAGCGAGCAATGTTGGACAAAAATACCCGGCTCTAATAATGCGGTGGTATAAAGATCGGGCCCCCGAATGAATGCCGCATATCCCTTCATGAACATAAATCATGACGGCTTCGGCCTCAATAGGAGATAAACATCGCAGAAGCGGGCCCTCAAAACTCTTTTCAAACAAACGTCCATCGACTAAGGTGAATCTCTTAGCCCGGACCTCTATTTTCCTAGCTTCAGACTTATCTTCAGGAAGATATCCGTTTGAGAGGTATTTAATAAAGGAGTCCATCCAATTGGGTTCTCATCGGGATTCAGTAGTATCAATATTCAAGCCCTGGAGTTCATGACATAGAGCCCCGATCTCTTCAATAGACATTTCGGTCACTGGAATCTCGACCGAAGATCGGTCCTGAATGTGGACCGAAATAGTGCTCGGCTCTATGTCAGGTATGCCCGAAGCCAATCTAGCGAGTGCATCGGCAACCTTATTTTGTTCTCGTGGCACATTGTCAAGAGAGAACTCATTAAACTTCTTGGATAACTCCAGAACTTTAGCGCAATACAACCTCATCATCGGATCGTGAGTCTCAAATCTCCCTGCGAATTGTTCCGCTACTAACTTCGAGTCTGAGAACATTCGCACTCTGCTAACTCTCATTTTTAGAGCCAATGTCATTCCTGACAATACTGCCTCATATTCTACCGCATAATTTGTTCCATCAAAGGAAAATTTGACTGCGGAATGAATAAGATCACATTGTACCGTTGTCAGGGTAATCCCCGCTCCTCTTCCCCCGAAGGTTGATCCATCTACGTGGATCGTCCATCGATCATCCTCTTGGTTAAGATAAATGGCCGATCGGGTCATTTCAACCACAAAGTCGGCTAGAACTTGAGCTTTGATCGCCCTTCGGGGCAGGAATTCCAGATACAAAGCGCTGAGTTTGATAACCCATTTTGCCAATCTCTCATTCAAATCCTTCTGTTTAAGGAGTATTTTCAGAGGCTGATCCGTATTAACGTAGACCGTTCGGCCTTCGAAATAATACTTCAACTTGGATACAGCTTTCTTCAAAGCTAACATGAATTTCTCCAAGGTGGAATACCTGGTTTCAGCAGATACTAGAGAATGACTGACATAATAAACAGGTCTATGAATGTCATCTCGTATGGTCACCAGAGCTGCGCTGTGGGCAACTTCGGACACCGCAAGATATAACCCCAAAGGTTCATCACAAGTTGGACTTACCATCACCGTGGGAGTGCTTAAATAAGTCTGTAACTCGGAGAAGGCCCGATCGTATTCTTCGGTCCAATCCATATGGCTTGCTTTTCTTAGCACACTGAAAAAAGGTAAAGCCCGGTCTGTGGATTTCGAAATAAACCTGCTCAGTGCGGCTAGTCGGCCAGTAAGCCTTTGAAATTCTCTTTTGTTTCTCGGAGGTTGCATATCAATGATAGCTTGCACCTTATCAGGGTTAACCTCTATACCTTTCTCTGAAACATAATATCCTAAGAATTTTCCACTTCGGATCCCGAAGCAGCACTTGTTTGGATTTAGTTTGAGCTTATATTTTCGGCATACTTCGAAACAACGAGACAAATAAGAAAGATGGTCTTCATCATTCATAGATTTTACAATCATATCGTCAACATACACTTCCATCATATGGCCAATCAACTCTCTAAAGATTCTGTTGACCAACCTTTGGTATGTTGCTCCAGCATTTTTGAGACCGAAGGGCATAACCACATAACAGAAAACCCCATCTTCGGTCATGAACGATGATTTCTTCTGATCTTCTTCAGCCAAGAAGATCTGGTGATACCCAGAGTAAGCATCCATGGTACTCATCATGGTGCTACCAGAAACAGCATCTACCAGTCGGTCGATGTGCGGCAACGGGAAAGGATCTGACTCACAGCTTTTGTTCACATCGGTAAAATCGATGCACATTCGCCATTTCCCGTCCGGTTTGGAAACCACCACTGGGTTTGCAACCCATTCAGTATAGTGGATTTCTCTGATAAATCCCGACCGTAGCAGCTTATTCACTTCAGCCCGGATGATCTCGATCTTCTCAGGAGAATAGCGTCTCCTTTTCTGCCTAACAGGCTTCGTTCCAGGCTCAGTATTGATCCGATGTTCACTATCGGATCGGTCAATCCCCGGAACATCATCCGGGGTCCAAGCAAATATATCCACGTGGCTTCTCAGCAGGTGGATCAGTTCTCTTTCAAAGTCAGGGGCTAAATGAGCCCCGATGCGAGTTGTCTTGGTTGAGTCATCCTCAACCAGATTAATCAGTTTGAACCCCACGGGTTCCATCGCTTGCCTCGGGTGCGGCAGCTCTTCCAGCAAATCCACCCGGGCCCTCTTCACTGGTGCCAACGTTCGGCACGAGCTCATGTAGCATTGTCTAGCTACTTTCTGATCCCCCTTAACAGAAATAACTCCATGAATGGAGGGGAACTTGAGCATCATGTGATAAGTAGAAGGGACCGCCTCAAACTTACTCAGGCCGGTCCGTCCAATAATAGCGTTGTAAGCCAAGTCGACTTCAACGATAATGAATTCCAAATCTTCAGATCGGTCCTTGGATGGCTCTCCAAGGGTAACGGGGAATAACATCTTCCCACAAGGAATAACACTTCTTTGGTCGAACGACCAAAGAGTTATGTTGGCGATCGGCAGATCATGAGCAACTGCTCCCAACATTTCGGCGACCTCGCGCTTCATCAGATTGCACGAGGCCCCAGTGTCCACCAAGATTCTGTGGACACGGCGATTCCCGATGACCCCTGTAATGGTGAGGGGGTCGTCACAGGGATCAATGATCCCCTCCCGATCAGCCGGGGTGAAAGTGATGTCCTCTCTGAAGATGGAGGACCGATCCATGGGATCATATTTTACCAGCGCCACAGATTCGGAGCTCTCAGCAGAGTCTCCGCGCGCTGTTCTCTTTCGGTCCCGGACCGACTCATTTATTCTCAATCCGCCGGAGATAACATAAATATCTCCGGCCACTTCTCTAGGTGCCGCCTCATTTCGAGGAGGTTGGGCACCAGTTTCAGCAGGTGGGGGAGCAGCCTGCTCCTGTCTCCCACCCTCATTCTGCGGGGCTCTGCCGCCACGGCCCCGCCATCTTCTTCTTCGGCCCTGACCACGGTTCTCACGACCGTGTTGGCCTCTTTCTTGCTCTGGCGGAGGAGACCTTCGGTCCTCCGTCCGATCATTATAGTTTCGGGGTTGTCCCCGATTATCTCTTCCCCGCGGCCTGTGACGATCGTCACCTTGATGGCCCCTTCAGGGGGATTCCGCTCGTTTGCCCTTCTGACCGTTTCGGTCGGGCTTTTCTTTACTCATTGCCTCTACTGTCTCTTTCAACAGCGGGCACTTCAAGGTCGGGTGATCGCGATTATGATGAAGCTCGCAATACACCCGATTGTCCTCCTGCTTCGGGGGGACGTCTTTTTCATTCACAGCCGCTACTTCTCGCGACTGTTTCTTCGGGTATGAAACCCTATGATCACCTGCGGGCTCAGAATTCCCGCTAGGCTTCCGATAACCAAGCCCCAGCGCTTCATCTACCTTAATATACTTGTTGATTTTCTGAAGAAGTTTTCCCAAGGTAGATGGTGGGCTCTTCACCAAACTGGCCGAAAGGCCGCACGGTCCTAAGACCTGCTGTAGAATATCGATTTTATCCCGGAGCTCGAGTTTGATGCCCCGGGCGGTCCTGTTGAATTTCTCCATAAAGGACCGAAGACTCATTTTCGCCGGGATATATTTTAGCTGATATAGTTCCTGCCTGCTTCGAGGCGGTCCTACATTTGGAGCGAATTGCTCTGAGAAAGCCAAAATAAACCCGCCATACGACTGTATGGATCGGGCCGGCAGATTTTTGAACCATGTTCGGGCATCGCCTTGTAATCCTGCCGCGAAGATGCGGCACTTTAATGAATCAGAGGCCCGAACCGTTCCCATACGTAACTCGAAATCAGCGACATGATCGATCGGATCACCATCGCCACGAAATGTCGGCAACCCCTCGGGGTTGCGATAATACCGATTTGGGACTGCTGCCCAGATTTCCTCAGAAAAAGGGAGCATCAAATCTCCCAAGGCGGCTGATACGCCTTCAGATTGCTGGGATGACGTTTGAGCAGCATGTAAATTATGCCACCAATCGTCATCCTTACTTCGCCTGATAGGAGCCTCCATGGCCCTGTTAAATAAACCAGGATTGCGTCCCAGATTCGGTTCGCAATCCTTCAATGCACGCATATTCTCCAACTCCCTGGTGAGCTCATCTATTCGTCGCTGCATCTGCTCCTGGTCATTTCCAGGAGCGGGAGTTAGAGCTCTGGCTGGAGGGGGAGGAGTAGATCGATATCTAGGCCTCCTCGTTGTGACGCCACGCCTGATGATTTCCTCTTCATCAGTGATGCGTTCGTCAGGATCAATCTCATAACCTCTGTTTTTGGGAACAGGGCTTGAAACAGCCGGTGGTTCTGTTCCACTTCTCTCCGATGTAATTTCCAGTACCACCTTCCTTACGACAGCTTCCAGATCCTGCAAAGTGAATGTTGGTGTTGGGATACTGTCGGGAAGCACGTCACTATTATTTGTCGGAGTTCCAGTCGCCATGCCTTTGATTATCCAATCACTGGTTGAAAACTCAAATGGGATTAGAGAATCGTCCCCACGGACAGCGCCAAACTGTTATGGTCCCCTTTTAGGGGGTACTAACAGTCGTCCGGTTCGCTCACCAAATGAACTCGGTTTTGATTTGTTTTAGATGTGGAGGACGATTAAAAGCTAGAAATAAAATAAGTGCACGGCGATATATAGTGGAAACCCCAGGAATTGGGGTGAAAACCACTCGACTAAGAGCAGATTATGCTCTTAGCCTGTTCACTAATGAAATAACTCATAGTCAATACAAGAGAGGCTAATGAAAATGACAAAGTAAAGAAAGCGGTAAGAATTCCGGCACGGTAACGGCCTGTTCTTCCGCGTCCAAAGGGTCCTGCTATTTCCGTCGTCTTGCCATGTATTTATAGAGTTCATAGCGTGTGTAAATCACGCTCTGTAATGGCCTCTGACAGGTTTGTTAGAGGTTGTTATCGTGGGATGTAAAACGAGGTTGGGACCGAGGCGTAGTCTGCATGATCGGGCCCGAAGCGTGGTAAACGTGGGAAGGCCCGAAGCGTGGTTAACGTGAGTTGTAACCGTTCTGTAACCGCTCTGACCGAACACAGGTGCCAACTGGCAGAAAACGTTTTATTTCGTTAAGGTTAGCTTCGGTCCTCTAGTTGAACATCGGGCCGCTCTTCCTTAGAGATGTAAATGGGCTGTAGGAATTCATTTTCGCTATTTGAATTGGCCCAATCGTTGCTGGGTCTTACCCATTACAAGGTACCCGATCCTAGAGTTCTCATCAATCATATATATCAAATTTCGGGCAATAACAATATTTTATTACTGGATGGAAACCTACAAGGTATTTGTGTTGGTTTCCTGATTTTTCTGTTCCGACCTTAAATAACTAATTAAATAATATTTTTTTAAAAAATAAAATAAATTTTAGTAAGACTATCTCCAGTGGTGGGGGCCGAAAATTTGATTCTCTCTCTACACATCAGTTTTCTCTCTATACAATAATCTTTCTTTTCATTAATATTAATATAAATATTTTAAAATAACAACTTTCATTTTATCAATACAACAATGTCCGAACCGTTACAATTTTAATTTTAATTATTTACATTATTTTAGAGATGCCATTTATTTTTAAATTTTTAATTAATTTATATTGTTGTTAGTAACTTAATTTAATTATAAGTAAAAAAATATGTTCTAGATAAACATTAATGTCAAAGTACTTAAATAAATAAACAAAGTGGTTTTAATAACAATAAAAATAAGAACTACAATGATCTAACGATCGCGCGGGAATGAATCCATATATGTCCTATCAAATGCATAAAAAATTTAATTAATTTAAAATGCATAAAAAAGACCTAACTTAAAATTGGATAAAAAAATAATAATTGACCTAATATTTGAACTCTCTCATTAAAGACAACCACATGTGTATATAGACACAATGACATGTCTATTTTTTAAAAATTTAATTAATTTTTTTTGAGGAGATGGACGCCACGTCAAACCGGATGCCCACCGTTGGAGATAGCTAAGGACATGTATATCGATCTTGCGGTTCATAACTATCCGAATATGTATGGAAACATTGAGTTCTAATCCTTATGCCCCAAGAGTCTGCTTGCAGTTGCAGAATATTAATTGCTTGTTGTTATAATTATTTTGGATAAGGTCCTTCAACTATTAAATAATTATAATTATTTTGGATAAGGTCATTCAACTATTACAATTCAATATACAGCCACGATAATGTAACCATGGTCCATGCTGCACAAATATTAATTGGTTGTAGTTATAATTATTTTGGATAAGGTACTTCAACTATTATTTAATTAAATATAAAGTCATAGTAATGCATACATGTATTTACAAGTATAACTATTTTTATTAAATATATTTTGATATTTCAAATATGTTGTATATTAAATATTTTTTTGTATTTTAGTCATTTATGGTTAAATATTGACATGTCATAGGTTTTATGACTCATGAGTCATGAGAATCAATTGGGGAATTGATTTCCTTCTTAAACATTGAGACATGTATCTTATATGATGCGGTAGATTTTCTAGGTTTTTTCACTTAAATAATGCTAAAAAAAGGCTATTTTTTTAGGGCATTATGTGGATCGTACTTGCGGCCACGTTAATAAAACGTGACTACGTTGTAAATATTTTTTTAAAAACGCGGTCGTGTTTTATTTTTGTTAAAAAATATTTTTTCTCCCTCTACTCCTATAAATACCCCCATATTTCCTATATTTTCGAGAGTGCACACCAACTTCATACTCTCTCTTCTTCAATAGGTATAATTTAATTTTTTATTATTTTAAAATTTTTGTTTGTAGTATTTTAATTGTTATTTAGTATGTTTAGATATATTTTGTTTAAGAATTTAATATTTATATGATATTTAATATGTTTAGAGATATTTTGTTTAGGAATTTAATATTTATATGATGTTTAGTTGTTAATATTATTGTTTAATATGTTTAGAGATATTTTATTTAGGAATTTAATATTTATATGATGTTTAATATGTTTAGAGATATTTTGTTTAGGAATTTAATATTTATATAATGTTTAGTTGTTAATATTATTGTCTAATATGTTTATAGATATTTTTGTTTAAGATTTTAATAATAATATGATGTTTAGTATGTTTAGAGATATTTAGATTAATCTTTTGATTAATATATTTTATGCATATATGGATCGTCGTCGTCGTTCTCGTGTACCAGCATCATCGTCATTATTGTATCGTTAAGAGCATCATATTAGCGGGGATATTATGTGAGGTGAACCATGTATCGTGGCACAATTCAAACACATAGAGTATTACCTGAACAACATGGCTAAGTAGATGGCAGAGTTATCGGGCTCTTGATTGAGTGGGTGTTTTATGGTGTACTTAAGACCATACGAATGAAATTAGATACTCACCTCATGACTGCACTTGTTGAGCGTTGGAGATCAGAAACACATACGTTCTATCTACCGTCTGGTGAGGCTACCATTACCTTANATGGGCTATAAGGATTTATTTTGGCCATTTGAATTGGTCTCATCGTTGCTGGGCCTTACCCATCACAAGGTACCCGGTCCTAGAGTTCTCATCACACCCGTTTCACCATGCTTCTCAATTTTAGTAACATACTTCCACAATGGCCATTTATCAATACTTTCATTACTTATAGGAGATGAATCTTCAGCATCCATCTATATAAAATGAAAATAACACATTAATATAAAATAACACATTCATATAAAGAAAAAAAATGCCTTCAAAAAATAAAAATAACACATTAATATTGAAATAGCTATAATGTAAACGAGTGAAAATATGAAATCAAGTCGTTAAAATGGTTAAATTGGTAGAATTTCTCCATACCGAAAATAAGAAATGTTCATCAGTCGTGATAACACTACACTCATCTAAAAAATCACAAATTAAATCATACCAAAAATAAAAAAATACTCAAAATCGAGACTGAAACAAATTAAATTATACCGTAGAATTGAACCTTGTAAAGCTCAAAGCTAAAAAACGAAAAGAAGCAAGATAATTAAGCAGTAATGAAATGTAATCAAATTAAGCAAACGTTTGCTTCTTCTACAAATATCTTCACTCTGGTTGGAGATTTATGGAAAAACAGAACAAACAGGTGGACACCCATTTGAACTCATGACACAAGGCGTTGACTTGATGCATTTTTTTCTTCTATTTAGCAATAGAGATTCAGACGCTGCGACGGACGAAGAAAAATTTTTGCCGAGGAATTGGGTGTGAATGGTGTGAACTGTGAAGTAGGTTTAACGAAGGGAGAGAAATAGATATATAATTCAAAATTTAAAAAATAATAAATTAAATCTTAATACGTATGTAAGCAAATGACATGCGTACTGTATCTATTATTATGCAAAACGTTGAAAATTCAAAAAGTTGGCGTGTCCATGCAGCCTAGGGCAGAACAGCCACCGGGAACTGCTATTCCCAGGCTAAGGGAGGCTCGTACGACTTCACCGGACCACGCTTCTGACTTGATTGTCGAAGGTTTTCGTCGCATGTGAGGAATATGGATGGCCCGAAGCAGGGCCTGCAAAGTGTGGACCGATCGGTCCTAGCGCGCGGGAGAAGCTGGGCCCCACCTATCGAGACCAATCAAAATGAATGACCGATCGGGCCACATGGACTAGATGGGCCACTCATTCATGTGGGTTGGATCTGGGCCCCCAGGTTCGGCTTATGTTACTTGGGCTCCTCTGATCGAGCTGGGCTCTGATCAGGTTCGAGGTACCGGGTTCCGGGGATCTCATCACTAGCCCCGTGTTCTTGACATGTGGAGATTTTACTATGTCTTCAAAAGCAATCAGTTGCAATTGGATCATCATCTTTTGAGTGCTTTAGTAGAACGATGGAGACCAGAGACACATTCATTCTTCTTCGCATGCGTAGAAGAAAGTATTTGTTTTTACTCATACGATCTTATAATTGATATCTACGATGTGTTTCAATTGCATACTACTATCACATTACAAGATGTGTCTTTGATTTGAGGTCTACCGATTGATGGGAATCCTATTGTTATGCGAAGAATAGTTCGGACCGATGGAGAGTGGTTTCAGTTTTTGTTGGAGCATTTCGGTTGGGTTGCAATGAAGGAAGACATTAATGACCGGTGTTTCTAATTGGGGTCATTGTAGTCATTGTTAAGTCATTGTAATCTGCGGCGTTCTTTTCCCAAACATACGGCGATCACGCTAGGTTGGTCTTTCTGGATCTATTCGATGACGATGAAGAAATGAAGAGGTTTAGTTGGGGGTCGACAGTTCTAGCCTGCTTATATCGGAATTTGTGTGAGGCTGCCATGGTACGTCAGTCTCTTGGTGGTCCGATGCGTTTGCTGATGGTAAACACTAAATCGTAATATTAGTTTAAGATTATTAATATTTTTGACTTTAACATATTTTGGCATATAGCAGGTTGCACACTATTTCTCATGAGTTAGGAGACCACTTTCCCAAAGACGAGTATAATCCCGCATGCTAGATGGTTTTTGGTTGGATGTATCTATACATTTATATAGTTATTTTAAGTTCATTTATAGTATAAATGATGGTAGTTATGACAGTTATGTTAAGCACATGGTTCACACTGAAGTTGTTAACCTTCAATTAAGTATTTGTCGGGATACATTGGATTTACTTCGTCGATCAGGCGTACATCTACATTTTAAGTTTAATTTCATGTTTATGTTTTTATGTCATTACATTTTTTGTTCTTTTTAGTTCATTTGGACGCCTTACAAACCAATTTATTTTACGAATGTTCATGAACCCTCTGAAGCTCTTTGGAGGTACTCGGGGCCAATGTTCTTTTTTGGAATAGTTGAGCCTCATAACATTGAGCAGGTTACGAGACAGTTAGGCCTTCCAGTCTGCATACGACCATCCATTCAGCAGGATTACGATAAGAGCCACGTACATTGGGTGGAAACAAGGCAAAACTAGGAGGTTTACATTCCGATACTTTAGGTTCGCGGGCTTCGAGGTTGGAACATCTATATGAGCCAAGTAATGATGCTATTGACGAGGAAACTTATTACATCTGGTACCACAATATTGATGTTTTAGTATTGGGAAACATGAACCCCAGAGAGCAGGGTTAGGATTGGGGTGTGGCACATCCCATTATGACGAGGTAATTTCAAATTACGTTCTCTTTTCTGCAAATTATATAGTTATATTTGCTTTAATGGTGTACATGCAGAACAACTACGGAGTATGTCTCAGGTTGTTGTGTAACAACCATAGATGGTTGCCCAACAGATGGCATATGACTCCAACACTTTGTACGGTTACTTGAAAGGGGGGTTCCGAGTGAGAGTAGTCATACGGATCCACCTGGAGTGTCCAGCAGCCAGTTCGACACTAGTGACCCATCGGTTCGTCCTTTAGGTCCCACATTTGATCAAATGTCTATGCTTTGGGCATGGTACAAGTCAATACACCGTACCCCAGGGCTTGGCAATTGGATTAGCGTATCCCAGTTTGAATCTTCATCGCGCCTAGTTCCGGACTTTATAGGTACTCCGCCTATTGGGGATTCACCTTAAAAAACATAATGTGTTCAAAACTCACCCCATTTAACACAATATCACCAATTGCTTTTATGGTGACAATTGTGGGATGTAAAAGAAAACTGAATACTAAAGCTACAAACCCCTATGTAAGTTTCATTTCACTTAGGTAAACTTGCTGTCATTTTTGAAGTGTTCAAGAACATAACTAATGGCTACATACCTCCCTCTAAATTCAATGGAAAATGAGACTATAGAGTATGGACGTGAAAAATGCACTCACTTTGATACACTAGAACTATGGGAAGTTTTTGAAGAAACTGAAATTGCACGTCTAATAACCGAACCTGGGAAAGATCCTCCAGCTCCTATCAATTGCAGTATTAGACAGCGTGGGATGTTATGTCCAAGACCAAATCACGGAATGTATGACAACAAAAGAAGCTTGGGATATTATGTCCAAGACATACACAATCAATAATGACAAATTAGAAAATGAAGTTAACCTACAATGACGTCTGCTTGACAATCGGGAATTGAAGCCTAATGATTCTATGACCAACTTGGCTAAGACCCTATGTACAACACTGGAAAATCTAGGAAAGCTTGGACAAACAGTCGATGAAAGAAGAATAACATAAAGGATAATAAATGCATTGCCTGACACCTTCAACAATGACATTGTCTCTATGTAGTCATCTGGAAACTTGAAAAACTTCACTCATGAATAGATGTTAGACACTATGCACAGTGCTGAACTTAGAATAAGGACATGTGAAGCAAGGGATAGAGAGAGGAAGCTTTCAGAACTCAAAGCTACAATAAACATAATGGAAATGAAAAAATTGGGTCTTATCCACCTTGTTCTGTATGCAAACAGTTGAATCATCTATCTCTAAACTATTTCTAGCATCCTGAGAAGACCTGCTACATCTGCAATGAAAAAGGCCATATTGGGAGAGTATGGTTGAAGAAATAAATGTTATGCTGAACGGAAAACTACACACTGAAATGTCTGAACAAATTACGAAATCAATGTGTTTTGTAACTTTACAAGAAGATAATGAAATCATTGACATATATTCCATATGTAAAAATTCCATATTTGCATCCAAAAAAATCTGAAAAACATAGGGTTATGGCTGCTTAAGAATGGTTGCAGCAACCATATCACCAACGACTATTCTTTATTCATAAACTATGCATCAGTCTTTGGAAAGAACATAGAGATAGCATATGGGAACTCTATTTCAGTGCATGGTGTGAGTACAGTCAAATTGAAAACTGAAGAATATTATTTTGATATAAAAGGAATCTATTATGTACCTCAAGACTCTCACAATTTACTGAGTATCGGACAACTCATGGAAAAGAAGTTGAGGATAATCTTCTATCAATCGAAATGTGACATCATTTAGGCAACTGAAAAAGTTATGCTAAGTATAGAGATGCAAAACAGAGTATTTCCCATAAAGTTTCGGCAAACAAGAAATCAAAACAATATGATGTGCATGACAGTCAAGGAAGAAGCTATCTTATGGCACAAGAGATTTGGTGATCATAATTTCATCTCATTAAACAAAGCACAAAAACAAAAACTGTTGGATAGAGTGCCAAATATTACCTCAGAACATGATATATGTGATACTTGTCCGATAGAAAAATTTTGCAGACTCCCATTCGGAAAAAGTACCTGGACAACAACAAAGCGGTCAGAATTAGTGCACAGTGATGTATGTGGACCAATGAACACCCAACACCAACTGGAAATAAGAACTAACTCATATTTGTGGATGACTTCTCAAAATTCTGTTTGGTGTACTTCCTTGCAAACAAATCGGAAGTAGTGAAGTATATGAAAATATTCAAGACACGAACAGAAAATCAGTGTAAATGAAAATTTAAATACTTGAGAATTGACAATGGTGAAGAATATCTCTCTCGGGAAATAGAAACTTTTGTTCATATGAAGGAATTGTGCATCAATTTACAGTTCCCTACACAGCTCAATAAAATGGAGTAAGCGAAATGAGAAATAGAACAATCATGGATATGGCTAAGTGCTTAATGTATGAAAAGAAAATACCAATAAAATTCTAGGGAGAAACATTGAACACTGATGTATACCTCCTAAACAGACTACCAACAAAAGACACCGAGGAATATAAAACACCATATGAATTATGGTATGATAGAACTCCAAGTATTGACCATTTGAAAGTTTTTGGCATCATATGTTTTTATCACATTCCAAAGGAAAAAATATCAAAATTGGCATACTTATGGGATAAATTAGCATACTTATGGGACAAATGACATATTTATGGATACTGTGACGTATGTAAAGGGTAAAGACATCTTATATCTCTAACTAGCAGGAATGTTGTATTTGATGAATACAAAACTTGGATATAGAACTCACACGAAGAAACAAAGGAAAATGAGTCAAAAAATGCTAAAACAAACATTCTAAGGATTTTTCTTCAGTATGGAAATACATAAAAAAAAATGCAAAATGTACATGCTACTGCACATGAACTTATAACAGAAATTACAGCAAAAAATAGACAAATTAGCAATCCACCAGAGGAGCCATGTAAGTCTGCAGCAGAGAATCTATTAGAATATTCAAGCAACTCTACAAATACATAAAGACTATTTAGGGTTCCACAACGACTAGAAAACGAAGAAAGCAGCTTAGACACAAATCATGAGCCTTCCTCACAAAACTCTGACCTACAAAATCAATCTGAAAGCTTAAGTTTAGAAGAAGAATCTCCAGTTAGAGGCTATAGACGAGCCAATGATATACTCAGAAAATGTTTACTTGTAAAAGAATATGATACACTGCTACATGCAATACGACACCCTGGATGGAGAGCAACAATGGAGGTTGAATTGAGTGTTATAGAAAAAAATAAGACCTAGACATTAGTAAAGAAACCATCAGGGAAGAAACCAATAGGTGTCAAGTGGATATTCATAATGAAACTAAATTATGATGGATCACTAAATAAACTGAAAGTTAGACTCTTAGTTAAAGGTTACTCGTAAAAGGAAGGGATAGACTAGACCGAAACCTTCGCTCCAGGTCCTAGGCTTAACACTATTAAATTATTGATTGCCATAGCTGTGTGCAAATCCTTGAAATTTAATCATCTTTATGTAAAATCAGTCTTCCTCAATGGAGATCCGCAAGAATAAATATATGTTATGCAGCCTCCTGGATTTGTGGTTGAAGGACATGAAGATAAGCTATTAATGCTAAAGAATGCTCTTTACATATTGAAGCAAACACCAAGAGAATGGTACATCAAAATATACAAGCATTTCGTGGAAAATGGATTCAAGAAAAGCAAGAACGACCCGACCTTATATGTGTTGGAGTGCCCAAATCAGGGAAAAGTTATCGTGTCCCTATATGTGGATAATATATTAATCACGAGACACAATGAAGAATTGGTAAATCAGCAAAAGGACATTCTAAAGAAAACATTCGAGATTACTGACCTTGGAGAAATGAAATATTTTCTCGGCTTGGAAATAACTCATACATTAGATTGCATCTTTGTGACTCAAACCAAGTACTCCAAAGACCTGATAAGGAAATATAAGCTACAAAATGGTAAGCTCTCCTCGGTACCAATTTCTCCAAATGGGAAAGACTGATGTATTTACAAATACAAAAAATACTATGTCTGATCCATACAATCTAGCCGAGGAAACTACATACCAGAGTATAATTGGGTCCTCGATGTACCTCTTAATCACAAGACCAAATATTTCTTTCGCTATTAGCTTGCTTTCCAAATTCATGGTCAAACCACATCAAAATCATCTAGAGGCACCTATAAAAATTCTCAAATACGTGAAAACACTATAAATTTGGGATTACTATACAAAAAGGGAACTAACCTTTCTTTGAGTATTTTGTTGATAGTGATTATGTAGGTGATTCAAAGGACTTCAAATCCACCACTGGCTATAGTTTCTTACTTGGTGGAACAGATTTCGCCTAGAACATTAGAAACAAGAAGTTATCGCACAATCATCCGTTGAGGTAGAATACATGGTAAGTGCAACCACAACCAATCACACAATATGGTTTCTAAAGATATTCACTGACATTCAAATACACATTAGTAAACCAGTTGCTGTCAAGGTAGACAATGAATTAGTCATTTGCATGACTAAAACCCTATTGAGTTTGGGAGATGCAAGCACATCAACATAAAATATCATGTGCTACGCGATTATATACAGGAAAAACAAATATAGTTGGAGTATGTACCTTCGGAATTCCAAATCGCATACACCCTTACTAAGTTGTTGTACCCGAGACAATTCCACCTTCTTCGAAGTCTCATGGGAATCCAAGAAAATCCAAATCCCCACCAAGTTCAATAAGAGAAAGACTCTCCTCATTACGGGAGTGTTGAAGGATGATGAAGGCAGTCATGTATTCTTGTGGCAACACCCATACCAAGAAGAGCTAAACCTAGATGCAATTGATTTAGAATTGGGAAGATGTGGGTTGGACTACTCATATATTGAAATGACCAAAGCTAAATATCACTATGCCAAGCCCACTAACCAGAAGAGGAAATGACACACCTGTTCAAGAAGAAAGATCATCGATGATTCATGCACCAAAAACATGATAAGAGGCAATGTCTATCTTAACTTTTCAACATTCAAATGCTCTGCAAATCAACAACGGTCAATTTTCAAATTATGTATAAATAGAATAACCAAGTAGTAGACATACATCTCTTTTATGCAATTACATTCTTTCAAGTTATAAACATATTTCAATACCATATTCATACTCATATTCAATATCAAGATCAAGGCTCAAATACTAAGACTTCTAGATCTTATGCTACACAATTTCTTTCATAAAGCTCCTTCAGTGTTTTGTCTTCAATCACTCTTGTGAGACTCCCTACTATTGTAAGTGTGAAGGGACGAGCTTATCAAAATGGATAGCAAGAATATATATTTAGAAGTGGGAAATCAATATGTCATAGCTTAACTATGGTTACATTTCTTTATTCAGTCAAGTTTGTGTGCACCAAACCACAACGGAAAGCCTAGAAGTCACAAAAGGAGTCCGAGTGAATCCCTAGACTAAGGAGCTCGAAATCCATCATTGGCATATGGCTAAGCTTAATTCCATAGAAGTTAAATCAAAGTGATACCCATTGTCCGGCGAATCTTGATAGCTTCTTCCCACTGTAGGAGAAATTAATCTTCTTATCCCTTCCAAAATTAGTCATTTCATGCTCAGCTTTATAACTAGCTCCTTTTGCTCGACAAGGCGTTAAGGCATGTTTAGTAAGAATAAGAGATTGCTTAAGTAAGTAACATACCCCAACTAATGTTATCTATAAAACGACGAGAAATATAACTTGAAGTTATTATGCAGTAGGGGGAGTAGAAGTAAGAGTGCTCTCCAGCTGTTTTTCCTTCACAAATATCCCGGAGATGTGTAACTCACATTTGGTCATGAAATTGTTAGAAGAATGTGGCTAGGAATCGATGTCTACGTTTTGAAGCGTAGAAATGGGAAAAGTGGCTTCGTTTGAAGGTGACTCGTTTGTCCCAAGATATAAGTATTATCATGTTTTTTCCTTTCCTTTAAACTTTTGCATGGGATCCACGCAAAAAATATTTATTTGTTTTTTCTTTCATTGACTTTGTATTTAGACATCAATTTGAGGTTTTTTCTTGTTAACGTATTATTTCATATTTGATTATTGTACTTCCAAAAGTTCAAAAGCTTCAAATACTCTATGTAAGTTACATATTTACATTAACATCACATGATGTTGGAGCTTTTACAACCGGTAATGAGATTGGTTTGATTCATTTGTCATGAAGAAAATTTCTAGAAATTTGGTCATTTTGTTCGTTAACGATGGCTTCGAACTCTATGAGGGCACTACCAATATTTGATGGGTAAAACTATTTTTTTGTGTTAAGAAAATTACTACATAGTTGCAACTTGAGGCTTTTCATAAATTTCTTTAATCTACAATGAGATTGAAGTGTCGAAAAAACCGACAATTTTTTGTATAAATATTTTCAGTCTACTTGAGGCTGAAGTATCGGGAAAATCGACAAAGTTTTTTTGTATTGATATCTTCAATTCACTTGAGGTTGAAGTATTGGTAGAATCGACAATTTTTTTTTACCCATTTTGTGGGCTTTACTTTGGAGTCTCGACATATTCAAAAAATAATAATTCATTGACCTGGAAGATGTCACTGAAAGTTGGTGAGGAAGTGATGACTCTTGTTTTCAAATAAAACCGTCAACTTTCTCAAATTTTTCAAGCTTCTTCATGGAATATGTAACGTAATCCTTTTTTCACCTAATTAGCCTCCATATTTTCTTCACCCGAAGAGGTTACTCACGGCATTCAAGTTTGACAAGAACTTTTTTCTCCATCCATTGGCAATGTAATGTCTTTATGAGATAATAATCAAATCTTTTGCCTTTTTACTTCCCATTTTTGTGTCTCCTTTGAATGTCTTTAGGACTCCGTTTTACTTCATTTTCCATAGCCTAGGCTCCACCTTTCACACCATACGGCTCCCCTCATTTTTACACCATCCATGTTTTGCACTGAAACACCACTGATTTTGCGATCCAGCAGATCTTCTCCTTCAATGGCATCTTCTCTCCACGCCTTTCTCCCATCTCTCCCTATTTTAATAGAACTCCCCCTTTTTTCACAGCATCAGATCGACTAAAAACATCTTACTCCTCTTTGTTTGCTTAATAAAAACCGAGAGTAGCTACAATTTTCTTTGTTGAAATATTGTCCCATGGAATGTGGAAATAGAAAAATTCTGGTTTATAATGGAAGTGATATCATAAGTAATTGATTTGACCCAAATTTTTTCAATGTGATTCACTTCTCTTATAGACTGAGATACACAAACACACTTCTGACCCATTGGATCTTGAATTTTTATATGATATCGGAGTTGTAGGATAGGTTTGGGTTGGTCCGTATCGGTTTAGACGAAAAAAAAATCATTGTTTAAAACAGGTAAAATATCGAAATAGTTGGTATAGACTATAGTATACCCCAATATACCGATATATAACTAATTTTTTAAATATTGACGAAACTATAACAATATAGATAAATAATAATAAATTTAAATCATGAATATTTCAAAATAAATAATAATAAATTTAAATATAAAAATGGACTCGTGTCCAATGAGTATTCGAGGAAAGTCGGTATCCGAGATGAGTCCGATTAGGATTGGACGTACCTAGAGAAGAGTACGTTTAACATAGCTCTATAGTCCGTATTCTATGGTTCAATCAAAAAATTTGTTATTATTACTAACAAACACCATTAAAAAATTACATAAATTTTGGGAAGAAGTCATTGACTTCATTACAAGATTCCAGTTTGGGGATAATTATACATGCTAGTGGGCACATAATTTATTCCAAACTTTGTGTTGTTTACATTTGTGTTTGGGGTTTAGGGTTTATGAAATCCGAATTATAATATAGCACAACTATGGACTTGTGTAAAATCAATACAACGAAAGGAGCATATCACATACCTTACCAAAACTTCAACTTAATCCCAACGAAATCTGCATATCCAACTGAAACAGATAGGGTAAAAGTGTAGGCAAGAATAATACCTAGAGCGGCGAACGAAGATGCCGAGAGTGTGTCGACGAATAAGTTCACTAGCCCCGTGAGGACATTTGCCTGCATGAATGTATTGGAAAAATCACAACTTTGATAAGTAATTTGCCGACATGGATACAGCAGCAGCAGCCTGTATCTTACCAGGAGGAAAGATGCCAGAAGATTATGGTTTAAAGCTTGTTCGAGAGTCGAGATTCTGCTTTCGTATGCGAAATTCGGGAGCATGATGATGCCCAGTACCTACATTTGAATCTAATAATGTAAATAAGGAACAAGATTACATGAAAAAATGTAGTAACCTGGAGATTGGAAGCCAGAGTGAACGAAACATATGCCAAGTTGCACTGCAGTAAATTGATCAAATCACTTTATTCTCCCGGTTTTTAAAGCTTAAAGATACAAAACAGAGTGAAAGGAACGGAACTTGCCATTCGACGAGATATATTTTCGACATATCTGTCCAAAACCAATGTTGATGACCTGTATAACAACAAGAAGGAAAACCAAGCGGTCAGATAAACTTAAAACGACTTGTGAGAGAATCAAATATCTCACAATGAAACTTATTTCCTCATACCAGAAAAATAAGCAAAGAGTCCACACACTTCTCCAGTTTATGGATTTCGAAGTGGCGTCACCTTTCACCTTGAAGAAGAGATAGTTTCCTATACTGACACTTATAAGATACAAGCCCCAATATCCTGTTTGAAAGAGGAACTTCAAAATTTTCCAGGATATATATGCATATGAATATGTGCACTTTTAATGTAACCTCAATTATATGCTGTTGGCTTAGTATATGGGAAGATATACACAACGGAATCAAGGAACCGGGAGTCCTATATACTTAATAAAACAGAGATTCATACCAAGTATGCTGAGTATTCCTTCCTTGTTCTGACTGAAGATGTTAGCACCCCTTTCTTCAGTAAGAAGATATTTGCTTAATCCGCATAGTAGAGAAACTTGATACCCTGTTACAATTATTGGTTAAACATGCTAGAAAAATTATAGAGATAAACTAACACAGTCATGAAGGTGAGAGGTTAAACGATTGAAACTTCGATTCCCAAAGTACATCATGAGAGGAGGCTTAAAAATAAGAAGCTGATCATCAAGGGAAGAGTGACATATTGGTCATACCAATAAGAATAACAGAGCCAACGACGGCACATCGCTTTGGGTGAATTCTAAAAATTGATGTGAGCAGAGCGACAGCGGCAAGGGAGAAAAAGAAGTTCCAGTGAACACCATATTCACCAACATGGACCTGCATGAACAGGACAACAGATACCATACACTGGAAAAGAAAAGAACCAAAATCCAACAGCTAATTAGTCGAACAAATAAAACTGAACCTGATAATTAACACTCGATGTGGAAATTAGTCGAGCAAAACCTAATATAATTAATGGACTACTTGATAGGAGAGCATTTGTTAAAGACCTACATTGGCATGAAAACGAAATAACTTGAAAGCACTCAGAAAAATAATGAAGGACTTGAGAAGCAAGCTTACATGTTTGAGAGACCACGAGCCTGCTGCGAAACCAATCCATTTGCTACCACAAAAGAACCCACCCCTAGATCCATCTGCCAATTTCAAAGAACCATAAGAAGGAACAAGTAGCTGGAGAACGAAGGTATAAAAATGCCAGCTTGATCGATCACATAATATAAACCAGTCTCTGTTACTAGAAAATAATGCAACAAGTGATATACTAACACTTGAAAATTAATTTTCCAGGCAGAAAAATAGAGATCGATGAGTTTTAAGTTTTCCTAGAAACCCAACCACAGTCATAGAGGAACTCAATTTTTAAAGTTAATGCGGAACAGAAAGCCTACGAAAAAAAGAGAAGATCAACTATACGTAAATGCTACAATATTAACCCCCAAAAATAAAATAAAATAAACTTCACATGATGCAGAAGTTAACTACATCATTTCTCACCAAACTAGTGCCATATGTTTCAGTTTTTGCGTATCTTCTGGGAAATATGTTAAAATCAACAGCCAAAATGGAAATGCATGTACCAAGCATCTGCAATGATTTTCCAAGCCAATGTAAAAAGTTGAACTGTTATCAGCAACCTAACCAGAAACACATACCATGGACACCCTATATGATGAAATGCATGCTCTTACAGTACCCGGGCCACCTTCCCGCAATAGATATGTTTTATTTCTGTTCTGAATATTAAGGGAAATTTAAGTAAGCGTTTAAAATATGATTTACTAAGCAGAATCAGCAATGTAGCAGAATTATAATTCTCCGCAAGTTTACCTCTTTTGTAATTGCAAAACAAGCAGAATTAGGAGTAGCATGATAGTGATCCAAACTGTCCATTTTTCCATAACCTGTAATTAATACATAAAACTGTTGCAGAAATTTTTTGGGAGATAAAAATTTATTTTTTCTGAAACAAATGGAGGTACATAGAATACGAGGATAAAGGTGGCATCGGTCGTTGGTTTCATGTAGTGTTTTCAATTTGGTATTTCTTTAATGTTTTATGTTTGCATATAGAAACACCCATTTGTTGATCCATCTCTCAAAATTCATAAAGAATCACTATAGTAGAGATACTGGCAAAGCATATAAAGAATGTAGACACCAAAATCTAAAATACACATAACTTACCGTCATAAAAAAAATATAAGGTAAGCCAATGTAGAGATAATCAACAGCTAACTCCATCATGTACATCTTCAGAGACTTGCCACTGCCAGCAGCAGAACCATTTTCCTTAAAAGAACCCGCTACAGCAATATCAATTAAAAAAACAAGGTAAAGAACAGATCTTCATAGCGATAGAAGCTACTACGTCGAATGACTAAAAAGGAAATTAATTTCTCAGTGCGATAATGAAATTACCAGAACTGAGCCCAATGCAACGTCTAACAAGAATCACAACCTGAAAAAATGAAGATTACCAAATACGAATACGCAAACTAACAAAAAAGGTTACTGATTTCCCACCGAGAAATTCGTGATGAGAAGAAATGTTTCCAGCTTCGAAGAACCAGTTAAATTACTCACGAATCTGACAAAAAAACAGCTCAATCAAAATTCATGGAATCGAAAAACCAAAAAATGGAAAAATATGCTTACTGTTCTTTGACATTCTTGTTGGGATTAAGTGACTCCATTGACGAGCTTGACAAGATTCTCTTCCAAATGCACACGGCAAATTAACTGCTACTTAGGAAACTGATTGCGTCTTGGGCTTATCGAATGGCCTTGGGCTCAGCTCAATTAACATACACAGCATCCAACTGTCCCGTTAAATATGAATTCTATTTAATTCGAAAAGTGAAAGAATAAATAAACAAAAATAATAAATTACTATTAATAAATAAAGATCAGCATATTTATTTTACTTTTAAAAATTCTCTTTATGGATTTAAATTAAATATTATTTTATATCCAAATGAATCTGCTTTATTTGAATCTGGATATAAAATAAAACTATATTTATTAATAAAACTATTTTATATCCAAATGAATCTGGATTTAAATTCATTTGGATATAAAAATATCCAAATTGAGGAAGATCTTGAGCGAGATCTTGGAGCGAATCTCGCTCAAGGCTGCGCCGCCACAAAAGGATTGGTTCGAATGGTTCTTTTGGTGTTTGCTCTATCCCTATTGTTATTTGCGTTGGCAGATAACATTCACGGGGCATATAGTGCCAAGTACCTGGACAACATGCTGGGTCAGGTTACTAAGCAGTTCGGACTTTCACCCGATGATGAAAGATGGAAGCAAATCTACCCTTTAGAGAATGATTGAGATTTCAAGGTGATTCCTTGGAGGAACATGTCCTATAGGACAATCCATTCTTTCATCTTTTTGAGGAAATGGTAAAATCAGTCAACCAAAAGGAGGCTGACCAAGAAGAAAAGCTTAAGCAGCTCGCGACCCGGACCAAGCCGAAGGAACAAGAGGAGAACAAGACAGAAGAGGGGCAAATCGACTAGAAATGTATTTACATCGTTATACCCCTGTTTCTTGTTCCCATTTCCTTTATAAATGAAAAGACATGTTTTTATTCTTCAATTTCTCTTTTCATAGTTAAAATAAGATTAAACGAACTAAGTTCGGGTTTATCATAAGTGTCCAAGCTTATTAAGTGTAAGCTTATCACTTCCGTGATTTTTGCTAAGTATAAGTTCGAGGTTTGACCAATAAGCTAAAGCCATTTGGTCATGTTTTATAACTTAGGTTCAAATTCGGTTTGGGTCGCTAAGTCATGAATTCTTAGACACGCGTAAGGATCACTCTTATTCCGTCCATATGACCATGATAATATTAAATGGCGTAGCCCCCGTTCTTTATGAGTCTCATGACGAGCTTCGACCGAGCCTCGGTTCTATACAAGTCCCGCGACAGGCTTCGGCCAAGCCCCGGTTCTTTATAAGTCACAAGATAGGCTTTAGATATGCTTTGATCAATTAATTCCATCCCCGTTCTCCCTTCTCATGTCAGGATACAAAAGCATAAGGGCTATTTCCGAAGGGTGAAGACCGTCGAAGGGGATATTAAGTTCGCAGTGAGTTATGAGGTTTTGCGATACAACCGAAGCGCTCTTGAAGCACAGGAGCATCTGACTCGTCAGAACGGTCACTGTCACTTCGGAGCCTTACAGATGAACCACTACAGTCACCAATCTAGACTCGTCCAAAAATCATATCCTTAGGATCGGTCATTCACCTTACTAGAAATAATTTATATTATACTTATTTGTACTCTTTCATAATTGAGAAACACATTTTGGTTTGGAATTGTTATTAATAATCAAAGGTTTACAAGAAGTACCGCAACAAATTCATGATATTCCAGGTTCGGGGGATCTCCTCCCCATCTAGAGTTTCTAACTTATAAGCCCCAGTTTCCAACTTTTTCAGAATTCGATAGAGCCTTTCCCAATTTCTACTCAGCTTCCTGAGGTTCCTTTGAACCCTTACATTTCTAAGGAGGATGTCGACTTTAGAGAATTCCCTAAGTAGAACACGTTTATTATGGACCCGTTCCATGGTTCATATATAAAAACACATACGCGCATAAACGACATTTATTTTTTCTTCAATTATCTCAAAGTCCAACGATCTCCTTTCATCGTTCATATGCTCGTCATATTTAGTTATCCGATGTGATCGAATGGTCACCTCCACCGGACTAACTGCTTGAGACCCGTATACCAGAGTGAATGGAGATTAAAGGGTCATAGAGCGGGGTGTAGTCCTGTAGGCCCACATGACCTCATAAATATGATTGGGCCACTTTCCTCCCAAAGTTTTCAACTTAGTCTTTAATCCCTTCAGGATGACATTGCTAGATACCTCCGTGAGTCCGTTGGTTTGAGGATGTGCCACTGACGAGAAATGTTGGGTAAAAACCCAACTTGAGATAGAAATCCCGAATAAGTTTTCCTAGAAATTGGAGCCCGTTGCGTGATACCAAAGTTTGAGGCACTCCAAAGCGGCTCACAATGTTTGTCTTCAAGAAATTCTTCACAGCTCGCTCAGAGATTATGGCCACAGCCTCTGCTTCAATCCATTTGGTATAATACTCTACTACCACAATGCATAATTTATGTTGCCTTACCGATCTAGGGAACGGTCCGAAAATGTCAATTTCTCATCTGTCAAATAGATAGGGGAGCGGGGTCACCGATAAGGGAGTCCCTGGTTGCTGTGGGACCGGAGCATGATATTGACAAACACCACAGCGTTTAGTATATTTCTTGGCATCTTCGAGCAAAGTTGGCCAAAAGTATCCGGCACTGATAATCCGATGATACAAGGATCGAGCCCTATAATGGATACCATATATTCCTTCATGAACATAAATCATAACAGCTTCGGCCTCAATAGGGGACAAACATCGCAAGAGCGGTCCCTCGAAACTCTTCTTAAACAATCGACCGTTGTTTAAGACATATCTTTTGGCCCAAAATTCAATCTTTATGGCTTCTGAAATGTTCTCAGAGAGATAGCCATTAGTCAAATATTTGATGAATGGGTCCATCCATGTGGGTTCCCTTGGAGTTTCAGTAACATCAATGCTTAAGCCCTTAAGTTCATGGCATAAAGCGCCGATTCCTTCAATCGACTGTTCAGTCATTGGGATCTCGACCGAAGGACCATATTGAATGTGGAAAGATACAGTACCCGATCCTATGTTTGGTATACTTGCAGACAGTCTGGCTAATGTATCATCAACCTTATTCTGTTCCCGTGGTACATGGTCAAGTGAAAATTCGCTGAACTTCTTAGATAATTCCATGACCATGGCATGACACAATTTCATCATGGGCTCATGAGTATCGAATCTTCTCGCAAATTGTTCCGCAACTAACTTGGAATCTGAGAACATCCGCACTTTAGAAACTCCCATTTTTCGGGTCAGGTTCATTCCCGATAATACGGCCTCATATTCCACCATGTTATTTGTTCCTGAGAATAAGAATTTAACTTATGAATGAATAACATCACCTTGTAACGTAGTGAGGGTAATGTCAGCCCCTTCCCTCCGAAGGTTGATCCGTCAACTTAAATAATCCATCAATCATCCTCTTGGTTCAAGAATATCGTTAATCGAGTCATCTCGAACACGAAGTCAGCTAGAACCTGAGTGATGAGATCCCCGGAACCCGGTACCCCGGACAGGGTCAGGACCAAGCTTGGCCAGAGAAGCCCAAACAACGTAAGCTGAACTTGGAGGCTCGGATCCAGCCCACGTGAGTGAATGTCCCATCCAGATCTCGTGCCCCAATCGATCGTTTATAGCGATCGGTCTTGGTGTGTAGGCCCAGCTTCTCGCATGCTCCAGACCAATCGGTCCACATATTACAGACGCTGTTTCGGGCCATTCCTACTCATCCCATGCAACGACAACCCTCGACAGCCTTGTCAGAAGCGTGGTCCGGCGAAGGCGTACAAGCCACCAGTGGCCAGAGAGTAGCCGGATAGTAGCGCCGAAAGGTCTAGCGCCATGCAGCTCTGTGAAGCCGTTTCCGACGGCTGTTTCGCCTGACATTAGCCGACCTACCCGCAAAGGACACGCACAAAACGACACCCTATTGTACACAACACAGTGGGAGTATAAAAAGGACACTTAGAGTGTGAGAAAATGATCTTCTTCCATTTTCTCCTTGGAGCTTTCGTAGAGAGAAGTCTCTGTCGATTTATTTTCGATTCTTCTCCTTCTCTTTGTTGTCTAAAGAACAAACATGACTTGTATGATCATTAATTTGCTTATCGAACCGACTAATGGCACTTTCTTTAGCCCTTAGTCAAGTGGTTTTTTCCTCGTTTTCGAGGTTTTCCACTCTAAAATCCCTGTGTCTTTACACCTTTGATTCATAATCATTCTCCACACATCAAACAAATTGTAACCGAGTTCGTCTACCAACGAACCGGTCGACTGTTGACACCCCCGGTTTTCAAACCACAACAGTTTGGCGCCTTCCGTGGGGACGAGTTTCTAATTCCCATTTGAGGTCTTTACCTGGGATAGGATAATCAAAGGCATGGATACTGGAACTTCGACGAACGATAGTGACAAGCTTCCCAGCAGCATTCCAACTTCAACTTTCTCTTTACAGGACTTGGAAGCTGTTGTTAGGAAAGTTATATTGGAAGTTACATCGGAGAGGAGTGGAACAGAACCACCGGCTATCACAAGCCCAGTTCCAGCCAACAGAGGGTATGAAAGCGACCCAGAAGCGCCGAGCTCCGATGAAGAGGAGATTATCAGGCGCGGAATAACAATGAGGAGACCGAGATACCAATCTACTCCGCTTCCTCCAGTTAGAACCCCAACTCCCGTTCTTGGGACTGACCAGGAACAGATGCAGAGACGCATCGATGAGCTTACTAGGGAGTTGGAAACCCTGCGAACGCAGAGGGATTGCGGTCCTAATATGGAGCGCAATCTTGGACTCTTTGATCGGGCCATGGATGCCCCGATCAGGCTGAGCAAGGATGATGACTGGTGGCACAATCTGCATGTGGCCCAGGCGTCATCCCAACAATCTGGAGGCGTCTCCGCCGCACTGAGAGATTTGATACTCCCGTTTTCTGAAGAGATCTGGCGGCAGCCCCCGATCGATACTATCGTAACCCCAAAGGGTTACCAGTATTCCGAGGCGACAGTGATCCGATTGATCACGTCGCGGATTTCGAGCTGAGAATGGGGACCGTTCGGGCCTCTGACTCATTGAAGTGCCGCATCTTCGCGGTAGAGTTGCAGGGCGATGCTCGGACCTCGTTCAAGAACTTGCCGACCCGATCCATACAGTCGCATGACAGATTTGTCCTGGCTTTCTCGGAGCTGTTTGCTCCAAATGTAGGACCGCCTCGTAGCAGGCAGGAACTATATGACATGAAGTATATCCCGGCAAAGATGAGTCTCCGATCTTTTATGGAGAAGTTCAATGGAACTGCCCGGGGTATCAAGTTGGAGCTCCGAGACAAAATCGATATCTTACAGCAGGTCTTGGGACCTTGTGGCCTTTCGGCCAGCCTTGTGAAGAGCCCACCATCCACCTTGGGGAAGCTCCTTTAGAAAATAAACAAGTACATCAAGGTGAATGAAGCGCTGGGAGCGGGATATCAAAAGTATGGCGGGAATTCTGATCCCGCAGGTGACCATAGGGTATCTTACCCTAAGAGACAACTGCGAGAAGTTGCGGCTGTGGTTGAAAAGATCGTTCCTCCGAAGAAGGGGGACAATCAGGTTTATTGCGAGTTGCATCACAACCGCGTTCACCCGACGCTGAAATGCCCGCTACTACGAGAGACAGTAGCGGCAATGAACAAGGAAAAGCCCGATCATGACGATCGAATGGGCAAGCGGGCTGACTCTCCCCGAGCGGGCCATCAGGGTGACGATCATCACAGGCCAAGAGGAAGAGACAATCGGGGTCAGTCCCGACATTACAACGACCGGGCGGGAGACCGAAGATCTCCCCATCCCGAACAGGATAGAAGCCAGCACGGTCAAGAGAACCGTGGCCAGGGCCGAAGGAAGAGATGGCGGGGCCGTGGCGGTAGGGCCCCGTGAAATGAAGGAGACAAGAGGCAGCAACTAGCTCCCCCACCTGCCGAAGTGGGCACCCAACCTCCCCCAAATGAGGAGGTGCCCAGGGAGAGAGAAGTCGCCGGAGATATTTTTGTCATCTCCGGCGGAATAAGGATTAATCAGTTGGTCAGGGACTGAAAAAGAGCAGCGCGTGAGGAGTTTCCCGAAAGCTCCGAATCTGTGGTGCTGGTCAAGTACGAATCGGCTAAGCGGTCCTCAACCTTTGAGGGAGAAATCATCTTTACCGCAGCCGATCAGGAAGGGGTCACCGATCCATGTGATGATCCTCTTATCATCACTGGAATTACAGCCGATCGACGGGTGTATAGGATTCTGGTGGACACCGGGGCTTCATGCAACCTGATAAAGCATGAAGTGGCGGAGATGCTAGTAGCCGCAGCCCATGATCTCCCATTTGCCAACATTACCCTCTGGTCGTTCGACCAGAGAAGTGTTATCCCGTGCGGGAAAATTCTTTTCCTAGTCACGCTAGGAGAACCAGCCAGGGACCGATCGGAGACCCTGGAGTTCATAGTCGTTGAAGTCGATCTGGCTTACAACGCTATCATTGGACGGACCGGCCTCAGTAAGTTTGAGGCGGTCCCTTCTACGTACCATATGATGTTCAAGTTCCCCTCCACTGATGGAGTGATTTCTGTTAAGGGGAACCAGAAAGTAGCAAGACAGTGTTACATGAGCTCGTGCCGAACCTTGGCACCCATCAAGAGAGCTCGGGTGGATTTGCTCGAAGAGCTCCCGCACCCGAGGCAAGCTATGGAACCCGTTGGGTTCAAGCTTATCAACTTGGTTGAGGATGACTCAACAAAGACTACTCGCATCGAGGCACATCTGGCCCCGACCTTCGAAGAAGAGCTGGTCCGCTTGCTGAGAAGCAATGTGGACATCTTCGTTTGGACCCCGTACGATGTTCCGGGAATTGACCGATCCGAAAGTGAGCATCGGATCAACACCGAACCTAGAAACAAGCCTATAAGGCAAAAGAGGAGACGCTATTCTCCTGAGAAGATTGAGATCATCCGGGTAGAGGTGAACAGGTTGCTGCGGTCGGGTATCATCAAGGAGATTCACTACATTGAGGGGGTTGCAAACCCAGTGGTGGTCTCCAAGGCAGATGGGAAGTGGAGTATGTGCGTGGATTTACCGACGTCAACAAGAGCTGTGAGTCAGACCCTTTTCCACTGCAGCATTTTGACCGATTGGTGGATGCCGTGGCGGGCAACACCATGATGAGTACCATGGACGCTTACTCCGGGTACCATCAGTAAGTCATCATTCATGACAGAAGACGGCGTTTACTACTACGAAGTTATGCCTTTTGGCTTAAAGAACGCCGAAGCAACATACTAAAGGCTGGTCAATAAGATCTTTAGGGAGTTGATAGACCATATTATGGAAGTGTATGTTGATGATATGATTGTCAAGTCCATGAATGATGAAGATCACATTCCTTACTTGTCTCGCTGTTTCGAAGTATGATGTAAATATAAACTCAAACTAAATCCAAACAAGTGTTGCTTCGGGATTCGAAGTGGCAAATTCCTTGGATATTACGTTTCTGAGAAAGGCATCGAGGTTAATCCGGAGAAAGTCCAGGCTATTCTTGATATGCAACCTCCGAGAAACAAGCGAGAATTTCAAAGGCTGACTGGCCGATTGGCGGCGCTGAGCAGGTTTATTTCTAGGTCTACGGACCGGGCTCTACCTTTTTTCAGGACATTGAGAAAAGCTAGCCATCTTGGCTGGACCGAAGAGTGCGATCGGGCATTTTCCTATTTAAAGACTTATTTGAGCACTCCTCCTGTCATGGTGAGCCCAACGTGCCACGAACCCTTAGGGTTATATTTGGCCTTGTCAGAAGCCGCAGTCAGCGCAGCCCTGGTGACCATTGGGGATGATATTCACCGACCCGTTTACTACGTTAGCCATTCCCTGGTACCAGCCGAAACCAGATAAACAACCTTGGAGAAATTGATGTTGGCCTTGCAGAAAGCTGTATCAAAGCTTAAGCACTATTTCGAAGGCCGCAAGGTTTATGTGTATACTAATAAGCCTTTGAAGGCGGTTTTGAGTCAGGCGGGTTCTTATGAGAGGTTGGCCAAGTGGAAGATCAAGATCAGCTCCATGTATCTGGAATTCGTTCCCCGAAGAGCGATCACAGCTCAAGTCCTCGCGGATTTCGTGGTCGAGATGACCCGATTGCTCATATTTCTGAACCAAGAGGACGACCGGTGGGTCATTTAAGTTGATGGATCAACCTTCGGAGGAAAGGGGCAGGAATCACCCTTACTACACTTCAAGGCGACGTTATCCATTCCGCGGTCAAGTTCTTGTTTTCTGGAACGAATAACGTGGTGGAATACGAGGCCGTTTTGTCGGGGATGACCTTAGCCCAAAAGATGGGAGTTTCTAAAGTGCGAATGTTCTCGGACTCCAAGTTGGTGGTGGAGCAATTCGCATGACGATTCAAAACACATGAGCCAACCATGCAGTTATATCATGCGAAGGTGTTGGAGATGGCAAAGAATTTTCGTGATTTCTCACTTGACCACGTGCCTAGAGAACAAAACAAGGTGGCCGATGCGTTAGCCAGATTGGCCGCAGGCTTACCAGATGTTGGACCAGGCACAATATCGGTCCATATTCAGGATCGACCTTCGGTCGAAATTTCTGTGACCGAACAGTCGTTTGAGGAGATGGGAGCTTTATGCCATGAACTCCAAGACTTAAAGATTAATGTCGTTAACTCCCCAGAAGATACCACGTGGATGACCCCTTTTGTCAAGTATCTGACCAACGGCCATCTACCGGAAAACGCATCAGAGGCCAGTAAAATTGAAACCCGGGCGACGCAATATGTGCTGAATGACGGGCACCTATTCAAGAAAAGCTTTGAGGGACCGCTTCTGCGATGCTTATCCCCTTTAGAGGCTGAGGCCGTCATGATTTATGCTCAAGAGGGGATGTGCGAGATACATTTTGGGGCCCGATCGCTATATCATCGTGTCGTTAGAGCCGGCTATTTCTGGCCAACGCTCCTTGAGGATGCAAAGAAGTACACAAGACGTTGTGCTGCTTGTCAACACCATTCTCCAGTTCCCCAATTGTCAGGGGCATCTTTGTCGATGACCCCACTTCCTTGTCCATTCGACAGATGGTGGATTGATATCTTGGGACCGTTTCCTCGATCGGTCCAGTAGCGGAAGTTTTGCATAGTGGCGGTTGAATATTATACAAAGTGGATCGAGGCTGAAGCGGTGGCTATTATTTCTAAAAAGGTGGTAAATCACTTCCTATGGAGGAACATCATAAGCCGCTTTGGGGTACCTTGAGCTTTTGTATGTGATAATGGACTTCAATTCCGCAGAAAAGCCATTCGAGATCTTTGCGTCAAATTGGGTATCGCTCAACACTTCTCATCAGTGGCTCATCCTCAGACCAACAGATTAACGGATGTCTCCAACAAAGTTATCCTGAATGGATTGAAAACTAAGTTGGAAGATTTGTGGGGAAAGTGGTCCGATCACATCTGTGAGGTGCTATGGGCTTACCGCACCACTTCCCGTTCAACGACCCATGAATCCCCTTTCTCTTTGGTATATGGGTCCGAAGCGGTCAGCCCAGTGGAGGTAGTCATAAGATCACATCGGATAACCCAGTATGACAAGCATCTGAATAATGAACGAAGATCCTTGGATTTGGAGATGATTGAGGAAAAAAGAAACGACATCTATGCACGCATGTGTGCTTATCAAAGAACAATGGAGCGAGCTCATAACAAACGGGTTGTACCCAGGGAATTCTCTGAAGGCAACCTCGTTCTCAGGAATGTAAGAGTTCAGAGAAATGTTGGGAAGCTGGACAGAAATTGGGAAGGACCCTATCGGGTCATGAAGAACCTGGGTGTTGGGGCTTATAAGCTAGAAAATCTGGATGGAGGTGAGATCCCCCGAACTTGGAATGTTATGAACTTAAGGCGTTATTTTATATAAAGAATTTGACATATTTGGTAACTCTGAACTTTAAAACGTTTCTTATGCATGAATAAGCTACAATGGATGCAATACAAATTATTTCTAGCTAAGTGAGTGACCGATCTTGGAGTTGGATTTTCTGGACGAGTTTGGACCGGTGACTGTAGCCATCATCCATAAGGCTCCCAAGTAGTGTGACCGCTCTGATGAGTCAGTTGCTTCCACGCTTGCTGAGTACTTAGATGAATCGCATACTCCCAAAACTCACTACGAACTCAATTTCCCCTTCAAACGACACTCATCACCTAGAGATAGCCCTTGCTCCATTATGCTTAGTCCATAAGCAAGAAACCATGACAAAGTTAACCTGTTAAATGGCAAGCCAAAGCCCGCCATGGGACTATTTTAAGAACCGGGGCTTCAGTTAAAAATTTGTCATGGGACTCATGGAGAACCATGGCAACGCCGCCAAAGTCATGATATTTTATTGGACGGATTCAAGTGTGATCTTCTGGTATAGTTGGGATTCCCTAACTTACTAAACTTAGCAGGATTCAAAGTTAATTGGTGAAGACAGTTCTGTTCAGATTTGGCTTAAGCCCCGACCTTATACTTGGAGTTATCAAATGAATGTTTTACAAAAAGGTGAAATCTTATTCAAAATGGAGTTTACAAATGCAGAAAGAAAAGGACTGGGAAATTAAATCCTAATCTATTTGTCCTTCTTCCTTATCTGATGTGCCGGACTTCTCTGCAATCCATGCCTTGAGATCATCTACTTTCTTTCCCCTTTCCTCAACTATTTCATTGATCGATCTCTCCATCAAGTCAAAGAGGAGATAGTTGGGATCACTCTCCAACGGGGGCTCATCTAGTTCGGGGATCTCACATAAGTTTCCATCCTTGGTTAAAGAGTCAAGCGTCTCCCAATGATCATCTTCGGGATCCAGACCAAACTTGCTACTATTTGGTCCTTCATATTGTCCATGTACTGGGAGACGTTCGGTCCGTAAACGTTTGCCGCTAAGGCAAACATCAGGGGCGATCGGGCAAAACCCAATAGGGCTTCCCGAACTGCACTCTCAGTTGATCCTTGGACCCTAACCAAGTCTTCTTTAAGCGCTTCCCGCTCTTCCTTCAAGGCATTCTTTTCCTCCTGGGACTGTAGGAGAAGTCTGTTGCTTTCGTCAGATATCTCTTGTATCTGACGCTCCAACTCCAAAACTCGGGCCGTGGCGGAGTTTGATGCTGCTTAGGCCTCTCCCGCCTTAGAAGCAACTAAGGATAACTCAGTACCCGCTCCAAGCATCTCTCCGTTCAGACGGTCCCGATCGGCCCTCACCGTTTCTAGCTCTTTTTGTTTGATCTCAACTTGCTGCTGAGCTAAGGCAAGTTGACCTTCCAGCTCTTCAGACGTTGAGGAGATGCTTCGGCTGAGCTGGATGGCGGAAGCAAGGTCTAAGGCCCTTCAATGAGCCTGCAAGAGTTAGATTGTATTAAGAATGTATGCCCGATCGGGGCAGCATGAGCTGAATACAACTTACCACAGCTTGGGATTCCATATATGCTGACACCAAGCTGGGCAGCGCGCCATCAATGCCGGGCATGTTTTTCTTCCCTAAGAGCCGGTATTCTTCGAGGACGGCATCCTTCCATGAAGGGGGGACTCTTTTCGGTCCCCGGGAATTAAAAACGGAGACTACCATCTCCTGGATAGCCCGCGAATAGCCTCGGGGTTAGACAAGGATGGGGCTGGTTTCTCCCCGATTGTGACTCCTTTTGTCGGGATCGGACTGCGGGCCTGCTCACAGTTGACCGCAGCCTCTTATATTGCTTCGGGGCTTCCTCTTCGAGGCCCCGCTTGCTCGTTGACGTAGAAAATGAAGGTCTCTGCGCCCTATCTCCTAAAATGGATGAGGGGCGGACGTCTTCCACCCGCATTGACCCCTGCCGTAATAACCGCACGACGTTAAGATCCAGAGGGGAATTATTCCCGATTTTGTACATGGCAGGAAGGCCTAATGAGCGTATCCTCTTAGAGATAACCTCATCCACTTCGTCCATTGATCGGGGCTATGGCATGTGGCTGCTGAAGCTCCCCGATGATCATGAAGGCCCAACTGCAGCGCTGGGCTTGGTTTTTGATGACTTTAGCTGAGCCTCTTTCTTGGCTTTTGAAGCAGCAGCCACAGCAGCAAGTCGGTTCCCAGACATTGTATCAGTGGAATCTGCAAAAGGAAAATAATGAGGATCAGGAAATATGAATTAAAGCAAGCTATGTCGTACCCGATCCTTCTTACTCAGAAGAGTCAGAACTGGAGAAGATACCCTTCAGGGCAGGGGCTCCTTTTCTTCCTGCTACCCCGATCTCTAATAGCTTCTTCTCCTGAAGGATGTCAATTCTTTTCAGACGCCGTTCGGGAGGAGGAAGCATCGCCAAGGTGTTGGCAATATCAGGGTGGGATGGGTTGAACCGGCTTCGGTCCAACTTCCCGATGTCTGGGTGTGTTGTTAGGAATGTAACTTTCAGCAAGTCCTCCCTCGAGATGTCTATCCAGACATATCAAGATTCTCATTCATGTAGGGAATCTTCCTTTTCTACGATAATACACTCCTTCGTTCGGGTAGCTATATAATATAGCTTGCGACCTCCTAACAACCTTATTCCCCTACGGGATCCCACCAGGAACAGGTTGAAAAAATGCCTGAGGGTTGACTCTAGCCTCTGTTTGTGGCAATAATAAATAAAAACGATAATATATACATAACTGCCCGGAAAAAGAGCAAAAGTCGGGCAGTGAATCTTCCGAAGAACGGTCGCGACAAAAGGGTGAAGAGGAAATCGCAAGCCTGATCTAAGGGAGGCATAACTAACGGGTATGGCGTCAGCCGGAACGTTCATCTCAGCGGGAAGGAAGCACGGAATGTCTTCCTTCCCCCTCCAGATGGGATAATGGCTGGAATAGAAAACTTGACCCGAAATGCTTCAAGGTTCATTGTGGTTATATCAGGGTACCTATACCTACGAGGTGCCATGGATTGTTACCTTAAAGTTTGCAAGAAATTTGAAGTTGAGCAACGGTTGAGCAAAATCGCCGGAGGATTCCAAAGCTAGAGCACTCTGTCGCAAAGTGTGATAATGGATGCACAAGGCGAAAATCCCGACTTTTATATCACGTATTGCTCAATCACAGGGTGACACGTCATCTCTGTAGGCGGCTGCAGTCTGACAGTCTGTCCCCCCTTTGGATACGGAAAGGCGTTAGCTATTGCAGAACCCAGAATTACGTTTCTACCCTCAACTGCTATGGATTTCAAATTTGAAAATCCACATCATGAAATTTCTAAGCGTAGGATCGGTCCCCAAGGACGCCGTTACAACCAGTTCGGGTACAGATTTCCGTTGCTGCGATCGGGCACTTATGCACAAGCGATCTCAATCTATTGATCGAACCCCGATCACCACCGCGGTGGCGACGAAGTCTGAGGGGCTAGTGATGAGATCCCCGGAACCCGGTACCCTGGACAGGGTCAGGACCAAACTTGGCCAGAGAAGCCCAAACAACGTAAGCCAAACTTGGAGGCCCGAATCCAGCCCACGTGAGTGAATGGCCCATCCAGATCTCGTGGCCCGATCGATCGTTTATAGCGATCGGTCCCGGTGTGTAGGCCCAACTTCTCACACGCGCCAGACCGATCGGTCCACATATTACAGGCGATGCTTCGGGCCATTCCTACTCATCCCATGCAACAACAACTCTCGACAGCCTTGCCAGAAGCGTGGTCCGGCGAAGGCGTACGAGCCACCAGTGGCCAGAGAGTAGTCGGATAGTAGCGCCGAAAGGTCTAGCACCATGCAACACTGTGAAGCCGTTTCCGGCGGCTGTTCCGCCTGACATTAGCCGATCTAGCCGCAAAGGACAGGCACAAAACGACACCCTACTGTACACAACACAGTGGAAGTATAAAAAGGACACTTAGAGTGTGAGAATAGGATCTTCTTCCGTTTTCTCCTTGGAGCTTTCGTAGAGAGAAGTCTCTGTCGATTTATTTTCGATTCTTCTCTTTCTCTTTGTTGTCTAAAGAACAAACATGACTTGTATGATCATTAATTTGCTTATCGAACCGACTAAGGGCACTTTCTTTAGCCCTTAGTCAAGTGGTTTTTTCCTCGTTTTTGAGGTTTTCCACTCTAAAATCCCTGTGTCTTTACACCTTTGATTCATAATCGTTCTCCACACATCAAACAAATTATAACCGAGTTCGTCCAGCAACGAACCGGTCGACTGTTGACACCCCCGGTTTTCAAACCACAACACTGAGCTTTGATCGACCTTCGAGGCACGAATTCCATATACATGGAACTGATTTTAATGGCCCACTTAGATAATCTCTCATTCAGATATGTCTTATTCAGAACTATCTTCAACGGCTGATCAGTATAAACGTAAACCTTTCGGCCTTCAAAATATTGCCTTAGCTTAGATATCACTTTCTTCAGTGCCAACATGAATTTTTTCCAGATTGGTGTATATGGTCTCTACGGATACCAAATAATGACTCACGTAATAAACATGTCTTTGAATATCATTTCTAATGGTAACCAGAGTTGCGCTCACTACGATTTCAAATACATCCAAATATAATCTCAAAGGTTTATCACTGCTTGGACTCACCATCACAGGGGGAGTGCTCAAATATGTTTTTAGTTCTGAGAAGGCTCGATCACATTCTTCGGTCCATTCCAAATGACTTGCTTTCCTGAGTACTCTGAAGAATGGCAATTTCCGATCCATAGATCTAGAAACACATCTGCTCATGCAGCTAGTCGATCAGTTAGCCTTTGAAATTCCATCTTATTTCTTGGAGGTTGCATGTCAATGATGGCCTGAACCTTCTCATGATTGACATCTATGCCCTTTTTTGAAACATAATATCCTAAGAACTTTCCACTTTGGATCCTGAAATAGCATTTGTTAGGATTTAGTTTGAGCTTATATATTTAAGGCATACTTCAAAACAGCAAGACAAATAAGAAATATGGTCTTCATCATTCATGAATTTGACAATCATATCATCAACATACACTTCCATCATATGGCTTATCAAATCTCTAAAGATTTTGTTAACGAGTCTTTAGTATGTTGCTCCAGCATTCTTAAGCTAAAAGGCATGACCACATAACAGTAGACACCATCTTCGGTTATGAAAGCCGATTTATTCTGATCTTCTCCAGCAAGGAAGATCTGATGGTACCCAGAGTAAGCATCAATGTACTCATCATTGTGTTGCCATCAACAGCATCCAACAGGCGATCAATATGTGGCAGCGGGAATGGGTCAGATTCACAGCTCTTATTGACATCAGTGAAATCGATGCACATTCTCCATTTCCCATACACATTAGAAACCACCACAAGGTTTGCAACCCATTCAGTATAGTGGATTTCTCTGATAAATCCAGCTCACAGAAGCTTATTCACTTCCGCCCGAATTACTTCAATATTTTCAGGAGAATAACGTCTTCTTTTTTGCCAAATAGGCTTAGCTTCGGATGCAATATTGATCTAATGCTCACTTTCGGATCGGTCAATCATCGGAACATCTTCCGATGTCCACGCAAATATGTCCACGTGGCTTCTCAGCAGCGGACCAATTCTTCTTCAAAAGAGGGGGCCAGATGTGCCTCGATGCGAGTAGTCTTGATTAAGTCTCCCTCAACCAAGTTGATCTGTTCGAACCCGATGGATTCCATTGCTTGCCTCGGGTGCGGTGGCTCTTCCAGCTAATCCACCCGGACATTCTTTATTGGTGCCAAAATTCGGCACGAGCTCATGTAGCATTGTCTTGCTACAATTTAATCCCCATTTACAGATATAATTCCATTCGCGGAGGGGAACTTGAGTATCATATGATAAGTAGAAGAGACCGCCTGAAACTTGTTGAGCCCAATCCGTCTGATAATGACATTGTAAGCCAAATCGATTTCAACGATGATAAATTCAAGGGTCTCCGTTCTGTCCTTGAGTTGATCTCTCAAAGTAACTTGGAATAAGATCTTCTCACATGGAATGATACTCCTCTGATCGAATGCCAGAAGGAACATCTGCACCCAACATCTCAGCCTCTTCGCGCTTTATCAGATTGCACGAAGCCCAGGTATCTACCAAGATCCTGTGGGCCCGACGGTTGGCAATAATTCGAGTGATGATAAGAGAATCATCACAAGAATCAACAATACCTTCCCTATCAGCAGCGGTGAAGGTGATAGTGTCCTTGTAAGAAGAGGACTGCTCAGTTTCATCGTACTTTACTAGCGCGAAACATTCTTTATTCTCTTCGGAATTCCTGCATGCTGCTCTCTTTCGTTCCTGGACCAATTCATTAATTCTTATTCCGTCAGAGGTAACATAAATATCTCCGGCGACATCACGTTCCATGGGCACCACCTCATTCTGTGGAGGCTTGGTGTCCATTTCAGTTAGTGGGGGAGGAGGATTCTCCTGTCTCCCACATTCGTTTTGCGGGTCCCTACCGCCTCGACCCTGATAGCGTCGTCTCCTACCCTGTCCACGGTTCTCTTGACAGTGCGGGCCTCTTGCATATTCTAGCGAAGGAGACTTTCGGTCTTCCGCTCGATCATAAAAATTTCGGGGTTGCCGCCGATTGTCCCTACCCCGAGGTATTTAACGATCGTCACCTTGGCGGCCCCTTCGGGATGATTTAGCAAATTTGCCCATATGATCACCCTGATTGGGCTTATCTTTTATCATTGCCACTACTGTCTCCTACAGCAGCGGGCATTTTAGCGTTGGGTGATCGTGGTTATGATGCAATTCACAATACACCCATTTTTCTTTTGTCTTCGGTGGAACATTTTTCTCAGTCACAACCCCTACTTCTCAGAGCTGTCTCTTAGGGTATGCAACCCTATGATCACCTACGGGCTCAGAATTCCCGTTAGGCTTCATGCAGTTCGATCCAGTGCTTCATCCACCTTAATATATTTATTAATCTTATGCAGAAACTTTCCCAATGTGGATGGGGGACTTTTCACCAAACTGGCGAAAGGCCGCACGGTCCTAAGACCTATTGTAGAATTTCGATCTTGTCTCTGAGTTCCCAATTTGATGCGATGGGCGGTTTTATTAAATTTTTCCATTAATGACAGGAGACTCATCTTAGACGGGACATATTTCAGCTGACATAATTCATGCTTGCTTGGGGGTAGTCCTACATTCTGCACAAATTGCTCAGAGAATGCCAGTATAAAACCTCCATATGACTGTATGGATAAGGACGACAGGTTTTTTAACCAGGTTTGGGCATCGCCTTGTAAACCTACAGCGAAGATGGGGCACTTCAGTGAATCTGAGGCCCGAACCGTTCCCATCCTCAATTCAAAATCAGCGACGTGATCAATGAGATTAGGTTGAAGAATTAAAGAATAAGAAAAAACGACACAATAAAATTTAACGTAGAAACCCGGGATGGGAAAATCACGTGACCAACGGAACTACCAAATTCACTATCACTTGAGAAGAACACAATACACGCACATGAATAGAAAATTCGGAATACAAGAGTATTGAAGTACGTGACAATGAATCCTAAGACCTCCTTATAAAGATGAAGTGGTTGAGATAATTAAGGTAACTAGCAAATATTCTTAATATTTGATCATATCCCCATATATGATATTCCATAATCAAATCATATATATGCGTCCATATATACTGATTTGATATTATTTTGTTTCCTTCAATATCTCATTCCATAACTGCTAATTTTCCTAGACCAATGGGTCTCATCATATCTCAATTCGATCCACAACAGATTGCCTCCATCTTATATCTTGGATCGGTCTGTTTGTTACATTCGGTATTGCGTACTTCGATCCTCGACCGATCGGTACCAATACCAGCATATACGTATTTGTTATCGCTACATATACGTATAAGTGGATTCCATGTGTGCACCAATCAACCACAATGTCGATCCTTATTCAAGTGCACCAGATTGGCAACAATACCGATCTCTACACTCAACATATACGTATATGTTATCGCTGCTAAAAATATTTAATAACAAAATTTAGACCCCTTTCATGACTATGGGTCGAATGAAAGTTAATACAAAAACAAGAAGTAAAAAGACATGATTTTGTAAGTGGAAAACATTTCTGTAAAAGAAATGATAAAAAACCATCTCAGCCGTAGCCTTGGAATCCACTATAAACATCAAGTATTGTAGATTTAAAACAAGAGAACAAGATGTATAAACCAAAAGAAAAAAGATCATCTTCGGTGGCCATAGTCGTAGGTTTTCCAGTCATAAAAAAAGTGAATTGAGGCCTCCTCATTAGGTCATGTCCAAAACCCTTTTTTCCTCTTTAACTCTTTAATCATGTTATATAATGTGAAATTCAACCCAATTATAACTCTCTCGGCACATCAATAATAAAGTCCAATAAATAATGGCTCAATAATCTCCAATTATGCACAATGGTCCACTAAATAAGTAACACTATCCAAATACCAAGAAAAGCTATAAGCAAAGTCAATCATCAAAATATCTCGATATGCTTCATTTCTCAACTCGGGAACAACTGTATAAAAATAGATGTGTTCTCAAATAATAAATTTCTTAGGGCGATATCAGAAGTCCCATGATTTTTTTAGTCGAAGGATTCGAGTACACAAATCACAAATTTGCCCTGAGAATATTGTTGCAATAAACTCACAATAGTAGTATTGCATTTTTGTAACTAAATATCATGGTAGTCATACCGGTGGTATACCGTCCGGTATACCAATCATACCGGTAAATATCGGTTGTGACCGATACACCGATATTCCGATATATCACCGGTATACCAACGGTATATCGTAAAAATCACTCATATCGATTGAGACCGGTACGAACGGTGCCGACCGGTATGACTTCCTTGCTAAATATACATATTATGAGTGAATAAACATATCTCGAATAAATAAATTTAATGAATGAATATCATCATCTCATGAATACAACTTTATATATACTTCTAAAATAATGTGAGTGAATTTTTTTCTTATTACTGAATCTGACATTATATTTTTCCAAATTCTCTTTCTATGAACTCTATGAAACTTCTTCGATAATGTTTTGTTTCATATGTTGTCTTTAAAATTTTTCGATAGTTTCCGACATCGATAAGACTCATGGTATGTGAGAATATCTCGATATGTCCGAATAAACGACTTCACAATTCCTCGTATAATAAGTATAATTTTCTGAACACAAATAATAAAATATTCCTTATTGTTGGGCACTCTTACGATAACTCCAGTCATGATTGAGAGTCCGAGTCATAAATAAAATTTAGTGAAGTCCACGCCATAAGTCAGTCATTTGATCATCTTGGTCGTAAATGAAAATATATTATCATAAATAATGAAATCCATGTCGTAGGACCATCACTTTTTCATCTTAATCGTAAATGAAATTACCCGAGCATAAATAACGAAATGCATGCCATTCGACCATCATTTGGTCATCCTGATCGTAAACGAAAATACTTGATCATAAATTAAGAAATCTATGTCATAATGCAATAAGAATATCGCTTCGAATTATTGGGTCTGAACTAGCACCCATTGATCTCGGGCCTCAACTAGCCCCCGCTTAAGCTCATAACTCAGGTCTCAACAAGTACCCGTGAGCCTCAAGTAGCACCCGTCACATTTTGTCTCTAGTATAAATTTGCACCCGTCATCATCTCATCCTTTATAGGCCTGACCCTTCTGGTTCTCCTCCGCATAGTAAAGTAAACGTAGGAAACCTTCATTGCCCGAATAGAAGTAGCGTCAGGTTCAGATACAATTCTTTGACTTCCGTAAATATTTCACTCCTACTCGAGTGGCTCGAGTGCCTCGCACCAGAGGGCATTCACGGTCTAGACGGAAGAAACGTCACATTCAGGGTACAATTTTTAGATTGACGTAAATATTTCACCCCTACCTAGATAGATCTGGTACCCTGGATTAAATGGTCCTTTTGGGACAACGGAAGAGACATGTCTTTTCTCACTGCGGACTATGACCGGCCTCTGATGAAGGCGCAACCCTCGACGGTGTGCCATGGAGGAGTAGGGTAAAAAGCTATCATGTGTGCATGGAATCATGCTCGTACGAGACCAACTCAAAAAAATCGAGCCCCTTGACAAATTCTCATAGTATGTATGTATAGACAATTCTGCTGGAGACAGATGACTCATCGTTTTTAAAAATATTTTGACCAATATCTTATCTGATAAGTTTGAGATTGATCGACTATAAGACATGAGGTACATTGTATTTCTAATCTATCCTAATTCATTTAATTTCCAACCTCCATCACACTAAAATGTAATGAACCTCACTCTTATCTTACCAGTCCCCTAGTCAATTGATCTCGTGTCATCAAAAAGGATACAAATATTCATAATATGTTAAAAAGGAGGGGGATTTTATTTTAAAAAGATTGATGAGTCACGTCTATACATAATACTTGTGTAAATTGGAAATATGTCAAATCCGTGGCAGCTCCTCTCCGCTCATATTCACAATCTCATGCATCATTTTCTCACCACCGCCATAATCTGATACAAAATTTTCCATTCAAATTATAACTTGCCAACATGTTTAGTCATCTCAACTTTCTTGATAGTCAGGGGAATTAATATATCAATCCCAATATTTCCATTGGAAAATTGTTGACACTAATTAATAGTCATTCAATATTAAGTGCAAGAGATAAATGAATTCATTGAATAGAAAGACACGACTTCTTGATAATCCAAAATATGTGGGAATAATTTTGATAACAATGGATATCACTCTCTTCAATAAGTTCCCAAGTGGAATAAACTCTAGATTCCTCGTATTCGTTTCCTCACTATTACTGATTCAACATATCACAATCATATTATTCTCACATCGATTCAAAAAACTAGAGGATCAGTAAGATAGGAGAGAGGTTCATTGCATTTTAGTATGATAGAGGATGGAAGTTCAATGGATCAGTAAGATAGGAGAGAGGTTCTGTAACGGTGCGTAACATCGTTACTAAACCGGTAACGGTGCGGTCCTACGTAGAAGAGTCTAGGAAACTCGTAGGAGGACAACCGACCATAGGAAGGGATGGGCATAGAATGTAGCGGATGACATGAGTAGGCATAGATATAACAAAAGCTTAATGTAGGAATGGCGCCTAGGACGAGAGCGCAAGGAAACCGAGAGGAGGATAGCAATGCATCAGAACAGGCACCGGCGACAGAGACTCCTGTTGCGGATTCATCGATGCCTCTCACGTTTAGCCAGGAAAGTCTCAGGGATCTGTTCCAGACCATGGCGAGTTCCCTAGTTAGCGCAATAAGACAGGGGCAGACGGAGAGGGGAAACTCCGTGCAAATGGAACCAGTGCCAAGACCCGAGAGGGGGAGAATGTACTACAACGAGGCATTAAAGAAGGCTGGGATGAACAGTTTCACGGGGGATAAGATGGGGGACGCGGAGGCGTGGATTATCCGCCTTTAGGAGAAGTTCGAGCTGATCGAAGCCCCATAGGAGCTTAGGGCAGGATTGGCCCCGCTATGGTTCGACGGTAGCACTGCCTGATGGTAGGGGAGCGTGTCAGCCTCACTACTGAAGGATGGACCCATCTCTTGGGAGAAGTTTAAGAATGCATTCTTGGATGACTACGTGCCGAAGGGACTTAAAAAAGATAAGAGGGCCGAGTTCGACAGGTTGACTCAAGGAAACCGCCCCGTAATGGAGTACATGCATGAATTCGTAGAACTAGGCAGGTACGCCTTCGAGATCATGGGGAGTGAGCAGGAAATGATGCACCGCTTTACAGAAGGGCTGAATGAGAAGGTGAAACTGACTATGTATGGCCGCGACGACGAAGAATTCTCGAGTTTGGTGGTGGCGGCAGTCCGAGTAGATGGAGGATTGCGGAGAATGGATAAGGAACGCACCAGAATCTCTGCGAGGAACGAAGTCCAGGGATGGGGAGAATGGAAAGGAAAGGTCACTACGGAGAGTTTCAGATCAGCACAAGGACCCCCGATCAGGCCGCCGTGCGCCAAATGCGGGAAGAATCATTTTGGAGAATGTCGAGCAGGAACCAACAGTTGTTTCAAGTGCGGCCAGGAAGGACACTTTGCCAAAGATTGCCCGAAGAGGAGGAGGATCGAAACTGGGGTAACCGAAAACAGGGCAAGGGAGAGGATTACTAGAAATGCTCGAGTGTTCGCTGTAAACAAGGAACAGGCCGAAGACGTCGTGGTAGGTACACTACTTATTAACGGCTTTACAGCTTTCGTATTATTTGACTGTGGGGCGACACATTCGTTTGTGTCGGAGAAGTTAGCGAAACGGTTTGGGATNCCGGAATTGATGGAAGATTGGTACGCACGAGTTTCGGGACGAAACTCAAAATAAGTGGGGAATGATGTAATAGTCAGGAAAAAGGTATGTCGGGATAATAGTAGGGAATATGGTGATAAAGTCTAGAGGAGAAATAACGAGGGATACGGGAATGAAAGAACGATAAAAAGAAATGAAAAGATTTAAATGAAAAGCATGAGATAAAGGAGGAGGAAAAATGAAAAGAATGAGGGGTCAAAATGTGAATTAGGGAAGTTAAAACATCTATAAATAGGGGTTAGAAGGCCCAAAAACCAAGTCATTTATCACTAAACCGCAAAAACGTACGGAAAAACGCCAAAGCATCAAATTATCGCGGAAATTTCATGATCAGTGCAAATTGTCGCGGAAATTTCTAGGCATTTTTATCGCGGAAAATTTTGGTGAGCAACTTTTGTCGCGGAAATGCTTCAAGTGGAAAATTATCGCGGAAAATTTTCACGTTGAAAATTGTCGCGGATTTTTAGAGCTTGATAAATTATCGCGAAAACTGAACCATGCGTTGTTTTGTCACGGATTTCAGGAATAGGGTAGTTTTATCGCGGATTTCAGGAACAGAGTGATTTTATCGCGGAAATATACAATTAGGGTGTTTTCGTCGCATTTCAACGTCGGATCGTGAAGGAGAAAGATACGAAGGGTCTACGATAACCAAACAGTCAACAATAAGATAATAACGTCAAAAAATGAAGTACTAAAATATGTTACGGATTGCAGGGAAGCACCAGAGATCATAACAAGCGAAAACAACAAGTAAGCGAAGTGAACACAATATAGTATGGGAAGGTTCAGGCTTAGGGAACGGGATTAGGTTAATAAAGAAGAAAGAAAAGACACGAATGAACGAGATAAATGGTAATAAGACTCGGGGTGAGGAAGGATGGACCGTCTGACCGAACCCGGCATCGTGCCTAGCACACGATTCGCCAAAGGAAAGGCATGCCTGATGAAGGGAACGATAAGTTCCAAAGAGGAAAAGATACGTACGAAAAGGGCAAAACGGATCCGGGTGGAAAAAGGGGTAGCGCCTAAGTACCCACCCGGTGAAGGGAAGCATATGGCTCGTCGAGTCATCCAACAGCTAACGGTTGGCTTGGGCGGGACATGCACCGAGCATGTTACTCTCGGCAACAGTAAAGTTAAAGTATGATGGGAATGATAAGGGTAAAAGAAGAGCGAAACAAGAAAACAGTTAAAAGGAATGGTTCACGTGTGCGTGTGCGGTGTAATTAAGAAATGAAAAGATAATGGGTAGCGTGTGTGAAGTTTCCTTTAACAAATTGTGACCGCTTTACAGATTTTGTAGGTGACGCGGACGAGGTATGACAGGGGCATGGGAAAGAGGTCGTCGGTTGTCCGGTGATAGAGTCTGGTCCTTTGGAGAACACTCTAAATTATGCTGTCAAACTTTGTTGTTTTCGAACTACGTTTTAAGTTTACATTCGAATGTTTTCATTTTATTTTGCACGGTTTAACAAAACAGCTAGGCCCAAATTAGGGTCGTTACAGGTTCATTGTATTTTAGTATGATAGAGGATGGAAGTTCAATAATTTAGAATAGATTAGAAATGCAATGCACCGTCTGTCGTATAGTCGATCATATTCAAACTCGTCATATTAGATACTGGGTCAAAATACTTTAAACATGATGAGTCTTTCTGTCTGCAGCAGAATCGTCTATGCATACATACTGTTGGATTATGTCAAGGGGTGCGATTGATTGTTTAATAGTCGGGTTTGTGCTAAGCATGTTTCCGTGGCAAACGGGGTGCCTTTTGACCCGACTCCTCCATGTTACGCCGACGAGGGTCGTGCCCTTGTCGGAGGCCGGTCCATTTCCGTAGAGAGAAAGTGCTAGTACATGTAAAACACAAGTGACATCCACCACCTTCGAAAGTCAAACGGGTAAAATCATTTGACGCAAGGAGCTTGATCAGTCTGAATGAAAGTGAAAAAGTTACGTCATTCTACAGATTGTACCTGGAACCTGATGCTACTTTTACCTAGACGGTGAGAGCTGCCAACGCTTTTGATATCGTGCGGGAAAGGTCCAAGGTGAAATGATCTCAGGTGCATGTTTATACCCGGGGGGAAATGAGAATGAGATGATCTTGGGTGCAAGTTTATACCTAGAGAGAACGTGCAAGTAAATTGCGGGTGATTCGTGAAGCTCTATGAGAATGAGATGATATCGGGTGCAAGTTTATACCCGGAGAGAAAGTGCAAGTAAATGGCGGGTGCATCGTGAGGCCCTGTGAGAATGAGATAATATTGGGTGCAAGTTTATATTAGGAGAGAATGTGCAAGTAAATGGTGGGTGCTTTGTGAGGCCCTATGAGAATGAGGTGATCTCGGGTCCGAGTTTATACCCAGAGAGAATGCGCAAATGAATTGCGGTTGCTTTATAAGGCCCTATAAGAACGAGGTTAATGGACGTTCGTTGAGATCCAAGACTGTGTGATTGAATGGGGACGTTTAGTGAGGCTTGAGACTAATGGATGGTTGATGAGATATTCTTGTTATATAGCATAAGTTTTCATGATACTTTTGGTCAAGAAATATCGTTTATAATTGGCCATCCGTAAGTATGGTCAGGAGATCTGATAAATTGCCTTATGGCATGAATTTAACAAAATCACTTGGGTAACCAAGTATCCTTAGTTATAATAGAAATGGTTGAGTGATTACCCATTGATAAAGGATATTATGTTATTTATGATCAGTAGAAAATCACGATTTATTATCGAAGAAATTATGAAACCACATTATTACATGACTGGTTTATTTATCACTTCTTGAGGCATCTTACAAATTGTTGAACATTACTGAGGAAGTCCTTTAAAGATCATGTATTTTCATGTGAGGTTAAAATAACCAAGTGATGGTCTTATGGCATCAATGCTCGTTATTTATGATGGGGCACTCTCAATAATTAGTGAAATTTTAAGGCGATCTCCCTATTAAAGGGATCATTATTTGAGAACGAGATTAATCGTTTGGTTTAGTTATCCGCTTATGGATCAGTTTGTCAATAGATCGTATTTATGGATTTCATTCGAATAAACGTTCAAAATAATCAAACGTTCACCCAACGACACGGGTTCAACTGAATTTTATTATCACTCGGACTGTCATTATATCTGAAGATATTATAAAAGAACCCAACGACGGGGAGTTTCTTGTTATTGGTGGTCGGAAGTTTTTTTAAACAAATTGCGGATATGACAATAAATATATTTTATTCAAGAACTCAAAACAAAGAAAATGAAAGAAGTTTCAATATTAAGAGGTTCCAATATTATTTCCAAAAACTTGGGGAATGCAAAATAGAGAGAGATTACAAAAGCGAAGAGACTGCGGAGATGGACGAGACCTATTTCTTCTTCTTCTTCTTCAGGGAGCTTGAGCTTTCACCAGGTCCGCTTGGGCGCTTCCTTATGACAATCGTTGGAGGATGAGGGTTTTCGAGATCTTCTAAAATGTCCACATTGGTCGGCCTACTATAAGATCGAAACATGTCATCGTGGCTTGATGGCGCTCCCGGGCTCCCCTCACACTCGCGAGAACGTATATAGGAGGATCATGCTAAGTTATCACCTCTTCGTCTTTGAGAATATCTGCCAGGAGAGGGCCCACAGGTTCCAGAAATAGTGGAGCCAATCTAGAATATGCATCCGACGGCGGACCCTCCTCTGTCTCAAGCTCCTCCGAGAAACACTGCCTATGCAAATCCTCCTCCAAGTTAAAGTGGAGGGCCCGGAACGGATCCTGGGAGCAGTCTAGTTTCTCCTTCGCAAGATCAGCCTCAAATTTCCCGTAGAGGCTGGGATCCAACCTCTCCTTTTCCTTCGGCGTAAATGCTATATCCAAAATTCTCTTAGTTCGGATGTGAATGCACGAGGTAGGTACCTAACAATTCCCTACTAAAGTGGGGAGGAGCCGGGAGACGCCCGAAGGCGATCAGAATAGGGGTGTAGAATAAGGTCTTCGCGATCAAATCAACACCGTCCGATCTGACACACTCGAGGAGTATTTTTCTTAGAGGCCTTGGAGTGACCGCCCGCAGAGTATGATAGCAAGACTCTGGAAAAAAAGTTCTCCTTCGACCGGGAACCACCACGAAAGACTAAGTGCGGACAAGTTAGTGGTGCCCACACGTGACAAAAAAGAAATGATTCTTCCAATCATAGTTCGACTGAGGATTAGAGAATGGAAAGGGGCTTTTTTGGTGCCTAAGGCGGAAAAATATACAGTTCTGAGCACCGTAATGGATAGTCGTACTAATTTGGAAAATTTGGAAAAAACGGTCAATAGTCAATGAAGTAAGACTTGTTTCCATGAAAATGATAAAGGCAATTACGAGGGAGATTGAGTTCAAGTTTAATTGGAAGATGTGGATTTTTAGATGAGTTATAAGCTTCACGATGAAGGGATGAAGTGGAAAGCGGAGCTCACACTCTAAATATTCTAGACAAATAGCATGCGCACCGATCGGTGAACACAAAATCCGGTCAGTAGGTCTAGGCTGATAGAACACAGTCGGAAGGGAAGTGTTAATCCTCCACAACAGATTTCCACTTCCGAGCATGCATACAACAAGGTTGATCAATAGTTTTCCGAGCTTTTACTGCGGGACTCTAGGACCGAGGGTATTCTCAAAATGGGTGATTCGTTCAAAAAAATATGGATATAGATTCGTATTACTAGGCGGAAAAAGTGACATACTCGAACTTGAACTTCTCGAATCGGATGAGGAGTCCGAGGAATGAGACGACGAGGTATAAGGAATCGTAGATCGGGCGGAACCAGAAGACATTGTATTAAGTGGTCAAAATTATATTTTCAAATTTTATTAAGTGTCTCGCGAGTTTTCTTACCAAAAGTCGCGAGTTTTCGTAAGGAGTCGCGAGTTTTCATGCAAGAAGTCGCAAGAGTATTGTTCAGGCAAAGCAATCGCGAGTTTTCGTCAAAAAGTTGCCAAGGAGTTTGGAGTTTCCGCAAAATGATACTGTTATGCAAGAAGAATAGGGGTATTTATAGAGACGGACCCCCGAGTCGAAAAGTCACGAAATTTTCGCCCGATCTCAGAATCTGACCTTCTTAGTATCAAAACGACCGCGTCGGTCAGGGGATTCTAGCCTTACTCATGGTTTTCTCAGGAAATTTTCGAACGAATGTCGGATTTCGAGATGAGCCAATTTGATGTGGTTTACGACTCAGAATCTGAATTTACAAACTATGGGACTATTGATATTGCCCGGGGGTATTTATGTCATTATGATACCCCGGAGGCTTTTCAGGCGCAATTAATTTGTATTTTCGGTTTTCTATTTTATTACGAGATGAAGCGGTTCTGAGGGTATTTTTGTAATTTTGACGTCTCTGGTCCGCATACGAGAACCCTGACAATGTTTTAAGGGATTTTGGACAGTTTCGGCTCCGAACGGTGCCAAGAGTATTTTTGTAATTTAGCTCCCGGAGAGTACATCGACGAAATTTAACATATTTTGGGGCATCTTCTAAGTGTTTGGGAGATCAAGAATGGTCTATGGTATTCTGTGTTATTTTCCAATATTTTCTTGGTATTACGTATTATCAACTATCGACCAGTGTGTAATTCGAAGGTTTCGGGACATCATTACATCGATCTCAGTAGAATTGGATATTTATAGTGATTGAAATTGGGATTCTGGGCCTAAAATTGATATATTAGACTAAGTTTTTCTATAAATATAAGCCGTTAGGCACTGGAAAAGTGTTTAGACTGTGGCAAGCATCCCAATACAAGGTTTTCGCGCGAACTTGCCCCGAACTCACAACTTTTTGTCGTCCTAGTCACGAGAACCTGCATTCCACCTCGTAGTCATGACTTTTTTTCTCTTAAAGTGGTGAGTTTGTATCTATTCGCGAGTTTTTGCACTTTTACGTTGGTTACGGAGTTTCGTATCTTATTTGATGAAGACAGACTCGCCAGTTATTGCCCAATCGCACGTTTTTGCATCCTGTCACTCGCGAGATTTTGCTTATTCGTGAGAATTCGGCCTTTGTCGAGAGAATGCGGACCCACTCACGAGTTTTTGTCACCTCGGGGGCGACGAAGTAGAATCGATTGTTTTTCAAACCGTTTTCATTCGGATTGTCAATATCTCTTCATTATCATAGTGAAAACCAAGGTATACTTTTGCTCTACCGATGACGTAAGTTTACACATTATGGGTCCAACCATGTACATCACTCATGTCCCCACAATAATTGGACTCAATATTACAAAAGAAATTAATTGATCTAAAACATATATCATAAAACATTTTTCAAACACTTTGATAAAGTGTTCACATTACAAAGAGAATTATCATAGATTCAAAGTGAATTTCATGGTGTGCATTTACCCTTTGGAATTTCTCAACCGGTTATGGTCAGACAATTTACCACCGCATGAACTAACGCTCAAATTAGTGTACCTATTATACTATTGTGTAATTTAAATCCAAGTATTGGGCTTCACAACAAGACACGTCTAATTTGTAGAAGTTTATTTCAAAACACTATAGAGGCCACCATTGTAACAGGTGAACATATATGATGGATTGTGTTTTTATCACGAATCTCTACCACAACAGCTGTTGATTCCAAATTACCATTTGAGATGACAAGAAGGCAATTTCCAGTTCGACTTAGTTTCACATTGACAATAATAAAAGCACAAGATCAGACAATACTACGAATAGAAATATATCTTCCAAATAGTATTTTTGCGTATGGACAATTGTACGTAATACTATTCACATGAATTGACAGACACACTATGAAAGTACTAGCTCTAGAAATCATCCACCAAAAGAAAGATTTACTTTAACAAAAAATATTATATATAATGAAGTGTTTCGTGTATTGAATAAATGATAGTTTTACTATTTGAAAAATGTTGTTGCTTACTATCATAAGACAATGAATGTTATTGCATAGAAAAATTTAAAACATAGGAACGACTTTTCCCACAACTAGTATAATAATAAGACAACTTCACTTTTAAATGTTTAATTGGGGATGATTGTGAGTGGGGTTCAGTTCGAGTCTATTCTATCTGCAATGTTTAAAAAAAACGATTAAAAATTAGTTTTAAAAAATTGCTCTAATTGATTATCGCAAAACCAAAAACATTGTTATTCTTAAGATTAACGAGATTGATTATAGCTAAGTAAATCTGAATAATATAATTTCTTTTGTTTTGTTTTTGTTAAATTTTTACGTTTTATATAAAATTAATTCACACCAATCCTATCATAGGAAATTTAATTTATGTAATCGATAGATTTTTAAAATAATCCATTATCTACAAAAATCAATAACTAAATTGCAAATATTCATATAAACTTTTTAAAATTTTATTTAAATAAACGTGTCAAAATTTAATTGGTAGGGGCGTGACTTGGCTACCAGCAAGTGTTTCTCGAATTATCCAGAGCGTCTTCACGACCCTTCGGGAACACCCTACTGTGTTCCAAAGTTGCCTATAAATAACCTCGCTCTCCCAATTTCATTCAGAAGCAAGCTATCGAAAGAAAACCTAATTGACAAGAATCTTTATTACCAAAGAGGATGTCGCTGATTCCAAGCTTTTTAGGTCGTCGGAGCAACATTTCCGATCCTTTCTCCCTCGACATTTTGGAGCCATTCCGCGATTGGCGACTCAGCTCCGCTAGCGACACATCGCAGTTCGCCGCCACACGTGTGGATTGGAAGGAGACGGCGGAGGGTCACGTGTTCAAGGTAGATGTGCCTGGGCTGAAGAAGGAGGAGGTGAAGGTAGAGATCGAAGAAGGAAAGGTCCTCCAGATCAGCGGCGAGCGTAATCGCGAGAAGGAGGATAAGAAAGATACTTGGCACTGCGTCGAGAGAAGCTCTGGCAAGTTCCTCCGCCGCTTCCGATTGCCAGAGAATGCAAAGATGGAGCAGATCGAAGCTAAAATGGATAACGGAGTTCTTACAGTTACTGTCCCTAAGACGGAGACCAAAACACCAGAAGTGAAAGCCATTGAGATTTCTGGTTGAGTCATTTTCACCTATCAGATTGCTGTACTGGATCAAATGCGCTTTTCGATATTTCTAAATAATAAATAAATTTCAATATACACGTATTTTCAGTATAATGATACAAAGTTACAACACAAGCATGATCGCAGACTCCTCCATTTCCATATAATAAATAAATATACGTTTAATTATAAATTAAACATCCAGTTATGATAATGTACTATTTAGCAGTCATTTACTATTAAGTGTATATAAATTATGGAATGGAGAATTAGAATTTATTATTAAAAAGTAGAATTGGAATGTATAATATTTAATTTATGAAGTATTCTAAAATAAATATCTTAAACACTCAAATGTAAAAAATATTTTGTAAAAATGTAGAATGAATATTTATTTACAATAGTAAAAATATAATTATGTCTCTAATTTTAAATATGATAAATATAATCTCAAATAATAAAATAATATATTTAAATAAAATAAATTAACAATTACTTATATTTTGTAATATAAACACTGCAATCATTTTACAATATATTCATATAATGTTTAGAAATAAATAATCCTTCTAAATAAATTTAATAAAATTTTAAAATATCTTCAATAACAACAAATAATGAGTATTATTCATAACATAAATAAAAGCATAAAAACAAGATAATTCAACAAGTTTCAAACTAATATTATCAAATTTTTTACTTTCTAAAACAAAAAAACTCGAGAACTCAAATTATAGTTAATGACATGTAAAATTGATGATATTTTTGTAAAATGATTTAGGAAAACTAGATGATATATAAAAAAATATTGTATTAATCCAAGACACTAATATATATTTTTTCTTGGATTTTAAATCTCGTATTATTAATTCTAATTCAAGATTACTAAAATACTCTTATTTCATATTATTAAAATAACTATATTAAAATTGAATTTTATCATTTATAAAGCAATATTTTATTTTAGGAAACTTTTGAGTGATACCATAAACAATTTTTCAGTGATATTACTGAAACTTTGTAAAAATTTCACTAACAATTCAAAACAAATGCATATTAAGTGAAAATTTATATGCATTAATTGTTCACCCTATCATAACTTTCGTTATTATGGTGTAAAACACCTATATATCTGTCCTAGTCCAGACTTATTTAATTTATATCTATTATTATTAACTTAAAATAATTATTTTATATATTTATTTATTAAATTCAAACAAGTCGAAATTTGACGAAACGTAGAACCCACTAGAGATGGAGTTAATTTGCAAAATAGCTTCCAGTCAAATTTTCGTTAGCTAAATAGTTTATATTGAAAAAACATTGGCTAAATATTTTTTTTTTTGTACCATATTTGCTAACTAATTTATTTTTAATTAAAATAAATCAAATAATTTATATATGATATATATATATATATATTAATTTAAAATATATAATAAATTAAATTATAATATATTAAACAATCTTTTGTACCGATCTGGAATTTTGTACCAATCCAAAATTTTCGTACCGGTCCGGACTTGGAAAAATCCGGATTCCATCCCGGAAACCCGATACCGCTTCAAATACCAGTGCCGCTCGGTTTTCGTCGTACCGGCCAGTATGAAAACATTGATATTAAGATAGAATTGACTTTAACGAGTTTGAATTCAAAATATTTACGTTGTAAAAACAATTAAATTTCGTTTAATAAATCGTAAGAATTTGCTAAAACAAATTAAATTATGATATGAAAATATTGACAAAATATTGTATCGGGCGACACGTAAAATTTATTTTACGAAACTTTGGCATACGCCCAATATGAAATTTATTTTCATACCGACCAATATATCGGTCATACGCCCTAAAACCATAACATATGTTTTCATATTAATCGATATGTGAAATTACAATATGAAAATACCGACTAATATCTGATACTATAATTCAATACTGCTATGTATTTCACATATCGATCAATATGAAAACATATGTTCCAATTTGTGAAGGATGATCGATATATTGGTCGATACCTGATATTTCACGTGTCGCTCGATATAATATTTTATCAATATTTTCATATGATAATTTAATTTATTTTAGCAATTCTTACGATTTATTAAACGAATTTAATTATTTTTACAACATAAATATTTTGAATTCAAACTCGTTAAAGTCAATTCGATCTTAATATCAATGTTTTCATACCGACCGGTACGACGAAAACCGAGCGGCACCGGTAATTGGAGCGGTATCGGGTTTCCGGGATGGAATCCGGGTTTTTCCAAGTCCGGACCGGTACGAAAATTTCGCATCGGTACAAAATTCCAGACCAGTACAAAAGATTGTTTAATATATTATAATTTAATTTATTATATATTTTTAATTAATATATATATATATAATATATAAATTATTTGATTTATTTTAATTTAAAATAAGTTAGTTAGCAAATATTGTACAAAATAAGGCTATTTAACCAAGGATTTTGTAATATAGGTTATTTAACAAACGAAAGTTTGGCAGGAAGTTATTTTGCAAATTTCCCCGTTTATTGCCACCAATAACACTATCAGAGAAAACTTAATTATTTAAAAGCATTGCAATTTTAAAGTTTTATTTTGTGTTATGGATGAACTCTTCTTCACAAATATAATACTGATCACTGACATTAGCCGGACCTTTAACTTTTACTATTTTATTATAATATAGAAAGTATATTGAATTCTTGACTAGTTAAATATATAAAATATATAATATATTACATTATGGATTAAACATGAATCATAAATGATATTAAAATTTTTAGCATGTATCAATGGCATAACGAGTGATCAGTACATGCATAAGAGGTATGTAGCTTGACTAAAATTTTTAGCCGTGGTAAGTTTTACTCACAGTTTCTTATTATCTGTAGCTTGACTAAATCAGGGTTGCCCTTGCAGACATGCAGAAGAGGTCTGAACCTTGTTTCTGCGATCCAGTTGAGCCGAAGCTCTGCTTCGGCTTCCAAAGAGATCAAAGATCAGTTTGCCTTAGCTCAACGACAAGTTGAGATCAAGCAGAAAGAACAGGTATCGGTCCGGGTAGAGCGGGATATTTTGAACAGAGAGTTGTTAAGAGCGGACACCCAAATCTCCATCCTGACTTCTCAAGCAGCAGAGTGGGAGACAAAACATAAAGAAGCCCAGATAGCTGCTAATTCCGCAAGAGCCCATGTTTTGGAGTTAGAGCGTCAAATGCAGGAACTGTCTGACGAAATGAACAGACTTCTCCTTCGATCTCAAGAGGAGAAAGACGCCTTGAAGGAAGATTTGGTTAAGAGTAGAAAAGCGATAGAAGGAGCGGTCCGAGAAACCTTTCTTGGCTTCGCTCTGTCCCCGCTATTGTTTGCCTTGGCAGCAAACATTTATGGATCCAATGTCTCCCAGTACCTGGATAGCATGAAAGGCCAGGTGGTCAAGAGATTTAGCCTGGACCCCGAAGATGAGCGTTGGGAGTCAATTGATCTCCTAACCAAGGATGAAGACTTCAAAGAGGTCCCAACTTTAGATGAACCTCGACTGGAGAAGGATCCCAACTATTCCTTGTTTGACTTGATGGAGAAATCAATCAATCAACTGGTTGAGGAAAAGGAGAGAAAGTTGGAGGACATCAAAGCGTGGATTGCGGAAAAGTCTGGGTAAGCAGATAAGGATGAATGACAAGTAGATTAAGTCTTAGACCTTAGATCCCCCTTCTATATTTTTTTTTTATGTAACTTTTCTATACATTCAACTTTTCTTCTAAGTGTAAGTTCGGGATTAATATTGAACTTAAACCTTCCGGTCACCTTAACTTAGGTCGGAATTCTACCAGGCTTAATAAGTTAGGGGAACTTGATCGCATTAATATATCACTCTTCATTCCGTCCCTTCTAACTATTATAACTTTGGCGACGTAGCCCCGGTTCTTCATGAGCCACATAACAAGTTTTGGCGAAGCCTCGGTTCTAAAATAAGTCTCGTGTCAGGCTTCAGCCAAGCTCCGGTTCTACATAAGTCCCAAGATAGGCTTGTATTTTTCTTTGTCCGATTAGTTCTGTCCCTGTTATCTCCTCTTATGGCTGAATTTAAGGACGTAAGGATTTTTCTGGAGAGTGATCACCATCGAAGAATAGATTTAGTTCGTAGTGAGTTCTGGTAGTTTTGCGATCCATCTAAGTACTCAACAAGCATAGGAGCATCTAACTCGTTAGAGCAAGAGTGGTCACAACTACTTAGGAGCCTTGTGGATGAATCGCTTCGGTCACCAGTCTAGACTCGTCCCAAAAATCAAACTTCAAGATCGGTCAATCACCTAGCTAGAAATAATTCATATTACGTTTATTGTATTCTTATCATAATTCGAGTAACATTTTGTGGTTCCAAACAGCCATTAAATATCAAAGATTCTACAGAAAATATCGCTGTAAGTTCATAATATTCCAGGTTCGGGGGATCTCGCTCCCATCTAATGTTTCCAACTTATAAGCTCGAGCTCCTAAGTTTTTCAAAATTTGATAAGGCCATTCCCAGTTTCTATCTAGGTTCCCAACATTTCTATGAACTCTGACATTCTTGAGAATAAGATCGTCTTCTGAAAATTCTCTGGGTAAGACGCGATTATTTTGGGTTCGTTCCATGGTTCGTTGATAAGAACACATACGTGCGTAGATGTCATTCCTTTTTTCCTCAATCATTTCAAGATCCAGGGATCTTCTTTCATCATTCATATATTCGTCGTATTGAGTTATCCGAAGTGACCGAATGACAACCTCTACCAGACTAACTGCCTCGGACCCATATACCAAAGAGAATGGAGATTCCAGAGTCATAGAGCGGGGTGTAGTCCTGTAAGCCTATAAATCCTCGTAGATATGTTCAGGCCACTTTCCTCCCAAATCCTCCAACTTAGTTTTTAATCCCATCAGGATAACTTTGTTGGATACCTCCGTGATTCCGGTGGTTTGGGGGTGGGCCACTGACAAAAAGTGCTGGGTAATACCCAATTTTATACAGAAATCCCGGACGGCCTTTCGGCAATATTGGAGCAAGTTGTCTATCACAAATGTTGGAGGTACCCCGAAGCGGCTTACGATATTTCTCCATAGAAAATGTTTTACAACCTTTTCGGAGATTATGGCCACAACCTCTGCTTCTATCCACTTGGTATAATATTCCACTGCCACAATGCAGAACTTCTTTTGCCCTATCGATCTAGGGAACGGTCCCAGTATATCAATTCCCGGTCTGTCAAATGGACAAGGGAGTGGGTTCACCGATAGGGGAGCCCCTACTTGTTGTGGGACCGGAGCATGATATTGGCAAACAACACAGCGTTTAGTATATTTCTTAGCATCCTAAAGTAGTGTTGGCCAAAAATATCCAACCCTGATGATCCGATGATACAAGGATCGAGCTTCATAATGAATACCGCATATTCTCTCATAAACATAAATCATGATATCATCGGCCTCAATAGGGGACAAACATCGTAAGAGCGGTCCCTGGAAACTTTTCTTAAACAATCGCCCATTGTCTAAGACATATCGGTTGGCTCGGAACTCAATTTTTCTGGCCTCTGATGTGTTCTCATGGATATGGCCATTAGTCAGATATTTGATCAATGGATCTATCCATGTGGGTTCCCCAGGAGACTCAGTGCCATCAATGTTCAAGCCCTGATGTTCGTGGCATAAAGCCCCAATTTCCTCAATTGATTATTCGGTCATCGATATCTCGACCGAAGGTCGGTCTTGGATATGGATTGATACAGTGCCCGGTCCAATATTTGCTATGCCTGCGGCCAGTCTGGCTAATGCATCATCAACATTGTTCTGTTCTCGCGGCACGTGGTCAAGTGATTCATTGAACTTCTTAGATAATTCCAAAACCTTTTCATGATACAACTTCATCGTGGACTCATGTGTTTCAAATCTTCCTGCGAATTGTTCTACATCCAACTTGGAATCTGAGAACATTCGTATTTTCGCAACTCCCATCTTTCGGGCTAGGGTCATTCCCGATAACACAACGTCATATTTCACCATGTTATTTGTTCATGGGAATAAGAACTTAACTGCGGAATGAATAATATCCCCTTGTAGCATAGTGAGGGTAATGTCGGCCCTCTTTCCTCCGAAGGTTGATCCATCGATCATCCTCTTGGTTTAAGAATATAGCTTATCGGGTCATTTCGACCACAAAATCAGCAAGAACATGAGCTTTGATCGCCCTTCGGGGCACAAATTCCAAATACATGGAGCTTATCTTAATCGCCCACTTAGATAATCTCTCGTTCAGATCTGTCTGATTCAGAACTGCTTTCAAAGGCTGATCAATATAAACATAAACCATTCAGCCTTCCAAGTAATGTCTCAGCTTAGATATAGTCTTCTTTAATGGCAGCATGAATTTTTCCAGGGTAGTGTATCTAGTTTCGGCCGATACCAAAGAGTGACTCACGTAATAAACAGGTCTATGAACGTCATCCCTAATGGAAACCAAAGCTGCGACTTCAGATACAGCTAGATATGATCCAGAGGTTCATCGCTGCTTGGACTAACCATCATAGGGGAGTGCTTAAATAGGTTTTCAATTCTGAGAAGGTCCGATCACATTCTTCGGTCCAGTCTAGATGACTTGCTTTTCTAAATACTCTGAAGAATGGCAATGCATGATCAGTAGATCTGGAAATAAATCTGCTTAGCGAAACTAGACGACCAGTAAGTCTTTGGAATACCCTTTTGTTTCTTAGAAGTTGCATATCAATGATAGTCTGAACTTTCTCAGGATTAACATTTATTCCTTTTTCAGAAACGTAATATTCTAAAAACTTTCCACTTCGAATCCCAAAGCAGCACTTGTTTGGATTTAGTTTGAGCTTGTATTTACGGCATACTTCGAAACAACGAGACAAATAAGAAATATGGTCTTAATCATTCATAAACTTGACAATCATATCTTCAACATACACTTCCATTATGTGGCCTATAAAATCTCTAAAGATTTTATTAACCAGCCTCTGGTATGTTGCTCCTGCGTTCTTTAAGCCGAAGGGCATGACCATATAACAATAAACACCATCTTCGGTCATGAAGGCTGACTTCTTCTAATCTTCCTCAGCAAGGAAGATCTGATGGTACCCGGAGTAAGCATCCATAGTACTCATCATAGTGCTGCCAGCAACAGCGTCCACCAGACAATCAATATGTGGCAGAGGGAACGGGTCAGATTCACAACTTTTGTTCACATCGGTAAAATAGATGCACATTCTCCACTTCCCGTCTGCCTTATAAACCACCACAGGGTTTGCAACCCATTCAGTATAGTGGATTTCTCTAATAAATTCTGATCGATTCAACTTATTTACTTCAGCCCGGATGACTTCAAATTTTCAGGAGAATAATGTCTCATCTTTTGCCGAATAGGCTTAGCTCCCGACGCAGTGTTGATCTGATGCTCACTTTTGAATCGATCAATCCCTGGAACATCGTCCGAGGTCCAAGTGAATATATCCACATGGCTTCTCAGCAAGTGGATCAGTTCTTCCTCAAAAGCAGGGGCCAGATGTGCCCCGATGCGAGTAGTTTTGGTGGAATCCCCTTCAACCAAGTTGATCAATTTGAACCCGAAAGGTTCCATAGCTTGCCTTGGGTGCGGTGGCTCTTCCAGCAAATCCACCCGGGCTGTAACGACCCGCCTTTCCGCTTGCACGATATTGTCCGCTTTGGACTAGGCTGACCCTAATGACACCCACCTAGTCCTCACGGTTTTACTTTTTCCCTAGCACCCACACTTCCCAGTGGGTCATCCATCCCTGAATTGCTCTAGGGTGAGCACGCTTAACTTTCCAGTTCCAACGTTCCGTTTTGCCACTTTGCTAGGGAAAAGGCCTCGTGCAATGGAAGACGAATCACTATACTTAATCTCTGATCGTTCCCCGTCTATAGCCGATGTAGGGATTTGCCTAAGGTGCCCTCTCTTCTCGCACCCCCCGAGGGGTCCTTACATTCACCCCTCCTTATGGACTCAGCGTCCTCGCTGAGGTTTGCCCCAACACACCGACTATAACCCGGGTCCTGCTCCGATACCAAATGTAACGACCCGCCTTTCCGCTTGCACGATATTGTCAGCTTTGGACTAGGCTGACCCTAATGACACCCACCTAGTCCTCACGGTTTTACTTTTTCCCTAGCACCCACACTTCCCAGTGGGTCACCCATCCCTGAATTGCTCCAGGGTGAGCACGCTTAACTTTCCAGTTCTAACGTTCCGTTTTGCCACTTTGCTAGGGAAAAGGCCTCGTGCAATGGAAGACGAATCAATATACTTAATCTCTGATCGTTCCCCGTCTATAGCCGATGTAGGGATTTGCCTAAGGTGCCCTCTCCTCTCGCACCCCCGAGGGGTCCTTACACGGGCCCTCTTAACAGGTGCCAAGGTTTGGCACGAGCTCATGTAGCATTGTCTTGCTACAGTTTGGTCCCCCCTTACAGGAATAACTTCATGAGCGGAGGAGAACTTGAGCATCATATGATAAGTAGAAGGGACCGCCTCGAACTTACTGAGATCAGTCCGTCCTATAATGGCGTTATAAGCCATATCAACTTCCACGACGATGAATTCCAATGTTTCAGTTCGGTCCTTGCATTGATCTCCTAGAGTGACTGGAATATAATCTTCCCGCATGGGATGACACTCCTCTGGTCAAATACCCAGAGGGTGATATTAGCAATAGAGAGATCATGGCCGGCCGCTCCCAACATTTCAGCCACTTCGCGCTTCATTAGGTTGCACGAAGCCCCGGTATCCACCAAGATCATGTGGACCCGACAATTAGCAATAATTCCAGTGATGATGAGAGGATCATTACATGGATCACTAACTCCTTCCCAATCAACCGCGATGAAGGTTATAGCGTCCTCGTAGGTGGAGGACCGCTCCACAGGTTCATATTTGACTAGCGCCACAGATTTGAAGCTCTCTGCGGAGTCTCCGCGCGCTGCTCTCTTTCGGTCCCTGACCGATTCATTTATTCTTATATCACCGGAGATAACATAAATATCTCCAGCCACTTCTCTTTCTCTGGGCACTGCCTCATTTTGGGGAGGCTGAGTGTCCATTTCAGCGGGTGGAGGAGCTGGGTTCTCCTGTCTTCCACCCTCGTTCTACAGGGCTCTAACTCCATGGCCCAGTCATATCCATCTTCGGCCCTGGCCATGGTTCTCTCAACCGTACTGGCCTCTTTCATTCTCTGGCGGAGGTGACCTTCGATCCTCCGCTCTCTCATTATAGTTTCGGGGCTGTCCCCGATTGTCTCTTCCCCACGGCCTATGGTGATTGTCATCCTGATGGCCTCTTCGGGGCAATTCGGCTCTCTTGCCCTTAGGATCATCCATTTTGGACCTATCTTTCGTCATTGCCGCCATTGTCTCCTGCAGTAGCGAACACTTCAATGTGGGGTGATCGTAACTATGATGTAGTTCACAATACACCAGATTGTCCTCCTTCTTCTAGTGGACAGTCTTCTTAGTTCCAGCCGCTACTTCTCGCGGCTGCTTCTTAGGGTAAGAAACTCTATGATCACCTACGAGCTCAGAATTCCCGTTAGGTTTCCTGCAACTCGATCTTAGTGCTTCATCCACCTTAATATACTTGTTGATTTTCTGAAGGAGGTTTCCCAAGGTGGATGGTGAGCTCATCACCAAACTGTCTGAAAGGCCACACAATCCTAAGACCTGGTGTAGAATATCGACTTTGTCACTAGCTCCATTTTTATACCCTGGGCGGTTCTGTTGAATTTTTCCATGAAGGACCGGAGACTCATCTTTGCCGGGATATATTTCAAATTATATAGTTCATGCTTGCTTCGGGGCGGTCCTACATTTGGAGCGAACTGCTCAGAGAAAGTCAGGATAAATCCGAAATACGACTGTATAGATCAGGCCGCCAAGTTCTTGAACCAGGTTCGGGCATCACCTTGTAATCCTGCCGCGAAGATGCGGCACTTCAGTGAATCGGATGCCTGGACCGTTCCCATCCTTAATTTAAAATCTGCGACGTGATCGATAGGATCTCTGTCGCCCCTGAACGTTGGCAACCCTTCGGGGTTGCGGTAATGTCGATCCGGGACTGCTGCCCAGATTTCCTCAGAAAAAGTGAGCATCAAATCTCCCAAAGCAGCGGAGACACCGCCTAGTTGCTGGGATGACGTTTGGGTTGTATGCAAATTATGCCACCAGTCATCATCATTGCTCCGCTTGATCGAGGCCTCCATGGCCCTGTTGAATAGACCAAAATTGTGCCCAAGATCGAGCCCACAATCCCTCTGCGTACACAGTGTCTCCAACTCCCTAGTAAGTTCATCGATACGCCTTTGCATGCGTTTCTGGTCAGTCCCAAGAACGGGGGTTGGAGCTCTGGTTGGAGGAGATGGAGTAGATCGATATCTCGGCCTCCTCATTATTACACCGCGCCTGATAATCTCCTCTTTATCGGAGCTACGCGCTTCAGGGTCACTCTCGTACCCTCTGTTTATATGAACATGACTTGTAACCGCCGGTGGTTCTGTTCCACTTCTCTCCGACATAATTTCTAGCACCACCTTCCGGAAAACAACCTCCAGATCCTGTAGAGAGAAAGTTGGGGCTGGAAGGTTGTTGGGAAGCACGTCACTATCGTTTGTCGAGTTTCCAGTCACCATGCTTTTGCTTATCCTATCCGAGGAATAGACCTCAAATGGAAATTAGAAAATCGTCCCCACGGACGGTGCCAAACTGTTGTGGTCAAAAGACCGGGTATATCAACAGTCGTCCGGTTCGCAGTAGAATGAACTCGGATTTAATTTGTTCGAATGGGGGAAACGATTAAAAATGAAGAGGGAAGCAACACAGCGATTTTAGAGTGGAAAAACCCCACGAAAAAATGGGAAAAACCATATGACTAAGAGCGTTTTCAGCTCTTAGACAATATATTAATGGAATAGTTCATACTACAAATAATGAAGGCTTATGAAGATGACTAAGGGAAATAAGAAAACGCAAAAGGTAAAACCAGTAGAGTATCAGCTGATTTACTCGTCCAAATGTCATGTCTTAGTTAGCCATCGAGCCTTGCATTTATAGAGAAGAAAACGCGTGTGGATCATGCAATGTAACTGCCTCTGACAATGTCGCTTTCCCATGACGGAAAACGTGGATGAACCCAAAGTGCAGGCTGCGTGATTGGACCAGAAGCATGGAAAGCATGACCAAACCTAGAGCGCAAGACACGTGGGTTGTAACCGTATGAAGCGATCCATTGGATCGGTCCCCAAAGTGATGGATAACATGCGGCACTACCCTTCGGTCCTCACTAATGATTAATGAGCTCAGCCTAAGTGGGCCTTCAGATCCAGCTATCCTTGTTGGGTTGACTCCTTGTTAGGAGTTGGATCTAGGCCTTTAGATTCGGCTTCCATCACTTGGGTCAGCCTATAATGACTTGGGCCCCGTCCAGCTCGGGATACCGGATTCCGGAGTTCTCATCAATAATATTTCATTTGTTTTTTAGGGTTGAACCAGAAAAAATGCGGAAAATCGACCATAATACACAATATCATGCGGTACCAAAAAAAATATCAATTTAGACCGATATTGTACTATATGAAAACATTGCTTATACATTCACATTCATAAATTTATTTTATATATTTAAAATAACCAAAATCAATATATTTTTATATTATAATTAAATAGTACAAAATAAATATCTGTCTAATGTCACTAATCAATGTTATATTTGTGAATAGAAATTTGTCACTAATGTTATGACTAATTTGTGAGTATGTAAAAAAATTTCCCCCCACTAGTTGATCCTATACCTACCTATACATGAAAAAATACTGATTCATGACATGCACATTATCAAAACATCGATCTAGAATTTTATTTACTACTTAGAAACTATAAAAAATAAATAAAATATTAAAAATTAAGTCAATATTTGATTTAATTTTTGAGATTATAATCATTACAAATAAAATAAAATAAGAAATAAACTCCAGTACACAAATTTCCCAAAATCTTAGTCATTTTCCTGAATTTCATTCTTTGGATACACTAAGTTTTTTGAAATTATTACAATTCTTATATGAAATTATTTGTTGTCGATTGAACACATTTGGATGATTATCGATTCGTTGTCGATAAGACACACTTATAGCAGATCGATCAAGATGACCTATCACACAATATCGAAGGTGTCAGGAATAGTTCCAAAGATATGAGATAGATACAATTGGTCGAAGATCAAACTGAAACATGACGTGACCAAATGGCCGATCAATCTAGAATGAGAGTCAATTATGGAAAGAAGATAATCAATGATACAATATTACATCAAATATGTTTTGATCATGATAATTCAAATATGCGATGCAAATATAATATTGAAAAATATTATATTTTATCTTTGTGAATATATTATAATAATCCTAAAATGATAGTAAATTTTGGCAATTCTACAGGTCACATACTTTTTACTATCTTCAATTTTCCACATGTATATTCTTGCATCCTTGTTTTTCTTTTGTTTTATTCTCGGATGCTAATTAATCCATCCAAGCTTTCACACCTATTACCCAACAATTGATAAGAATGATGACAACAAAATCACCCATCGAAGCTTTCGCACAAATATGGCTTTGGCATATATTTGACGCTCCCCAAGCCTAATTTAACAACATAATTACACATGACAGTAAAATGAAATCATTATAAGAATGATGATATTTGGTCTCAGACCATGTATGAAGCAAAGCTAGAGATAAGATGACAAAAACATGAAACTGTAGTATTCCACAAACAATTTCAGTGAGCCCACATCACTTATCTCATGCATCTAACCTTTCACCTTTTTACTCAACCAGATCCTGTTTTGAAAACATTTATTAGAACACATGCTCATCAAACACACTGTTGCCAATTCCCTCAACTTACCATATCCTTCATACGAAAAATGTGCTTGTGCTTGTGCTTGTGCTTGTGCTTCAGATATCATCAAAACTATCCTAATTCTTGTTCCCTGCAGAAGGTATATTTTGTTTCCAAATCACACAGTAAAATGACGGCTGAAAAGAAATCCATTAACCAAGAGCATCAGCGGTACGTTTGGTTCTCTCGCCTAAGCAACTCCTAGATGAACGAGCACAAGCATATATACAAACTGGTAATGGGAAAATAAATATATGAGAACAAGTTTCGATGCAATACCAACTTGGTTGCAGCTACAGATTGATGCTGTCTTTCTCTTTTCTCCTTCAAGCAAGCGGTGCACCAACCGGAGAAATCTTTTTGATATTTCTTCAACTCTCTGAAAACAGAGCTGAAGACATGAAGAGTACAATGAATGTTAACCAATCCATGACAGAAATATGTATACAACCTGTATGAGAACAACGCTCGGTTCATTCAAATTTCATGTATCATAGAATGATTGTTTGCTATTTCAGTAAAATAATACCCAACCAATGGATATTACCACTTTATTGCAAATTATTTTCTCATCAAGCAATAAGAAAACTTCATGCCTTCAAAAGGAAAAATGATTAGCAAAATAACATGATGGGAGGAGTGGTTTGCACCTTCTACACCATAACAAGAAATTGAGCCTGGTGCCAGATGTGGTGGCTCTTGCACCATGCCTGTGGCAACCACGATGGAGAACAGCACATCCAGGGACTTGCTGGTAGTCAAAAATCTCCTGTGGAAGAGTCACAAAAACACACTATCGATAATAACCTCAAATGCAAGCCAGGATTCTACTGCATAGAAGATTAAGTCTATGATAACTGGTTAAACGGGAATGATGAAAAATATGCACTAAGGACATACTAACATCAATTTGTGTCTCCGTATTTACATGATTTTCACACCGTACACCACGAAAAAAGAGTTCTCCACCAGAAAACTGTGACCCTAAGCAAACATTTAAAGTGACTTCTGAGTCATCCATATGAAAACCTGCATACAAATTTAATTCATGATTAAAAGACTTCTTCACCGAATTCACAAGGAAATATTTAATCATGAAAAAAACAAGAAAAGAATAAAGATCAAATATCCATAAAAAAGGCTGCTTACTCATGTCGACATCTCTATCAATACCATACTCAAGGACAAAACCATGATGTGCATCAAGTGTTGCTCCCCCAACACCAGCAAAGAAAACTGCAATGCAGTATAACTTAGAAGTATGATAGCAAATTCAAAAAATAGTAGCTCCAACTGAGACATTGAAAAAAACAGCAAGGTTATTATCATGTAGCCCGCATTAATAGTTTCATCCCAATCAATAGTACGAAATGCTTCATTTACACTAGGTAAGGTTGAAAACATGTTGATGGTAATTTCTCTCTCTCAAAGAAGACTTCACTCATCAAGACTCTCAAATTCAATGAATCGCTCATATACATGGAGAAGGAAAAACCCAAGCCAAAATGAAAAGGAATAGGCCCTTACTTTTTGCAATGGGTCGTATAAACTCTTCCACGAGCTTATCAAGCATACTCCCCAAACCAAAATCATCAAGGACGACGCCATACTTATTAATCGTATTAGGTCTCACAATTTTGAACTTCGTTTCATGAACCCATCTTTCAATATTATCTACCTAAGCAATTGTAAAGTGCTTCAGTGATATGAAAGTCTGAAATGGATAACAGTATATGCCTAAATCATAAATGCAACCCAAAAATCTACCTCTGCAATCATCATTTTACAGAATTGCGGTTGCAGCATTTCAAATGAGAAGACACCTGGACAAGGTTCAGACATGATGTCCCTAAAACTCTGATCAGTGTTCTCATTTATAGCTTTAAGGAATGAGGGAGCAAAAAACATTTCTGCCTGCAAACTGTATAGCTCCTTGTATAGACGCTGAGGGAGGGGAAAAAATTAACACTAAACTTTCTCAAGTGTTCTGAACTGATCATATTAAGGAAAATGAATAACATGCACACGATGAGGGACCTGATAGGTCGACAGAATCTTATGCCTGTACTCTCTCTGTTTCTGAATCTGATTCATACATCAAAAGAAATAGACCTCAGTTGCAATGAATGGATTATACAACAACATTATAATGAAAAGGTTATGAAAGAAAATGAGGAATGCATTTATGTACACAAGAGAACCCGAACAATGGCTCACAAAAAAAGATGCGGCAAACTTAAATTACAAGGCATCTTAGAAGTTAGAACGTGTTAAACCCATCAATATGCCAAGATACGCCAAAATGACACCAAACCTCTGATCTCTCCCTCACTCTAACTTCACACTAACGCAAAAATGACACAAAACCCCATGCCTTCTTCCATCAATTCTCAAAAATATAGAAAATAATATTCAATCAATATTGATTTTAAAATAATTTCCAAGAATTTTAAAACTAAAAGATGGAGAAAGATCAGTAATTTTAAACGCTTGAACGCAGTAATGGCGAATCAATCCATAAATACTTCAACGAACGTATTCATTTCACTGACCCTAAGTCGCTCATTTTCAGGGTAGTAGCGGAGAAGAATTTCCCTCATGTAATCGGCCTTCACATCGCGATCTTGATGGAGTATATTTGGCGGAAGATACTTCTCCAAAGAGCTGAAAATCAGCGGGCTGAAATCAAGTTGCAAATCCTCGTAGTTGTCTGGCTTGTGATCAGAATTCGGGTTCAGCCTTAGCCTATTTGTCATGCAAGACTGAATCCCTCCATTACTATTTCCGTTAGCATGGACTTGCTCCGAGCCACCAGCTGATCCGGGTCCCCCGTCCAGTGCCACTGGAGAAGGCTTGCCGTCCGAAGTCATCACCTAACAGATAGTCCCGGAAATGTCAGCAAATTACGTGCAGACGAAAGAAGCAATTAGGGATTCTGAGGAGCAGTTGATACAGTTTGTGTGTATGAAGAAACTAGGGTTTCAGAAGCAGAGTTACCCCAGCAGCAGCAATATTTTGAAAATGCAAAAAACAAATAATACAAAAATATATGTTGCCTTTAAATATGGGCATCATCAATATATGATTCACATTAATAATTGGACTGTATATTTTATCCATTTGATAATTTTGAAGTTCAAATTTTTAATTATGATAATTATTATACTATGAACATATTGAAGGTAAATTGGATATTGTATTATATATACTTAATCAAATCAATTTTCAAATGTGATGTTGTATAATAATATTGATTCCCAATATTTTTAATATTTACATTTATAGTTTTTTCGTCAAAATAGTCAATTTCCATCTACATATTTTCCATATTATGACAAATTTAGTCTGCCATGATTTGTAAAACAATGTGTCCTTAAACTATGACTTGATTATTTTGATCTCAAAGTCTTAATAATTTACGATTTCGGTTTCATCATCTAAGAACACAATTTTAACCACTTAATGCGTATTAAAAGAACGTGACAACTCATTTTGTACGGTAAAATAAAACTAATTTATATCAATTATGTATTAGTATGATATTTTTAAAAAAACACTTAACTGATTTGCAACCATAAAATGTTTTTACATTGACTCACTTCATGCAAAAGACTCGTATTTTTCAACATCCATTGATACTAGTTTATTTGAAGCTTAAAGTTCTCATGGATTCATCAGTTGTCCCAATCCTCAACTCTAGAGTTACATAAGTTTGTATAAATTCATGATTCAATAAATCAGAAGAGTATCGGTATAATCTAATCCATAAGAGAAGTGAATTACATTGAACAAATTTGATCAGATCGATTACTCATGATATCACACTCGTTATAAACTAAAATTATTCTAGATATACAACCGATGTGGGACAATGTTTCAATAAAGTTAACATGTGTTATAGGGTGATGTTTCATTTATAATTGGGTTTTGTTACAAATCCAAAAGGCTAGGCAAACTCATCACATTTATGAGTCCATTGAGATGTTTCAATTTTGAAACAAGTGATCGAACGTATAGGCATATGGGAAGAATGAAAGTTGTGATGGGACTCCTTCACATGCCAACAACCAAAATAATTTAAAGGACCGAAGAATATGTAGATTGGAGCTACAAAGCTTGACATTTTTTCAAAGTTATAACTCAACTTTTACACCTAAGAAGACACCACCGAAGTCAACCCAAATTGTCTAAAGAACGTTGTGGAATTCATACATCAGTATATCTAATCAATTTCTCGCGTATGGTCAAAAAAATAGATTTCTTACAACCATCTACAAGTTTATGGAAGACTTACTGTTATGGTCCCTCTTTAGGGGGTACCAACAGTCGTCCGGTTCGTTAAGAAATGAACTCGGTTATGATTTATTTATGGTGGGAGAACGATTAAGGAAATGTAAAGAGTAACGAAGCAAAGCAATTTATAGTGGAAAACCCCGGGAAATGGGGTAAAAACCACTTGACTAAGAGCATGGAATGCTCTCAGTCGATTCAATATTTAAATCAAAGTTCAATACAAGAAGAACATAGGCTTATGAAGATGACGATGATAAGAAAGCGATAAGAATAATCCCGGCAGAGTAACGGCCTATTCTTCGCATCCAAAAGGTCCTGCTTGTTCCGTCGTTGTACTCTGTATTTATAGAGTTGAAGGCGTGTGTAATCCACGCTCTGTAACTGCCTCAAACAGGTTTGTTAGAGGTTGTTGTCGAGCAATGTAAAACGTGGCTGGGACCGAAGCGTGGTCTGCGTGATCTGGCCCGAGGCGTGGTAAACGTGTGGAGGCCCGAAGTGTGGAACGCGTGGGTTTGTAACCGTTTGGACCGAACCATGGGGCCATCTGTCAGAAATCGTTTTATTTCGCCAAGGTTATCGCGGAATATCGGGCCGATTCATCTTAAACGTACTAAGTTTGACTGCGCAAGTTCGCTTCTACCACATGAGTCGACCCAATCGTTATTGGACCTCATCCATTGCAGGGTATCTGGTTCTATGATTCTCATCACTAGCCCCTCGGGCTTGGTTGCCATCACAGAGGTGACGCAAGGCCGACCACGCAATGTTTATATACATTCGGGAGAATATATGACTGAGCCTACTCGTGGTGAGCGTCCAGGGGACCGATCCTTCACTTAGTCAATTAAAGAAGTGGATTTGTATTTAAAATTCCATAACGTACGTTTGTGTTACTTTTAAATATTAATATCCTGACTTGCGCCTCTCCACATTCGGCTATTCAATAGGCGTGATGAGTGTATACAGACTGCAACCGCCTGTGATAGTACTACGTGGCAGCTTAGAATTGGTCAAAAGATTACTATTTAAATCAGGGTTTCGGATAATGTTCTTCCTCATCGTCATTTCGCGAAGGAAGAAATCGCCCGAATCGAGCTCTTTGCGCCCTCATTCTGTTTTACGTTCAAACCTTTTCCTACCGATTTTCGTCAAGGTATAAACCATGGCTCCTCATAGAATGAGATACCCAACCATGTCTGAGTTGGATACTGAAGAGTTTAGGTCTAGGTTTTCGATTCCGGCTCATTACTCTATCTGGAAGGGACGGGAAGATGTTCCATATTTCCTTCCGGCGGAAATGAATGTGCCGACCACCGCTATTCCGGTTAGTTATGCTTCCCAAAAGTGCGGGCTACGTTTTCCGCTACACCTCTTCGTAGCGGCCGTACTTAGGGAAATCTATTGCCCCAATTTTGCGTTATTTCTTGGAAGCTATGTGTATATAGTGGCTTTTGTCTTTTATTGCCACCAACAGAACATGGCCCCGACCTTGGAACACTATTTCAACTTGTTCTTGGTCGGGTCCCGAAGGGGTAATGGTCTATTAGGATGTCGTAAGTTATATTATATAGCGGTGCACACCAAATAGTGCGCTATAGTTGATAAGGAAGAGTCTCTCCATGCGTAGGAGTCTTGTTATGTGTGGGTAACAGTCTCTAAAGAGGACATGTTAAAGGTGTGGCCACTTATAACCCACCTACGCATAAGCCAGTTGAACCGAACCAGGTTCAACTCCTCCCGTCCAGACACCGCAAACACACTTGCGATGTTTCCTTTTCCCGAAGCACGCCTTAAACGAACAGAGCTGCTTCGGGAGGAGAGGTTGGTAGAAATAGGTGTCGCCGTTAGGACCAGAGCCCCAACCCCGAAGGGGGTGTTTTCTTGTTCAGATCTGTCTAAAGGATCAGGTATGAAGTGATATTCTCATTTCGTCCTTTCCTGATCCTTATACATTTATTTTGTAGATTCAACTGAAACAATGCCCAGCTCAAGGTTCAAGCGTTTGGCTGCTGCTTCGGTCCGTCCTTCTGAAGGACAATAGGAAGCAACGGGAAGTGCGGAGAAAAATGAATCAGCGACGGGGGGTACGCTGGTTCCATCGGGGTCGTCTATTGGGGGGAACCCCCCGATGCAGACCACCAGCGCAGGCACATTAACCCTGCGTTGCACAGGACAGCCCTCAACGGGCAAGGGGCCTGCACCTCGGGTATTTGGAGTGGTANCATCATCAGTGCTACGCCCATCAGGGTTGCTCTCATACCCTCTACTTCTTGGAACAGGGCTTGAAACAGCCGGTGGTTCTGTCCCACTTCTCTCCGACGTAATTTCCAGTTCCACCTTCCTGACAATAGCTTCCAGATCCTGTAAAGTGAATGTTGGTGCTGAGAGACTGTTGGGAAGCACGTCACAGTCATTCGACGAAGTTCCAGTTGACATGCCTTTGATTATCCTATCCCTGGTAGAAACCTCAAATGGGATTGAAGAATCGTCCCCACGGACGGCTTCAAACTGTTATGGTCTCTTTTTAGGGGGTACCAACAGTCGTTCGGTTCGTTAAGAAACCAACTCGGTTATGATTTATTTATGGTGGGAGAACGATTAAGGAAATGTAAAGAGTAACGAGACAAAGCAATTTATAGTGGAAAACCCCGGGAAATGGGGAAAAAACCACTTGACTAAGAGCAGGGAATGCTCTGAGTCGATTCAATATTTAAATCAAAGTTCAATACAAAAAGAACATAGGCTTATGAAGATGACGAGGATAAGAAAGCGATAAGAATAATCCCGGCAGAGTAACGGTCTATTCTTCGCATCCAAATGGTCCTGCTTGTTCCGTCGTTGTGCTCTGTATTTATAGAGTTGAAGGTGTATGTAATCCACGCTCTGTAACTGCCTCTAACAGGTTTGTTAGAGGTTGTTGTAGCGCGATGTAAAATGAGGCCGGGACCAAATCGTGGTCTGCGTGATCTGGCCCGAGGCTTGGGTAAACGTGTGGAGGCCCGAAGCGTGGAACGCGTGGGTTTGTAACCGTTTGGACCGAACCATGGGGCCATATGTCAGAAACCGTTTTATTTCGCCAAGGTTATCTTCGATCCCATCGCGGAACATCGGGCCGATTCATCTTAAACGTACTAAGCTAGGTTGCGGAAGTTCGCTTCTACCACATGGGTCGACCCAATCGTTATTGGGCCTCATCCATTGCAGGGTACCTGGTCCTAGGATTCTCATCACTTACCATTGGCCAATTCCGAGATAGCTCGTGTCACAGTCATCGGTGTAAGGGACACATTCATATTCCGAGAGTTGAACAATTCAAGGTTGATGGAAGACTTACCATTGGCCAAGATGATCTTGGATTGATTTTATAATCCATCAACTAAGAAGTTTATGAGTGATATCAAGTGTTAAGTGTGGAGATCGATATTATTGTCGTTCGGTCACACTTGGATGGCGGTCGACATTGTTGTCGATCGGACGCACTCAGAGTACGGTCGATATTGGTGCAGATCAGTCGAGGACCAAAGCACTCAATACCAAAGGTGACAGTGGGATCGGTCCGAAGATATGAGATTGAAGCAATCGGTCGAAGATGCCATCAGTTATGAAAAGAAATATTCAAGGAAAACAAGATCATATTAAAATTAGTATATATAAACGCATATATATGATTTGATTATGTTAACATGATCAAATATTAAGAATATTTTTAGCTTTCTTAATTATCTCAACCACCTCATCTATATAAGAAGATCTTATGGTTCATTGTCATTATCCTTTTTGTATTCCGAATTTTCTTCGTGTGTGTTGTATCCTCCTTAAGTGATAGTGAATTTGATAGTTTCACCGGTGATGTGGTTATTTTAAATTAAATAAAATGTTAAATATTTATCAAATACTAATTTTTTACCAAATCAAAATCAAATGTCGATATAACCAAAAAATACAAACTCAATACCGAAATTGTTATTTACGTAAAATATTAATATATATTTATATATATAATTAATTATTTTTAAAATCACAATAGTGCCTAATGAAAAAATCATGATTTTTAATGATAAATATATCATTTTTGTTTTTCAGGAACGATTCCAACATCTCATTAAATGTCATACTCATTGGAGAACAAAACAAACTCATTAAATACATACATTTTTGTAACTTCCCGGCTAAATATGAAGGCTCGTTCTTTGAACCAAGTAACCGTGAAAGAAGTCGAGCCAAGAGCAAGAATGCTACGCCTCGCTCAAAAAAGGTATCGGAATTCATGCGATAAATCTCTCTCGTTCGGGTTCCTTCATTTGTTTTGCATCATCTTGTGTACAATAAGAATGTTGCCTTTTCCTTGCCTCAACTGCCTGTTCACACACAAAAATACACTAATTATGAGCATAGAACTCCAATAACCATGTTCACATCATCAATTTCAAAGCTTTCTTGATAAAATTAATCAGAAAATTGAACGAACTGGCCATATGTTTGAATTATAGAGTCTGGCCGAAATAACGACAGGATTGTGCACGGATATGGCGTATAAGGGGACAATCAAGTCTTTTACGATGTGGTCTCCTCACCTTGTACGTCATATCCATGCACACTCCAATCGTTATTTCGGTCACTCTCTAATTCCAATATGGTATCAGAGTTGATTCCGTCAAAATCTTGACGTTGAAGAATGTCCTATAATTCGGGACAGCCCCTTGTTGAAGAAAGACAAAAAAAACCTGTTTGTCCCAGTTAGTGAATATTGTTATTGTCCCATACATGAGTGTCTGAACACAAACACCACAAAGTATTCCAATCCACAGACCTCTTCCTCTCAACTTCAACAAAAACGCTAAAATCATCCCTATCGGAACTCCGAAAATGTAATACGCAGCAAGATTTACGTAAGCTCCAATGTTTTGCCACCCGCAGCCTCTCGCAACTCCTTCAAAAAAACACAAACACAAACACAAATTCATTCAACGCTAAGTTCGGAAACTCATATCCGATCCAAACCTGAAATTGTTCCTTGAATGCTGTCGAAAATAACCGATAAGCAAACCAAAGGAGCCATGGTTGCAACGTACTCAACCACTTCTTTTTCGTTGCTGAAAACGTAACCAAAAATATTTCGACTAGCAAAGAGAGTGGAGCTAACTACAATCCCATCAACAGCTGCAAGAATCGTTACACCGATGACTGTGACGCGAGCTAGATGTGAATTTCCTGCTCCCAACTCATTTGAAATTCTTGTGCTGTCAATTTTTGTACAAGAAAAACATGAAGATTTTGATTCGGAGAATAATGAAATGAAGAAATTTAACCTTGCTGCAGCAGCTAATCCGTCCGGTATCGAATAAAGCATCGAAGTAGTGCTTAAGCTGTCAAGAACAAATCATCACTAACTAATGTAACAAAAAACAGCCAATAAAAACATTAGAATTTTGAAGAAAATACCACACGGCAAGCACTGAGGTTTCGAGTTGCGGATTCGGTAACAGTACTGAGAGCAAAACAAGCAGTTCATACGACCACCACTCGAGGCTACGATACATAAAAAAACATAAAAACCGGAAGAAAAGAAAAACACGAAAGCTAAAGTTTACCAGATCATCAAAGCAGAAGGAAGTGCAAATTCAAAAAACTCTTTCATTCCATGAAATATGTTGAATGAAATCGGAGAACGAGCTTTAGCACATGAAGGGGAGTATTTCAAGTACAAACTAAGAATCCCAACATTTAACCATGTCGAAAGTCCGATTGCGATGGCTCCTCCAGCATTCCCGAGTCCCGACTTGAAAACAAGTACCCAACAAACAGGGATATGGAAGCATAGAGTTGTGCATGAACTTATGATCATAGGAAGAATCAAGCTCTGCATTTGATAAAATCGAACAAGAGGTTGAAGAAATGCATAGCCGAAAAGTGTAGGTATTAGCCAAGTTAAAAATTTTCCAGCTTCATAAGAAATCTGAGGATCTTGACGAAGAAATGTAAGCAAGTCAACAGTATATAACCACAAAATGGATAGAGGAATAGAAACAATGATTAGGCAGAACATTGCTGTATACATTTGAGTTCCGATTTTTTCATATTGTTGAGCACCGAATGCTTGTCCACATAATGTTTCCAAACCGCTCGCCATACCTAACTGTGTCAATAGAGATAACAAGTTGATGCAATGCATTGGATTTACTGTGGATACTAAAGCGTTTATAAAGAAGAAAAACAAGCTATAATGAAGATAGAGAGCGGGAACGTACAAGGAAACTAAAGCCAGTGACCCCAGCAAGAGAAATGGCAATAGAAGTACTTGAAAGAGCGAGTTCACCCAAATGGCCGACCATCATAAGCGATGAAATTTGCAATAAGTAGAAGGAAAGAGTAACAGCTACCATTGGACCTGCTAAATACCCAATTCTCTTCATCTCCTCCCCGATTTCCACAAATCCCACTCTTTTACCGTAAAATCTTTCTTTCAACAACAAACCCTCTTCCATTTTCTCCCTTCCAAATGTTTACTATGTTTAAAAGAGACTTTCATAATAATAGCCTTCGTTTGTTTAAATAGAAGGATCTGCAAGTCCAGAGAAGGGAATAATGTTACGGCAAAATCATTGTCAAGTCGCCACATTTTGTTGGTATCTGAGGAGAACAGAGAAAATATGAATATAAACTTGTTTTCTTTCATGTCTCACTGACATTCTGTGTAATTAAATTTCAAATTGAATACTCCAAGTGTAAAGACCCTAACTTTATTGGGAAAAAAATTATTATAAAAGTGTTAATTTATAAATAAGTGTATCTTTAAATAGTTTTACAAAATATCATTCACGTGTTTATAACACTTCGGTAGACAATTTAAAGTTTTATCCTATTTAAAAATAATAAATTCACAAGGAAGATGAATAGCTTTTGGAGTATAACCAAGAAATAAAATTGAGAAAATGATTACTTTAATCTTCATAGTTTAATGATTTTGACAAATTTGATCTTCATATTTTGAAATTACAGATTTAATCCTCATACTTTATATCATTTGGTATTTTGATCATCTAGATTTGCAAAATATGGCAAATCAAATTTCCAAAGTAGCAAAATAAGTCATCAAAGTTTGATTGTAATAATACCGGTCCTCATAGTTTACACATATCGGTAAAACTAGTCCTCAAAGTTCATGAATTTTGGCAAAATTAGTCTCAGACCAATTTTAACAGCGTTAACATTGTCGTTAGGGTTAAAATTGAAAATCAACCTTGTTTTGACATGTTTATCGGTTCAAATCGAAACAAGTAAGAAACATTATATCATTTTCATTACAATTCGGAATTTTGTGTTGAAACTTATCAATATAGTGACACATTTTGTATTTAATTTACGTCTAAATATTTAAAAAATTATCATATCGACTATACCAACGAAGCATTTTTAGAAAATGTTTGATTCTTTATTTGAATAAAGTTAGAAATTGAATGATTGCATATATATTAATTGTACGTTTCGAATACTTAATTTGTCAACCCAAAGTATGGATACTACAATTACACATTTTCAAACGTTATGAGTCATTAATACGGTTAGGGATTGAATTTGTCAAATTCATCAAATTTAAGTGATTGAAATTGTCTATTTATAGTTTGAGAACCTCAATTGCCACAATCAAATAAGTATAAAGACCAATTATGACACACACAAATATTTGATGATTAGTTTTGTCAAATTGGCTAAAATATGAGGATCTATTTTGACATTCTAAAAGTTTGAGAACATCAATTGCCAAAATTATCAAATTATGAGGACTAAATTTGTCAAAACTATTAAACACTGAGAACTAAAATTGTGTGTCGCCCTTTAAAATTATATAGGATGTCTCAAATTTAATTAATTTGTGTAGTGTGCATTGGATCTATTACTGTATGTTAATTTAATAAATTATAATGTTTTAATTTATTTGTATAAAATTTTATTCAATCCAACATATCAAATATTGTAATGATATCAAATATGATCATGTTTTACAAATATTTAAATATATATATTATATTCAAGATTAATGAAAAAAATCTATGTAGAATTAGAAATAAAATCTAAAACTTAAACTTAAATGTGTTTTATCATGAAATTAAAAATTACAAACAAATATTATTTATTAATTAATAATATTCTATTTTTATACATTATTGTGATATGTTGAATTTATAAATATTATTAAAAATATATAAACATATTATGTATTTAAATACTATAACCTAAAGAAATAATTACTTTAAATTAAAAAATATCAATATGTTATGTATTAAAATATTAAAAATAATAATCATATCTAGGTATCAATTACGAACTCAATTACACAATACAAATTAATTAAATTTGAGACGTTCTATATAATTTTAAATTGTTATTTTTCATTATTAATTTAAGTTTTAATTTTATTTCTTGGCTAACATTCATATTAATTTAATAAATACTCCAAAAAATTCAATTTTTTATTTTAAAATAAAGTAAAACTGACAAATGAGCTCTACAAATGCTATAAACATAAAGTAAAATTACATAATGTTATTTTGAAAAACTATTTAAAAGTATTGTTATTTATCATTTAGTTGAGACCTCACTGGTGTCAAAAAATTCTAACTTTATTTATGAAACCGACTTTTCAGTTTTTTATCCAACTAATCTATTTAAAAATATTTTTTTCAAATTAATCTAATTATTATTTCTATGTCCAAACCAACACTTTCAAATGAAGATTCCAAAATAATTTGTTTGAAATTTATGTAATATAACACATCAAAAATCAAAAAAATGTTTTAAACTAATATATTTAAAATTTTGGATTTATGGGTGGTTTAGGTGTAGGATTTGAGGTTAGAGTTTCGGATTTATGGTGTAGGGTTCGAAATTTAGGGTTTAGGGTTAGGATTTAGAGTTCCGGGTTAGAAGATTTAAAGTTTAGAGTTTCAAGTTTAAGCTTTAGGAATTGGGGTTTAGAGTTCAAGTTTAAGGTTTTGAATTAGATTTGGCAAACGAATAGTAAATTCTTAAAAAATAAAATGTTAAAAACATGGAATTTGAAGTAAGTAGGTTAATTTGAGCAAAAGAATAATAAGTTTGAGAAAAAATATTTATAACTAGGTTAATTTGGTAAAATACTCAAATAATGTTTGTTACATACAGAAGCATTTGAGATTGGAACGGCATATTCTTCAGTCAACTGCATAGAATCATATATAATACAATACATCTAAACTATGATAAAACATCATCGTTTATGTTTGTGGTAAAAGAATCATAATTACAGAGCAGCAGCAGTTGCATTTTATGATTAATAACATGCATACACACATACATACATAATTCTGCAATCAAGAATAATAGTTATAGAGCAACAAAGAAGCAACACAGAAGCAGCACCTTGTATGTATTCTCACGTCCATTGATCTGGTACTGTAAGAAAGTAAGAAGTCATAGCTTTTCTAAACCTTTTCTTGTACTCCTTTGGTGATATAATTGTAGGAGAAGCATTTTTTGGTCCTCCCAAAATCCCAGATGCCTTCACCCATGTCTCCAAATGCTTATCCCAAGTGTACTGTCTCATGAAGTCAATTATCCCCATCACAAGCTCCTTCCGTTCCTCGTCCACCCCGACTAGCAATGAGTAATCCATCACGTCTACCGACTGCACAAACCGATTCATACAAAATGAAGCAAGAACATGTCTGTTTCTCTATGAATAAATTGATTTGGGTACTTACTGCTAGAAATGATGTATCGTTCCACACTGCTCGTTCCAGATTCCGTTTCGCTTTGCACCCGACGAAGATGGGATTCTTATCGACTGTTTCCAATAGATTCATGTCTAAAAGTACTTTTCCCGACCCTGTTGCGTCTGAAATGTAACGAGATCGCTTCGAGCCTTTGAGATCATACACCTTTGAGATGCTTCTTTTAAAGAAGAGATTTTCCATCACCATCAAATCCATTTTCTTTACATCTTTACCTCCTTTCATGTGCTTCACTGTAACCTGTAAGATCACACAGTATGTAAATTAAATACCCATCTAGTGTACTTGGAACCTGTAAGTTTCTTCATGTACTTCGAACCTGGTACATGCCGAGAAATTTGGCGAGGCAAGTTGGTGTTTGTAAGGTAAGAGCTTCAGTGAGGTACTTGAAGTAATTGGGACCAAATTCTTCAAAGGACTCCAACTCAGTTTTAGTCACTTGTTTGACAATGAAACGTTCATCTAGTGACTTTGCAAAGTATACATTACTCTTCCCTCCTTGTGCACACCATTTTCTACACCGGCTGATGGATCGAATGAAATCTGTCTCACTCGGGCAACACTTTTTCCGAAGAGAATTGAACTCTCTGCCAAAGTAACATGTCACGGAATACTTCACCTTTCCCGAAGCTTTACAAGATTCATCCTCAAAAGAAATCTGAAGATGAGGAGAACCATTTTGGTCTTCAGTAGTGAAACTTGGAATGCTCATGTCATTTCTATTCGTCGAACTGAAGGATCGCCAAGGTGAAAGGTCGGGTACTAGAGAGTTCAATTTCTCAAGAACCCCACTGTGTGATATTCCTTCAGTCATAGATGATGATGAACTACTGAAAACCCAATCTTCGTACTCTTTCGAGCTAAGGGCATATGATACAATGCTCATAGGTTCATCGTCATGAACCGTATTAGAAGCATCGTGCACTGAAGAAGCGGATGGAGATCGACCTAGTGTTCCAGCTTCACTGGAGTCTCTGGTTAATGACCGAATATCTATGGCAGAATGAAAACCTCGAAGTGTAGTTGAACGCAGTGAAGATGGATGAACTCTTTTTCTTGCTCTTTCTTGAGCCCTACGACCAGAATCAAGCGAATAAGTACTCATTGTTGCGATTGTCCGTCTTGTTTGACGGGATGTTCCGGACATGGCTGGATCATCTAGGCAACCTGACCATGAAGAATCAACACGATCAGGAACAAGAGATGCATCAGATTCATATCGGGCTAATAATGATGATGATGTATCATTGGCAGCACTTTCCCCATTTTTGCACACTTGTTCCATATGCTCGATCGAACTTGTGACTGGTTCGATCTCAGGGATCAGATCTTGAAAATGACCTGACCATGCAGAATCTATACGATCAGCAAGGAGAGATGCATCAGATTGATGTCGAACTAATGATGTAGCATTTACAGTGTTTCCCCCATTTTTTGACATCCTTTCTGCATCTTTTAGATGATCAACCGGTGAATAACTCGCCCCTTCAGTCAGCTGTCCTTCGTACTCAGAGATGAAGATATCTCGACAATTAAGATCAGAGCCAAAATCTTCGGAAAACTTGCCTGAATCTGTCAGTTTGTAATGATCATCAATTGGAGCGTCACAGTTTGAATTTCCCTGAATAAGAGCTTCAAGCGAAGATATACGATCATCCCACAAATCACAACTGCTCAAAAGAAAATCTCTCAAACGGTTTATTTGGAGAATATCGGATGTAACTTGATCCATTTGACGAATTTCTTTGTTGGCTAATTGTTGAAGATCCTGCAAGGTACAAAACAATTTTTTATCCACAATGATCCGAATTTCGGTACACAAAAAAACCATTTGTTATTTGGAGCTTACCTTGTAATGATTTTTTTCTTTAACAAGAAGATCATTCAGCTCAGTGAAACGGCTCTGCAACTCACTTGCATCAGAGAAGCCATCACTACTGGATAAGCTTTTGATCGTTAATGTCTCAAGAACACTGGATATCTCCACGTAAAATGCTTCTGCTTCTTCGAAAAGCTAAAATTGAGACAAAAGATTTATTCATATCAAACGCAACTTTAAGCTCATTCATATAAAGCCACAAACCTCATTTGCTTCTTTCCTGATCCAGTTTTGTTCAATGGGGTGATTGAATTCAAGAATCGGAGGGGGTAAGTGAACCGAGAGAATATCGATATTGGAGTACTGGAAAGAAGCAATCATACTACCAAACCTGACACAGAAAACAGACAACATTTTAGAGTTGCAAGTGGAGATAAGAAAATCGAATTATGATGTAAATTTCACGTACCCAAAGAACCTGAGACAATCCCGTTGCAACGAGTGCCCGCACGAGGCAACACGGTTCCCTGTAACATGATTGTAAAAGCTAAGTTCAAGAAACTTGCCAAATGAAAGTCCCCAGGCAACATCAGACATGACAACTTTTTGAGTGGCTGGCGGAACTCCTTCTACAAGTTCACACCGAAGGCAACGGTGCCACATCCATATCTTTCCTTCTTGTTTCCCTGAGAGCTTAACTGTTGGAAGATGTCTCACTTTTATAGTAAGATTAGCATTCTGGTGAGTATAACACGTGACATGGGCTTCAGCTGGTTCGTGACAAGATTTACAAAGATGGGACTGCATATAAAAAAAGAGTTACACATTCATGGCACTCGAGAATTGAGCTGAAAAAACAAGTAAAAAGAAATATACTTGATCAAAGAGATCTTCCGTGAGATATCTCCCCAGTGGTTTGTCAGATGGGCTATAAAATTTCACACGAAGAAGTCGAGTCCTTTGACATGCGGCTCCATTGACCATAGAGTGGCTTGAGAATGAAACTACTATGCTCTGATTTTTTTCATTAGCAAAAAAGTGTTCATCCAATGTTGCAGCATCATCGACTTTTACAGGACTAGATACTTCAACTTCCTCAATCTGAACCTCCCCTTGGCTAACTGGTTCTTTGGTTGGACCACTCGGAAATCCTGGATTACCCGGCTTTATATCATCACGAGATCCACTTTCTCGGTATAGTTCTTCTCTGTATCCAAGCTCATCTGGTACCAAAAAATAATCAACGCTATTTGAACCAAGCTCAGAAAGAGAGTCTTCTAATCCAAGCTCCAACAAAAGATCTCCTGTTTGGGAATCCATGCTAGAGAGGCCTTTAAAACCAGTAGTGGTTTCATAATCAACTGCAAAAGGTTTCATATTCATGGATAGTGTTTCTGAAGTAAGATTGGAGGATATTAAATCCATGTCAGGGATAAAAGCACCCTCATCAGCAAGAAATGATGTCTCTAGTGATAAATGGTATGCTGCAAAAACAGCATATGGTAATAAGAGCTTCACTTTCTTCAGTTCTTCACGAGACGCTCCCTTCAGGACAATCTAAAAATGGAATTTTAGTTATATTGTGATTCTTAAAAAAATTCACAAAGGTTCTTGCATAGTTGAGTAACAATACCGTGCAACATACACGCCTCAGGCAACCTTCAAAAAACATCAAGTTTTTTGAAGGCTTTTTATTGAATTGATTGGGAGGCTCATGATCTTCGACGGCTTTCTCCAAATGAAAGAGTTCACAATGGCCCAACTTCGCCGTTGATATATGATCAGTTGATGGAATTATAGTGGCAGTAGTGCATTTAGCAATCCTCTCCAATAAGGGTCTTTTAACATTAAGAACCACAGAGATCTCTTTTGCAAACAGTTGATCTAAAGCGTATGAAGATACAGTTTTTTCAACAAGGAGAACGTTTGGATGATGCGCCTCGATCTTTGAAACAACAATACTCAGATGATCATTTTCCTGGTCCAAAAGGCATATTCACATCATAAACATATCGAGCATGTAAATGAATGCTACAATGCATTGTCATAACTCAGAAAAGAACCTGTTGTAGGAGTGTCTGAACGGATGCCAGCCCATCAGGTGCCTTTTCATACTCCAAGGCACCTCCTAAGATCAGCAGCCTAGCATTTTTGTAGTGAGATATCATACGCTTGTGCTTTATATTCTTCGTACAAACTATTCCTTTTACAACTTTGCTGCATATTTGAAAAATTAAATGCAACCAACTCAGATACTTGGACCAGCAAGCAAATTTTAAAGCGAAGATTCCAAAAAATTAATCCAACAAATGAACAAGTTGTCAAGTGAGAAAGCTGCAACATTTAGTACTTTTCTCCGTTTTCCATGGAGGATATTATATAATAACTATCAAGGATCTCACTACAGAATACCCTTTAATGAAATCGAATATTTACCTCTCATCGGGGGTTCCTGAGGCTATACATTTGATCTTCAAATAATCACAAGGATCCATGCTGCCTCCTTTGCTGGTATCAGGCTTAATGTATTTTGCCGCTTGAAATGCAATAGCTGTTATTACTTCAAGCCAGTCCTCACATGACATGCGCTGTACAAGCAAAAGCTGTGACAAGAGCGCTCTAAAATGCCCGAGTACCAAAGTCTTCAACGGTTCCTTGCAATCGAAATCCTTAGCAGAAAACGAGGTATCCACATCAATAGCAGGGAGGTATGCATCATCCGAATTTCCAACTTCATCGTTGTCATCATCGTAAGCAAACATGTTGTTGCTCTCCATCTCATCATTAAAATCTTCTGGTGAAGGAGGAAACCATATAGGACCATTGGTTTCAAAATCAAATGCCTTTGGCAACTTCTCAATCTCCTGTTGCAGTTCTGATTCGCCACTCGTACCTTCCGTACCCCAAATATTTTCTTCAGGCTTGCCTTTAAAAATCTGTTCCTGACTGAAGGAGCCACTATTTAGAGAAGTATAGCTTTGCACATCTCCACCAGTGTGAAGATGGTGTCTCGATGTTGCGTCTGAAGAGCTCAATCCCGTTAGTAAACTAAAAAATACATCACTTGAACTTACAATACTTAAATCAAAATCAGTGGAATCGTGGAAGTATTCAATTGGCACACTCTCGAAGCTACTCATTGAGTATTCTCCCTCATCGCCACCACTCCTACGACAAATTTCAAGATGAAAACATGATCAGAATAAGCTAGGAGTACACAAAAATATTCAAGTCAATCTGTGATTACTAAAAATGGAAAACTAATGGACTTAAAAGAGTAACAGACAAAACCAATAAGCTCAATACCTGTAAGGAGAATAGTCAACTGAAGCTACAGATGGATGATTGGAGAAATTGTCATCACTTGTTAAAGGGGAATGAACTGCAACTCCCTCACCACTAAAACTTGGCAACGGTGATTCCAGGTTTCCTCTCGGAGATTCGGATGGATAAACTTTATCACAGCAAGTTTTACTACTTTTATTATGTTCATCATCTTCAGAAATAATCTGGCTAGACTCCATACTTAAATCAGCCTCTGCCGATCAATTTTAAATTCTTCAACACAGAGGCAGCTAACAAAGTGTATCCATAATCTTCAATCCACTAAAATTTGGAATGGAGGAATCCCATTTTCCCCATATATCAAAAAATTTACTTTATGCGTAAATACGAAAAGGGCTAGAAACTGTCTATTCACTACACTAATTTCAAAAGACCAACAGATTCAATCAAAACCCACAAATAAAAAGCATTTGATTTCTCAACGGAATATATAAGAATCGTTCCGTCTCATTCAAACTAAAAGATCTAATCAACAGCAAAGAAGAAGGATGTTCCCCTAAACCAGAATCACAGCATACTGCAAGGAAAAGAGCATAAAACCAGAAACTCCCGTCTATGTGATTGCTGATTACAGATACAAGCATAATAGAGCCATATGTGTTCTTCCTGAACCGTGAAATCTATATGAGAATAGCAGGGAACTTTTGACTGGAAAAAATCAATGTTTGACCCTCCATGCGAATACAAAGAGCTTGTCAAAGAAGTCAAAGCAGCACAAAGATACTCAATTCCACGAATCCAACAGTCGACGGTGAAAAGCAATTCGACCCCATCAATCTTTAAATTCAGAACACCAAGAGCAGATGATCATCGAAGACCCATGTCATGAACTATTTTCTTTCAGGAACTAGAAAACAAAATCTTGAGGCTTAAAAGAGAAGTAACGAAGATCACTAAACCATCAAAAATAGAAATTATCGATCACAACTAGAAGATAAAGTAAGGGTGGGAACTATCTTAAGAAGCTTAATTTTGTCACGGTTGCCCAGTTCCGTTGTCGGCGCTCAACTCCATAACCATCTTTTTGTTCCAACCGCTGCCAACTTCTCCCAAACTCAATCTCTCTATTCCACAGCAAAATCACTCACTTTCGTAGCAACTTCCCAACTTATTTTAAGAAACCCATTTGCAATCCCAAGCCGCCTTACCTTTACCCCTTCTTAAGTACCTAACTTTCAAACAAAGACTTCTCTCTCTAACACAGTTTCTCAAACATATATTTTCTGAAACTACAAATTTGTTTTTCTCATTAAATATTTTAAGACAACCAAAAAATGACTTAATACATCCTCTTTACCCGATTCCGAAGTGGAACATTTAAGTTAAAGAACCCTGTGAATTACGTATAAATAATTATTATATATATATAATTTTCATCCTCTCGACTATTGGATTAAAAATTTCAGGATTTAAATAATAAACAAAGTTATTTCCATTTTCTGTATTATTATTTTTAGAAAATAATTGAGACAATTGGTATTTGGAAAATAATATATTATATTGTAATTAAATATTTGCTGTCTGTTCCATTTTTGTCCATTATATCAACAAAATTAATTCTACAAGCAAGTTAAATTAATGTCAAATTTAATTCATCCGTACTAACACATCACCTTCACACTCTCGTGAATGTACCAAAATTACATAGACAGAAGGCATGAATGCATTTATTTTATATGCTAAAATTAAATAAAGATATATTAATTATTCATGTGTACATTTAACCCTGTAAGATAAAATATCGGGATTTATTTTTCTTTTATGATAGATAATTATTAATCAATTTTCAAAATAATGTAGACGAATTTTTGATTATACATAAAAATTCTTCAATTAATCATATCCGTGTATATTGATCAATACAACTTCTTTAATTGTAAGTTGTATATGTATTTTAAAATAAATTATTGTATTATACATGTTAAAGAGATAATAATCCATTTTGCATATAATATTCTATTGAATTCCTATTGGTAATTTAGTATGCATTCACACTATACAACTTTTTTGCCTAATAATATAAGTTTTAAATAACTAGTATTTTAAAGTTGAATGTTTACCCAAAATGAGGTTGTGGTTTCAGTAAAACCGGCATACAGTATATATTAATATAAAACATAATTAAAAATAATTATTTTAGGATCCGAACCCGACAAAGTCATGACATACTCGTTGATAATACATAACAAAAATATTAGTTTATTTATTTAAAAAATATTGTTTATTGACTAAATACATAAGTGGAATTAAAGCCGTGTGTACTCAATTCAATTACAAAGTTCGTAATCGTAGCTTTCTAAGAATATTTGACAACAATGACAAAGATACATTTGAACATTACCCACCTGTCCAAATCTCAATTTTGATTTTGCCTATAAGAAAAAACATATCTTTGGGACCTGAAAGAAGATGGATCAAGTGACCCAAGTTTCAGATTTTGTCTAGATTTTTGCCACAACCAATTTTCAAAGACAAAAATCATATGAAAGCGAACTCTTGAATACACACAAGATTCTCACAACTTGAAGTGAAGGAAAAGTCTTGTTTTTCTTCCCTCAACTCATGCGCGTTTTGTTCGTCTGCCGACTTCAAGTGCAAGTCCCATATCGATCTTCAACGAGATATCGAGCGCTTTCACGGAGTGCGTCAAAGCACCGCTGTGGAATACGAGATGATAAAGATATGTAGAAATGAGATTCGATATTCACACAAATTTGCACCTGGAGATGAATGTGACACCAGATTGTCCAATTTTGTTCACTGTCTCCAGGGTAACATTCCCAGAAGCCTAACGTCAAAAACATACAATATGCATCCTTTTCAATTGATAAAACAGCGTAAAACTTTTACCATACCTCGGTATCGAACCGTCTGTCGATCATTTGCACTGCTTGTTCGAGCATGGAAACGTCAACATCCCCATTGGATAATGGGACTACCATATTGTCCAGCATTATCCTGGATAAGGATGTTTTGGTTTTGGATGCATAGTCAAGTACTTCATTTACTTCCTCTAAAGTCCTTGTTTCTACCTGTTACGGCACCAAGAAGTTCGAATCGGAACATAAAAATAAACCAAAAAAAGTGCTACCTCGACTCCCATGTCAATATTGTTCTGATCCAGGTAAGTGTCTACAGCTTTCAAGGCATTAGAAATTCCCCCTGCAATGGATATATGATTGTCTTTGATCATAATCATATCGAATAAACCCATACGATGATTTTGACCGCCACCTATAAGGACCTATAACGAAGCCAAAGAATCGTAAACCATATAAGGAAGGGTGTGTTACTAAGAATGAATTCAAAGAGCAAACATAGTGATGGTACCGTACCGCCCATTTGTCCACCAAACGTAAACCTGGTGCAGTTTTCCTTGTCTCTAAGATGCGTGCAGGATATGCTGCATCTGCCATTGCCTACAAATATGAACGGTAAATGGGAAGAATCCGAAGAGAACATAATCATGAAATACTTTAGTTAAAGTTGCTATTCCACTCATCCTCTGCATAAAGTTGAGTACAACCCTTTCAGCAACAACAATGCTATGTGCTCTTCCTGAAATTTTAATTTTACGATGTGGGATATTCTACTACAGAATGTATCAGAATACGAATATATAAAATGCCAAAGATTCTAACTCACCACACACTTTGCCAAATTCAAGGCCTTTGAATACAGGATCGCCATCTTTTCTGAACCAATCTATCTGATAATTTACAGAAACTAACAATAGTAATTTATTTATATTTCTTTGCTCAAGCCAGAATAGCAAATCAGAAAGAAAACGGAATACACATATTCATTTTCACCTTGAGGGAAGGATCAACTTCATTAAATATCATTTCTGCTAGCACAATACCAGCAACAATCCCATCCTCTTTTGCCAAAAAATGTGCCTCCACTTCAATTTCAGAAGGTATTGTTGCTTTGCAAGTCACATCCCCTGTTAAGCCATGCCCCCTTAACTTTAGTAAAGCAACAATTTCATTACAACCATCAAACTAGTGAAACATTTAAGAATTCTATGTCAGATAACATTTCATTTGGAGTCATCTCTGTTATGTCTATTTTAAACATTCAGAATTTCACCACAATCTCACTAATTTGTCCAATAAATAATTAATAAGTCATGTTCAGCAGTAGAAACCCACAATTATAATCGCCCTTGCCCAAAAGATAGCAGAAAAAATTGAACCAACTTCATCTTAAGAACGTTAAAAAGTATACCTCGATCCCCTGAATCCTCGGCAAGTGCGAGCTTGATAACACCCTTCAAATCATACGTCGGATGCGCCGGGGGCTTCACCGCCAGCATCCCGGCAGTTTTCGTAGCTCCCGCCGATATTTGCATAGCCAATCTTCGAATTTCCGAACATAAAAATCCAAAGAACAAAAAAGAAAGTTGGAAGAAATACGAAACTGCAGGAACAGTAACTTCACCTAACCTTTTTGAAAAGGGATGCGCTGATGATACTGGAACCAGAGTGAAGACAGAACCAGAATACATCCTTTGATTTATCTGGGTTTTTCTTGATTATAATATGTAATGTGTTTAGATATCAAAATTTTTATTTTATATAATTATATTAAAAATATTACATATCAATATTATAAAACAATAATAAATAATTAATATACTTTATTTCATAATAAAAATAAGAGTATCTCTACTTATTCAATTTGTCTGGACATATGAATAAAAAAAACTCAACAGATTTAAGAATTAATTAATTGAAAATAAATAAGTAGTATAATTTTGTCGGCTGGAATGACCCGTTCCAACTGATGAGCATGAGATGAGAAGTTGGTGGGCCGGTAAAGCCCATTGTAACATAACTACAAGAAAGGTTTAGTGTACAAGTTAAAGGCTCAGGCCCAAATGATGACAGTTCGTTATGAAGAGAAAAAAACACAAAACCATTAATTGTCTGCCTATACCAGTCATGGTTAATTTATAAATAAATATTATCTAACCAGAAAGTAATATTACAAAATGGATACAGTTCTCATAATTTCATTATTTTATTAATTTTGGTTTGAGATTTATAATTGTGACAATTATAATCTAAAAATATCTAAATAACAATCAGTCTTCATCCTTTATAAATTTTGGTAAAATATGTAAATAAAGTTTAGAATATATGATATATTTAATTTTCAATATTTTCAATTTTAACGATTGAGATTCTTGGTAAAAGTCAAATTTCGAGATCGAATTTACCATTTAAAAGTTGATTTGTCAAATGTTCTAAATTTAGATATTTGAACTTGTCAAAATCTTAAAATTTTGAAATTAAATATAATATTATTGTTGAGAACCCTTGAACCGGGTACCAAGGATGTGTTCTTGTTGAAAACCATTAAACCGGGACCAATGATGAGTTCTAAACCAATATGAATGTGGTCAGGCTCAAGCGAGGATTTAACAGCTGAAATTTCCAAGTATAGGATCGGGCCCGGCAGACAGCTTAGAGCCCGACAGATTGCTTCGATCCCAGAAGACACCTTAGGGCCAAGTAGGCAGCTTCGGTCCAAACGGACAGCTTAGGTCCGAGAAGACATGATCGGTCCAGGGAGACTGCTTAGGTCCCAGCAGACCGATCGGTCCAGTAGACTGCTTAAGTCTCAGCAAACCGATCGATCCCCGCAGACTGCTTAGGTCCCAGCAAACTGGATGTCAGCCCATCAACATGTGTTCCACGCTTTGGGATCAACCACGTTTTCCAGCATGTGAAAACAACCTTGTCAAAGGTGGTTACAGGGCGTGGATTACATGTGTTTCACTCTCTATAAATACAGAACTAAAAGATAAGCTCAATAGGACCCTTTGGAGGACAATTTCGACGAACCCTAACCGCTGTAATTTCATTTTCGCCACTCTTATTCCCTTTGTACATGATGAGAACTCTGGGACCGGGTACCCTGTAATGGGTGAGGCCCGATAACAGTTGGGCCAACTTAAATAATCAAAACGAACACTTACAGCCCACTTACACCTTTAGGAAGAGCGGCCCGATGTTCAACACAGAGGACCGAAGATAACCTTGGTAAAAATAAGCGTTATCTGCCAGCTGGCTCCGAGGTTCGGTCCGAACAGTTATAAAACGGTTACAGGCTCACGCGTTCCACGCTTTGGGCCCTGTCACGTTTATCATGCTTCGGGCCCGATCATGCAGACCACGCATCGGTCCCAGCCTCGTTTTACATCCTGCGATAACAACCTCTAACAAACTTGTCAGAGGCGGTTACAGGACGTGGATTACACTCGCCGGCAACTCTATAAATACAGGGCAAGACGAAGGAAAAGACAGGACCCTTTGGATGCAGAAGAACAGGCTGTTACGCTGCCCAGATTCTTACTGCTTTCTATGCTTAGTCATCTTCATTAGCCTGCTTTGTGTAAACTTCTCTTATTTCCATTAGTGAGCAGACCAAGAGCATAATCGGCTCTTGGTCGAGTGGTTTTCACCCCATTTTACGGGGNCAATTTTGATAAATAATGGGGACTATTTTTGCCAAACCATACAAAAATCGGGGACCTGTTTTGTCATTCTAAAACTTTGGGGTTCAAAATTGCCAAAATTTTAAAATGATGGGGACTCAATTTGTCATTATCTCTAAATAATTGGGACTATATTTGCGCATCGCCCGAAAAAAACACAAAACCATTAATTGTGTGCCTATACCAGTCATGGTTAATTTATAAATAAATATTATCTAACCAGAAAGTAATATTACAAAATGGATACACTTCTCATAATTTCATTATTTTATTAATTTTGGTTTGAGATCTATAATTGTCACAATTATAATCTAAAAATATCTAGATAACAATCAGTCTTCATCCTTTATAAATTTTGGTAAAATATTATAAATAAAGTTTACAATATATGATATATTTGATTTTCAATATTTTCAATTTTAACGATTGAGATTCTTGGTAAAAGTCAAATTTCGAGATCGAATTTACCATTTAAAAGTTGATTTGTCAAATGTTACAAATAAAACCGATTTTCAGAATCCGGTGACTGTATGTACCCCCTAAAAAGGAACCATAACAATTATATTATGTTGATCAAATTTGTAAAAAAATTAAGAACTAAAGCCATCATTTCCTCATTAAAAAATATTAAATATTTTACAATTTTTCAAATATGACTCATTGAATATCAGAACATGATAGTCTGTATTGTTAATCTATCCATCATAAAAAGTGGGTTTTGCCAATTTACCTATCTAAGTATAGATATTGCCAAAAAAATTTGATATAGATGGATAGATTGATAAAACTCACTTTTTGCCGTCGATAGTTTTGCAAAACAACCAACATGGAAGACATATTCTAATTAATCACACTAGATTTTTGTGCATGGTTAGTGGGAGTTTAGGACAAATGATTTGATTTGAACCACGATTCTATCTAGAATCCTAGATTAGATATGAGTAAGAGGATATCTTTATTTGAATTCCAATAATGCTTGTAAATTCTATTTCCTTTGCATATTCCTCATCCCTATTCCTATCCTTTTGTCCCACTTTTTTCTTATTCTGTCTTTATTTTATACCTTTTGCCTTATAATATTCCCAATAAATTAAATTAATATTATATCAATGAATATCATATACTAATAATTATCATAAAAATTTATTTCACTAATTGTCCATTAGTGCTATCGACATTTATATGTATGGAGAACACGAGTCTAAGTACGTGGGTATTTGTTGAATCCACAAATCGACCCATTTAAACATATTTTACATGATTAAAAATCCATAGGCTGAGACCCGTTGGATCTTTATCGGGTGTTGCTATTAAACTAGTCATCAAAATCAATTCATTTTATCTATTAAATTAACCAAATGACAATAAATCATGCATCTTGGACACTTGTGAGAAATTGAAAATGGAGGTTTTATAAGAGAAAATGTGTTATTTTTTATGATTAATCGAATCCTATTATAAACTAAGATCGAACCCAAAATAATATTATATCTAAAATAATAAACATAGAACCGAACCGATTCAAAACCTAATTTTGAATACTCAAACTTGACCCAATTCATCAACTTCAATCCACCCATTACATATCCCTATTTATATATGTTGATTATTTGATCATTGTGAAGCTTTTGTTATGCTTCTTTGAGCCATGGCTATTGCTCTCAAGCTTCTAAAAAGCTCCATTTTTCTTATGATCTTTTTCTCTCCGAATTCATATGCTCATGATCACGGTCCACCTGATTACACTAACAATTGCGGTCATAATCGTCCCTGCAAAAACAACTCATGTTCCCCGACCACCTCCTCCTGCCCACCCCAACCATCAAACCCCGAGTGGCATCCAGTTCCACCAACATCGACCTCGCCTTCCATATACACGAATGGAACGTCGGAAAATATTTACCATGTTTATGCAGATAACTCTGGGGCAAAGATGGAGCACATCCACAATGTTTTTATTGTGGAGGTGATTGTTGCATTGATGACAACCGGCTTGTGGTTGACGATTACATGAGATCCAAAGGTGATAGTAGCTTTGTAATCCAAATAACTAAATTCTTAAGAATCACATTTATAAAGATGTTCATGTTGGGAAAATTTCTCTTATGCGAAAAATTATCTTTATCGGGGGCCACATATAATTTAATGCAATAAAAATCAAACGTAAATGAAGAAAATAAGAATATATAAAATTTTGAGTAGAAACCAAAAATTGAGAAAAATACTATGATCGATGAACTTCGATCATATACACGAACTCTCTATTACAACTAGAATAAAGAACAATATGTTCATACTTAATACTTCAATTGTGTCTATGAGAATCTCCATTTATAAAGTTCGATAATATCTAACTAAGAAAGATCTAATCAAATATTATACAATAGTTGCACTATACATTCAAAATATATTTTTCCTATATCTTTGACTTTATCTTCTATATATGTGTTATGGTCCCTTTTTAGGGGGTACCAACAGTCATCCGGTTCGTTCAATCAATTATGTGTGTTATTTAAAGAAATAATATTTCTACTTCGACAATCTCGAATCCCGATCAAAGTTCAATATAATCGCTATCAAATAGACTCATAACAATCACTCGATCGGTATAATTGATTGGTCTCGTCGTCCGATTAACACCTCTTCATTTAGATTTCCATTGATCGATCTTCCATGCCGATCGATACCCCTGGTCGGTCATGTCGACCGACCAAATCGAGTCTTCCGAACTAAGTGTAGTTGATCTCCCAATGAGTCATACCCACCAATCGAGTCTTTTGACTATCACCCAACATCTATTCCTAACCTAACAGTTCCATCTAATACCATCAAAAAGTTCTATTCATCAATGTTCGACCTTTCGTTAACATAGGAATAATCTAAAACTTAATAACGACTTATAGTTCAGGAAAACATGAAGAGCTTCAAGCTAAAAAATAATGTACCTATATCTTAAAGAAACTTAAGGAATTATATGCATAAAAGAACATTACAGCAAATCGATACGATATTCGTATAATGATCAGCATGGCACCCCCATATCTACACAAAAGCTAATTTGTGAACAATTAGTGTGATCTACGACAGTTTAGGGACTGCAAAATGAACATAGCTATTTCGAATCCTACGGTAACTTGATGATCAAACTTACACTGGCTAGAGAAACCACCTGACTTCTGAGTATGACATTGGCTCAGATAATATCTTCATCTTTTAAAGGGTGTTCATTTATTTTTGCAAAATGCGATCACGCCAATGTTTCCGAGGTCTTCCTCGACGATGGTGTTGGTTTAATTTCTTCGCAGCAGGCTTCCACTCATCATCGCTTTGCGAATCATCCTCCTTCCCTTCACCACCAAGGCTCTGAGGGGAAGATGATCTTGAATCTTCAAATCCAACTTCATTCGAATGTTTATGTGGTCTTCCTCGAAGACAGCGTTTATTTGAATGTTCCACACCCGTCGTCCCATCATCATTGCTTCGTAAATGTTCATCCTCCCCAACACCAGCATGTTTCTGAAAGGATAATGATGATCTTAAATCTTCATACTGAGATCTATCAGGTTGTCCTTCTAATCTGACTTCTTCAAGCACCTCGACATGTTCGGATTTTGTCTCTGATAATGGCTTGCAATTCGAGAAATTTGATCCGTGTATTCCACTTCCAAGACTGTATCTCTTGCCATGTTTAACTACAATATCACCAGATTCACAAACCTTTTCAAGATGATGTTTCAGTAACATCAAATGCGCCCAAGGCAGTTTTTTATACTGCTTTTTCAAGAACTCAGATATGGACTCTAAACATGACCCTCCCTTTTCGTTCAACTCACATATTGCCTTCTCTATCATCTGAAAAACATCACAACAAACTAATTATCAACTTTTCGGTGAAAACCAGAGCAAAACATCTCCACACACAACACTACAATTTTTTCAGAATCTTTGAATTTTCAAGGCAAATTTTATATCTTTTCACGAATTTCAAGCCTAACAGAAGAAAACTTTCAATGAAATAAACTGCATTATCCAAAAATGTATGAAAGGAAGTATGAAAATAATAAGATTCAGGAAATACTCAACATTTAGGGAATGGATATGGAGTATGATTACCGCAGAGTAAGGAGGATGATCAGGGGTTTCATACTCGGAAAAGAAATTATTCAACAAGCCGTCGATGGAAGATACCGCTTGAGGAGTTAAAGACCCCGCCTTTGAGTTATTCACAGCGAGTTTCAGTACAAGTTCACGAAAATTTTCCATGGAATAGTTGTAATCCTTCTTGTTGGCTACGGCAGCAGAATTTCCGAGAAGGATTTCTATCCTCAAAGCGTGATCAAAGATTCAAAAGTACCCCAGCTTTCCTTTTGGAGTTCAATTTAATTAGGGTTTATAGTAACTGATTTTATCGATGAATATCCACTTACCAAGTTTAACCTTTAAGCGTATTTATATATCTTAATTTTTAATTAAAAATCAATTTAATTATCTCGGTTTTTAAAAAATTAAATAATTCGATTTAATATTTTGACTATTTAATTTTACGTAAAATATCTTTAATATTTTATCTAAATTTTTGCTTAATAATAGTTAAACATATTCAGTTCTTTTAACATATAATTTCCACGTTGGCTTCAAACCAATATTTTCATATCTGCATATACTATTATGAAAATTAGGCAGAATCGGTATTTCGACTAGTACCGTCCGATATCGAGTTTTTAGGTCGGAATCTAGACTTTTTGAGTCGACCCGGGAAAAAATAAAAAAAAAAAATTTTTTAATTTCTTTTTCAAAAAAATATTTCGTATCGGTCATATCGGTCCTTACCGAAACGCTACCCCGGATCAATATGAAAACATTGTTTGAAATGTACCAAATCAAACTTAGAGCTTACTATGTTGGCACAAACGAATATGTTTCAAAATATTATTTCGATGCACTTTCATTCAAGTTCGTTATATCATATTTGTTCTATGTTGCACGGGTACGGGAATAAGGGTGGTGCGGGGTATGGGGTGCGGCGATTTTAGAAGTATCCGATTTAGGGTGCATCAAATTTAAGATAATAATTATTTATAATGAATATAAATATTTGAAATTTCAAAATACAGAAACATGTAAAAAGTAATATGTTTTAAAATAATTTATGAATGAAATATGAAATTCTTAATTCATATTTGTTAACTTCTTGTTTTCACCGCATTAAAATCACATGTACAGTTCTTTTCCCCACCCATAAGAACTTATGCACAGCTTCTTATCCTACTCTCATTAATCCTAATTTTTTTAAAAAATATGTGTGGATGCGTGAATCCGAGTACCCACATACCCGGTTCGTGAAATTCTTAAATTTCAAGCACTCGTGCAACATAATATTTGTTATGGTTTTCTTTTAGGAGTACCAACAACTAGGTTGTACGGGTACGGGGATGGTGCGATGTGTGGGGTACGGGTACATCAATTTTAGAAGTATCCGATTTAGGGTGCGTCAAATTCAAGATTAAAAAATAATCATTATAAATATTTGAAATTTTAAAAATATACAAACATGTAAAAAGTAATGAGTTTTAAACAAATTTACGAATGAGTAGTATAAAATTTTTAATTTACCTTTGTTAGCTTCTTGTTCTTACCGTCTTCTGGTCACATGTATAGTTCTTTTCCGTACCCACAAGAGCTTCTTTGCACCTTCTTATCACTCTTATATTAACCCTAATATTTTTAAAAATATATGTGTATGCGTAAATCCGTGCACCCATGCACCTAACACGCACCTGATGCGTGAAATTTGAGAATTTCAAACACCCGTACAACATAGACCAACAGTCACTAAATTCTGATCGATATAATTGATCAAAACTTGGATTAGATTTGTATTTGTTTGTGGGACAACTTAGGGTTAAGAGATAATAAGAACACATACGATTTAATGTGAAATCCCCTAAAAGAAAGGGGAAAAATCATAATACCGGGAAGAGAGCTTCCTCGGCTAATTCAATGAACGGAATGATTAAAACTGTCACCAAGAATCAATAACAAGCGACAACAAAGTTTATCAAGAACTAATCAATCGAGGAGGCCGGTGGCTAGGGTTTGATTTATTTTGTTGTGTGTCTTATGTGTGTCAGCATGTCATTCATCTGATGAGTTGTTATTTATATGATGATGTCAAACACATATCCACATTTTTTCTTATATCTGGCTTCTTTCGTTGTTGGATTCATTAAAATAGGAAACTTCTTTAATATCGTCTGTTATCGCCAACTTCCTTATGCATTATAGAAATGCTGGCGTATCGGTACAAATCTTACTGTTAGAATTATTGAGAATAAAGATACATAATTTAACAATTACCTGGATCCATTGGTATCAATTGGATCTCACCAGAAAACAAAGTAGTCGAGTCGATCCGTAAATCCGATTGTGGGTCTTCCACATCAACACATATTTCGTGAAGAAATCCTTTAGGTTTCTCCATAAGTCAATTTTCGATGGGATGAAGAATATATCTAAAAGAGTACGTATGACTTGGGGACAAAGACAATATTTATAAATGGTAATTAGAGTTTCCTACTTCAGCCCATAATAGAAGTAGAAGTCCAATAATCTCTGCAAAATAAAGATCAATTAATTTGATAATTTTTAATAGATTTATAAATAAAACAATTTTCAATACATAATTATTTACATATAAGTTCAATGTTGGATTAATGATCCAACACTTTCGTCACAAAGGGATCGATCCAACACTTAGTCATCTTCTAAAGTTGAACTCTTCCTTGGGCATGACCTAGTTTGGGCCGTGCTGTTTCTTTGGGCCGGATTTTATGCATGGTACCCACTTAGAGAGTCCCATCAATATTTGATGCAACTGTATAATTGACTATTCTCGGTCCAAGTAAGATATCAACAAGAGATCATTCGATGTCTTGGTGTTATAAGATAAGAGTATAGAAAGTGTAAAGTTTCAAATTATTAAAAATCTCTAAACGCAAAATGAACGCATCACAACAACTACTAAGATTTTCTCACTTTTGTGTTGTGTTTACTTGATGAAAGATTTGCCACCTAAATATCTTTTAGTTTTGTGTGTATACATTATATATATATACAAGGTTTAAAATAAAAGATGAACCCCACAAATATTACTGATTTTAATCGGAGTAGTGTTTTTGCTATCAATCGCGATAGCTATGCTGATTACACAATTCGCAATTCGCAATCGAGAATCGTGATAGGTTATCAAAACTCTGGATAGGTTATCGAAACTTGTCATAGGCTATTGAGACTTGCTATACATTCTCGAATTACACAAAAATTTCTAAAATTTCGTATATTGTGTAATAAATATAAACTATCACGATTGGTAGCAAAAACACTCTTACTATTAAAATCAATAATATTTGTAAGGGTTCTCATAAAACAAAAAAGACATCTACAATATTTGCTAAATAAATATGTTTCTATTGATTTATATTTTCATATATATTCAAATAGAATAATAATAGAGTATACTACTATATTCTTAATAATAGAGTATACTTGCATATTCTTAATTAATGTATATATTTAAAAAGAATACAACTTGCATCAACCATATGATATATAAAAAATTATGTAATTTGTAAATACATATTTAATTAATTTTAGTGCAAATTAAGTTCATGTAGCTTCATCTAGTATTTACCCTTTTCTTTAAAGAATATATAAATTTAGTGACATATAATGATAACTTGAAAAAAAACTTTATATTTTTATTTATCATTATTCATTAATTATAGTATATGTTAAGAATTCGATCTTCCTTAAGATTGTGATAATTTGTGACTAATTTGTTGACGTTGATTCTTTTCAGGAATTTAAAGTAAGTAATTCAAGACACCGGAAATTTTACGTGGAAATCGGAATTCCCGGAGAAAAACCACGGGACCAAGGCTAGGTCCAATTCACTAAAGGAGTAGCATACATTACAGAATTTAACGATAAAGATATCGTAATTTCTGGAATAAAACACAGTCAGAGCTGTTTCTTCGTATCTGATAAGTGATGCTTCTCTTCACCTTTTTCTTTGATCATACATCATTCTAATCACTAACTTCTATTTCTCCGATCTCAGGGTCTCAGAAGTTTTCCACAATTTAGATTGATGCCTTATTCAAATCGTGTTGAGAGCAGTGGGGTTTTATTTGGGAGGTTCATCCCACTACTCCACTGTCACGTTTCCATCCCATATTTCAATTATAGTAACTGTAATTGACGTATTCAATTTAACTGTCTCTTACAAAATTGGGTTCTGCTGGACATTGGGCCGTCTTTTTTATTAATTCCTTTGGCCCACGAATTTTCTCTGTGCTATGGGTTGATTTAAACCATTCCAACAGTATAACCATATATTTTATTTCTAATACATTTATAAGTAGTATTGAAATTATTTAATTAAATGTCATTAAATTATACAATTCAACCAGCAAATCCTCTTATAAACGCTGTGCTCCGTCCGCTGTTGACTTTACACAAGAGATAATTCTCATTTTATGTAGCTTTCAGGATTATAGAACTCATCATGAACCCAAAAATCGCTTCCATTTACTGGATCTGCTGATCCTGGAGTTGGATTTTGATAATAAACATCTGGTTCAGCATATTTCATCTTCTGATAAACACAAAGTTTCAGCTCTTCAACCCTTTTCTGCTAATGGAATCAGGCGTCAGATTCGAGCTGGGATCAACAAAAAGGTAGAAAAAAGACCAACCTTTTGATCTGCGTCGAGTTCATCTACAGAAAGATTGTTACCTCCGTTGAAATTCACACAAACGACTCTGTAAACTGAGTCGAAGAACAGCACCGATCCTTCAATGGTTTTATACTCGTATCTCTTTTCGCCAGGAAGGCAAGTTTTAGCGTGCTTTATGATCAAATCCCATGTTTTTTCTGGGCAACCACCAAGTATCTGCGTTTTGACGATCAAATATGACTGCAAATCTGAGGTGAATTTGTAATGAACTTTAAACATTTACCTTGCGTAGTTCTTGTTGGTTTGTAAAGTACAACCTTAACAAATCTCCAACAGTTAAAATTTTGGACCCTTGCAGTTTTTTACAATACGGACCATTCATCGATATTTGCTTCAGACGCCAAACTTCAGAATCGGGATGAGGAGGAAATAGCTTCTTGTAAGCTGAAAAAACATGGCCTGTGTGTTTAGAAATAATTCCACATCGATAAACAACACAAGAAGGGATTCGGTCCATGCAGTGAACTTGTTGTCGTGTAACTTATTTATAATGATACCACACCCCTCATAAAAGAACACTTACATTCTCCTCTTTGATCCTTAACTCTGAAGGGATTGCTGATAGCTTCATGAATATCGGAATTTGACGCCTTTGCTCCTAACCGGAATTTTTTGCTTCTACACCAGCTAGAGTTATCAGTAAATGTTACATCAGTTAATAAGCCAACTCCTTCATGAAAAGAGACACTTAATTCTCCAGTTAAAAGTGGCCTTTTCCCTTCTCTATTCTTCACAACTTTGCTGTCGAACTCGTTTGCTGTCCAATCTTCTGGGCCGAAATCTGCGTCGATTACAACGATGCTTACTTTGATTGAAGATTGAGGGCCTGAAGTTACTATTGCATGTGTATGAGGGTCAAACAATACAATTTTAATAGGAGAATCGTCTTCTGATAACAGTTTACTCCCAGTGAAGATGGTCTGGGGGAATTTTGTTTCAAATAGAAGATGCAAACCCCTTGAACCAGAACATTCAACTTCACCAAGACAAGATCTGCAAATTTTGACATCAAAATGCGAAAGGAGTGCAATAAAATGTAAGAGAATTTATGAACCTTGAAATGAAAGATGATTCCACAGATTTAGTCACCTCCTCTCTTACCTTGTAACATGAAAAAAAGAAACTGAATCATTAAGACTTTTAAACACAAAGGTATCAACAAAATCATACTATATTTCTAATAGTGGCCTCCAAGCGCTGCGTATACGCTTGCAAATTCCATCCAGATACACTGAGAAGATTACTGATTAAACAAGCTCAATGAACAGTAGAAAGAAAGCAAGGTAAAGAGTAAAAAAAACCCACATCGAGAATTCATTCTGGCGATTCGCGGGAAGGTGGGAATCGTCTTCATTGCCGCCGTGGAGCTGCCTTTTGAGTGCCATCTGCAAACCCAGATGAACTATTTGGAGCAGATTAGAGTGGGTTTTAAAGAGGGAATTAGAAAAAAGGAAGCTGCGTGGAAAATTTCTAAATGAGTAAAACCTCAGGATTGAGACAATTAAGCGTGTCGCTCAAATTCACAATCAAAAGAATTTCAATTGTGGGTGAAAAGGGTAAGATCAAATTCTCATTCCTTACGTCATCCTTTTCACAATCTTCGTGCAACCGTTAAAATAGTCACTGGTCACTGGTTCAATCATCAACAAGTACGGAAAAAAGCTAAAAGGACACCGACAGACAAACAACTCTGAAAACGAGGTATATTCAATTTGGCATCCCACAAAAAAAACTAAAAAAGGGAATCAAAGCAGTGACTAATGTCTTGACTGCCTTGAGATATGCCGAGGCATGAAGCAACGACCATACACGATAGGCTTTCTATAAATTTAAGTGTTTTTTGTAAAATTTTATATAATAAAACTAAATTTTTATGGTTACTTTTAAATTTTTTCTTGAAATTCAAATATTCAGCATTTTTACATTATCTTATAAGTAATTTGTATTTAATTTTAAATTTATAAAAATTAACAATATAACTTTTATAAATTTTCTAGAAAAATTAAATAATTTTTAACTTATATAATTTTTTTTGACAAATTACTAAATTTCGGGGTTGCCACTAAATGTATCCTATGGTGGTTAGTTTTGTGTTACTCAAAATATGAGGAGTAATTCTGAATTTTAGGGATTCGATTTGCTTTATTTTATAAATTTGGAAGATAAATAATGGAAAAATTCAAATTTGGGGATTGCAAATGCAAAAAAAACTGTCACTCAAATTTTTTAAATGATCAAAATTTGAGGATTAAAGACGTCATTTTTTTCATTTTTTTTCATTGAGAAATTTATGAAGATAACCCTAAATTCCAAAGAGTGTAAAAGATATATTACAAAGTTTAGAAATTGCAAATTTCTAAAAGTTTGAAAATGTCCCAATATCTAAAAAGGGATATTTTAACACTAAATATCACTTTATTATTAATTATTTAATATATTAACGGACGTTAAAGCTATCTCTAAGAAGACGTGCTTACCAAACTTAGAGCAATATAATTTTTATTTATTTTTAAAATTTAGTGATCAAATCTAGTAATTTTTATTAAACGACACTCACACTATAATCTACATTATTGAATTGAATTTTAACCTAATATAATATCTATTTGACTTTCAAAATCTCACGTCATTATTAGTGTTTCTTATATATTTTTGCATATATTTATATTGCCAATTTTTTGAATATTTACATTTTACAATCAATAGAGTTGTCGGAAATTGAAACTACGCGGCTTTGAGCAATTATTTTATGAACAATAATAATATTATTATAATATATTTAGCTTTGGACGCGTTTTTTAAGAGGAGTATCAAGGAATTACCTAGGTATTAAATTAATTTGATTATTGTTATATAATAAATCATACATAGCAATAGGCTATTGTCAAACGCGGTTTCGCGGTCAATATTGATGGAAATTAAGTTTGTGAAAATACAATTATAACAATTTTAATGTGTTCTAAATCATGAGAAAATTGTGTCCATGATTACAATTTTAAAGTTTTGACAATTAAAATCGTTGCGGATTATTATATTAGTGATTAGTTTAGAATATTAATAGGGAAATTTAAATGATTTAAATTGTAGGGATCTAACATATAATTATAAAATTTAGATACATTACTTTTACAATTGTAATAATGTCTCGTGTTATATTTATAATTTTCAAAATTTAGAAATATCACAATTTTATTATTTTAGAGTTTAATACAAAAAACATACATGTGATAGGGAAATTTATAGCATATATTATATTATACTTTCCCATAAGTTTGGGGATTGTTGAGGAGCGAGGCGTAAAATATCAAATTTCAAATCTGTACAAATCTTTGACTACGGATAGAATCCCTATATCTTCGTGGCTTCTTCGTTTTGTAGAATCTCTCTGCCCTTTGCAGGTCAACGACGTGTCGAGAGCCTTGTGATTATCCTCCGTCAACGAGTTTAACAGTCGTTGTTTTGATTCACATCTTCAGATTTTGATAAGTAAGTCGAAAGAGAGATTAATAACCTTCTTCTTTGTTTAGTTAATGATTTCAATTTTTTTCTTTTAATCCCTATTTTGCATTCTGGCTATTGTTTATATGTAATTTAACATGGATGCTCTTTAAATATTTGGCTTTTCTTCCACTTTATAAATTTTACTTTTGTATTGCTTTTGGGATTTAATCACCTTGTCAACGGACGTGATCCTTTATTTGGCAACAGATGGATTTTGTTGAATATGAACTTTTTGCGCTTTTTAAAAGTAGGTATACCTTCCTAAATGTGGTGTGCTGGATAAAGTTGCATTCAATGTAATGTATAGTACAATGATAGAACCATACTCGTGATCCACCTGTTTATTTTAAATAAAGATAAATGGCCTTTTTGTACTGCAAAATTGAGAATTTTAAAGTGTAAAAGCAATGATCTTTTTTTTAGGCGGCATGATTATCATTTGAATTCTATCCCATGATGCAACGTTGCAGATGTTGGGTTGAACATAATCACTGCATTATCTTGAGCATTACCATCCTGGTGTGTCTTTTGCACTGTTCAGTCAGAATAAACAACCAGTTTTTTTCTCTTTTAGGTCCTTCCTTATTATTATGAGCCATGGGATGTGATCAAGCTTATAGAAGTAAATCAAATACAGTGTCGAAGCACGCATTTTATGATCTTTCCCATGTTTCTCCATTGGTCTTCCTTTTTCTTCTTAAAGAATGCTATGGTTACGGTAAGCCTTTTGAAGTTTCTTTTCTTCATAGATTAAAACGTTTGCACTCTATTTTGTGCGTAGATGAATTTCATGATGTATAGTGAAAAACTCTTTGGATTCAGTTAAGGTTGACTATATATTTTGTGATGGATTGAGCTAGTTCACTGATGATTGGGGTTTTTCCCATCCAACAGGAACATGCAAAGCATCTATTAAGTTCCGGGCACTACAACAACAAGTATACACTGCATTACTTCATAATTCCCAAGCTAGTCCAACAACATTGATTGCTCGCTGCCTTTACATAATGCACATTCTTGAAACATATTATGATGGCTTCAACCATTTGGTACTATCAGCTCTGTGCCGTGTTCCTAAAGCAGTATGGAATGCTGAAGACCAATTGAATGCTAAAACATATGCAGCCAAATTATTTTTGGATATCATCGATGGTAGTGTAGCTCACAATGATGCAATTGTAATAAAAATTGCTCAAGTTTTTGAGGTAAAATTATCTGATATTGACAAGGTGATGCCTCCTTCATCCAGAAAGAGCAACTTGAAAGCTGAAACTTTGAAAGAAGTTGTTGAGCTGTATGTTTTCAGGTTGATAGAACTACAATCATACATGAGAGCTGTAGATTTATTAATACACTTCTCAATGAATCAGTTAGCGATGCCGTTTCTTCTAAAAATGATGGAATACCAGCAATTTAAAGCTGCAGAGAAGTGGGCAACATATCTAGGCAAGCCTACTTTGTGTTTGCTTGTTCGAAAATACGTCGACCATAAACTCCTAGACCTTGCATATGATGTTATTAAGAGAAATAATTTATGCAAAGAATTTCCCGAACTCTATTATCAGCTCAAGGAAAGGCATGTGTATACCTTTTGTTGCTCATTTTGCGTTTTTAAATTTATTACATGAAACTAGCTCAATCAACCTTATATGCTTGATTGCAGCTCTCTGAAGAGGCTGGCTGAAAAGGGTGTTTGGGAAATAGCAGAGGCTCGGGCTAAAGGCGATAAGCGGCTCCTTGAATATTTGGTTAGTATATGAGGCAGCTATTTTATATATTATGTTTTGTTTGGCAGGACTATCATACTATTACTATGTGTAGTAAGCCTTATCTATTTTCCTTTTTTGTTATCGGGTGAAATTTGTTTATAATGATGAATGCCACTTCAAACTTTTTTCTTCCACATTATGTGTAATGGTACAAGTTTTTATGAAAAATCCCTTCTTATTGTACTAGGTTTATTTAGCAATGGAAGCAGGTTACTTTGAGAAGGTTGAAGAGCTTTCTAATAGATACTCTCTCAAGGGTTTCTTAAATTTTAAAGGTAACTCATGCAGAACTAGCTTTTTCTCTATTTTCGGCTGATTATGAGTGAAAATATGCAAATGGCAACTGATCCCTTTTAGTATGCAATTGTAACATTAACAATCTCATATGAAATGCACTATTTTTCATGGCTCATTAACTTGAAATTCATGATGTTTCAGAGGGAGAAACAAATATTTTGCATCGCCGTTACTTAAATCTTGATGAATTGCTAGTTGAGGCTGTATTATGGGTCGATAAAGTCCACACCTTACGTGATGCAATATGTTACTTGAAGGATTGCAAAGTTGTTGGTATTGACTGTGAATGGAAGCCAGTTTATGAGAAGGGTAGGGGGCATAATAAGGTAATTTTTGCTGCTGTTCTTTTTATTTTACTTATTCATAAAATGATTGCTACATTTATGGTAGGTTTCTATTATGCAAATTGCATCTGAGAGGGTAGTATATATATTTGATCTAATTACGCTTTCCGAGAATGCCCCTACAATCCTAGATGAATGCCTTTCTCAACTCTTGCATTCACCAAGTGTACTAAAACTTGGTAAGAGTATCCTTAACCACTTCTATGTGTTTATTTCGAGATCTAATTTTTGTATATTACGTTTTGAGAAAAATGCATAATTAGCCCCCTAACTTAGGAGTTGTGTAAAGGGCATGTCCTCCAACTTACGAAATTGCAATAATGACACTTAAAGTTATTAATACCGTTTGTTTTTTACCCCTGATATTCTAGCACCTATTTTCCGTAAGTTGAAAACCTTTTGAAAATACCTCATAAAGTACGCAAATAAGACTCGTTTGAAAAATTATACAAAATTTACCATTGATGTTCGAGAATTGTGCATAAAATATTAAAAATTTACGAATTCATTAAAATGTCAATGATAAACGGTATTGGAAACTTGAGGTGTCTTATGTGCATTTAATTGAAATTTGAGGGCTACAAATGTATATTTTTATTAAAAAGTGTATCATATTTGTAATTTAGTAACTTTGAGGACATGCCTTTTATATAGCCAGTAAGTTGGGGGTCGTGTGCAAATATCACTCGTTATGTTATGTTTTACTTGCAATATTTTTATTGGGTGGTGCGATTTTCAGGGTACAATTTTCAATGCGATGTAAGGCAACTTTCGAGTTCTTATGAAAGAATGAATTGTTTTAAGCATTTTGAGATGCTTCTTGATATTCAAAATGTGTTCAAAGAACAAAGAGGAGGTCTTTCTGGACTTGCAGAGGTAATTAATTACATCCCAATTGCCCAGATGAATAATTACATTTGATTTTTTGCACAGAAAATTCTAGGAACAGGATTGAACAAAACAAGAAGGAATAGTAACTGGGAACAACGTCCTTTGAGCCAGCAGCAGGTTTGTATTTGATTTAAATGACACAGAAAGGTTCATTGTTATTGAGACCATAGTATTTATGCAGTTGGAATACGCAGCACTCGATGCAGCGGTCTTGTTGCATATATTTCGTCATGCCGGTAGCCAATCTGTACATAACAAAACTGAATGGAAATCACACATTGTATGTATTTATGCTTCATTTTTCTTTCTTCTTTTGATCTAAGAAGCAATTGTGTGGATTCACAGTTATTACATGTGGATAGTGCAAGACCTGGAAAGGAAGAGGAGTTAAGCTTATGATGTATGTATCTCAAGGACTTAACTTTTAACTTTGTTATAATGTTATGCGTTTACCATTTCAGTCATATAAAAACGTTGATCAACTACAAAAATAATAGTATGATGGATATATTTTTTATGCCATTTAAGGTCTCCGATTTTAAAATTTGAATACTAAATTTGTCAAAATTATGAAATTTTAAAACAAAACATTATATTTTTTCTAATTTTTATTGTGTGTTTATAAATAGAATTATAATACATAGGTGAAAACCTATGCGGGATTGACTTGTCCGACCNTGTGCAAATATCACTCCTTATGTTATGTTTTACTTGCAATATTTTTTATTGGGTGGTGCGATTTTCAGGGTACAATTTTCAATGCGATGTAAGGCAACTTTCGAGTTCTTATGAAAGAATGAATTGTTTTAAGCATTTTGAGATGCTTCTTGATATTCAAAATGTGTTCAAAGAACAAAGAGGAGGTCTTTCTGGACTTGCAGAGGTAATTAATTACATCCCAATTGCCCAGATGAATAATTACATTTGATTTTTTGCACAGAAAATTCTAGGAACAGGATTGAACAAAACAAGAAGGAATAGTAACTGGGAACAACGTCCTTTGAGCCAGCAGCAGGTTTGTATTTGATTTAAATGACACAGAAAGGTTCATTGTTATTGAGACCATAGTATTTATGCAGTTGGAATACGCAGCACTCGATGCAGCGGTCTTGTTGCATATATTTCGTCATGCCGGTAGCCAATCTGTACATAACAAAACTGAATGGAAATCACATATTGTATGTATTTATGCTTCATTTTTCTTTCTTCTTTTGATCTAAGAAGCAATTGTGTGGATTCACAGTTATTACATGTGGATAGTGCAAGACCTGGAAAGGAAGAGGAGTTAAGCTTATGATGTATGTATCTCAAGGACTTAACTTTTAACTTTGTTATAATGTTATGCGTTTACCATTTCAGTCATATAAAAACGTTGATCAACTACAAAAATAATAGTATGATGGATATATTTTTTATGCCATTTAAGGTCTCCAATTTTAAAATTTGATCCACAATATTTCTTACTTTTTAAAAATTTTGTGCTTTTTAATGTAAAACTAGTTTTCAAACTTTGTTTAATTTTGTAAAACTAATTCTCATATTTCATAAATTTTGGTAAATTTAATCTACAATGTTTAATATATGTGACAAAATTGATTATCAAATTTTGATACACGGTTATCGAATTTGTCAATTTTTTGAAATGTTAAAACCATTTTTGCCAAAACTATCAAAATATGTGATTGCGGATGTTAAATTAAAGTTTGAATACTAAATTTATCAAAATTATGAAATTTTAAAACAAAACATTATATTTTTTCTAATTTTTATTGTGTGTTTATAAATAGAATTATAATACACATGTGAAAACCTATGCGGCATGGACTTGTCCGACCGACTCGATGCGATTCAATTCGACTCGACACGACTCGGCAAGAGTATAAGAGTCAGATTTTTGACTCGGTGAAGTATTATTAAATAAAATAATATTAATTAAAAGCAAAATTAAAAAAAGTAATTGTTAGAATTTGTAGAAAATTGCATAAAGTCAAGTTTAAAACTACAAATATTTATCAATTCATTATATAATAAAATTTAACTTATAAAAATTGAATAACGTTCGTCAATTCTACCATCTCCCCAAAAACAACCATTTTTTGATCTATCATCGCTTGTATGAAGAATTCACAAGTGAATCGACAACATTAAAAAGTGGTGAAAGCACATAAGATACGTTTTCGATGAATAAAAAAATTAAATTGATGAAGAAATCAAAACGACGTCGTTTTGTGTCAAGAGTCGGAGCAAGTCGAAGAGTCCGACTCGACTCGACACGGGAAAATGTGAAATATGGGCCTACAAATACCTATTGTAGTTTTCCACTTGGATTGGTTAAATTATAAATTTATAATTTTACCTTCTTAATCAACAACTTTCCATAAGTTCGATCCAAGAACTCTAATTTAAAAATAATTATGATTTTAGAGTTTATTATTTTTGTTTATGTTTAGAATTCAATATAATTATTAATAACTAATTGATTTGCCAATTTTTTTGTAACGAGAATTTGATTATTAATATTTCACTTTGATTTAAGTATACGTCATTTTCAGGTTTTAGATAGTTATTAGTTTTTTTAAAATAATAAATATCTAACCCATTTGTCTAATCTAATATAAGTTGCTCCCTCATCTGTACATAACAAAACAGAGTGACACTTGATGAATCAATGAACTCTGTTTTCAACAAGACATTTATATCTGTGAACACAAAGCATTAAGAATATTATTATCTGATTTTTGCTACCTGGAATTACTATATGACTCTAAAGTACTTTTTTTCTTTTATAGGGATTCAAGCATACAATTTTTCATCAACTGCCAAGCCTAATTCTCGAAGATGAAGTTTGATATGGTTCTGAAAAATTTATTATTTGATAACACACATATTTCTATAGTTGTTCCTGACTCCAGAAATGAAACACTCGAGATATTTTGATAATTAACTTGGTTTATAACTTTTCATAGAATTTGAGTCGGGATTACTTATTTAGTGAACCATTGTATTTAATTTGAAGATTATTAGATCATTATTTATTGGATTTTATTATTGATGGATCGAGAAAGTTATAATTGAATTGGATTACACATCTATATAAACATAGTTAAAATGTGAAAGTAATGGGGGGTTTTTGATGATCTAATAAGGATTCCATTGTTCACTTTTTTTCCGATCAGAAAACCTATGACTATGACCATTAAAGATGATCTTTTTTCTTTTGGTTTATACATCTTATTATCTTATTGTAAATCTACAATACTTGATGTTTATAATGGATTTCAATGTTACGGTTGAAGTAGTTTTTTATCTTTTATTTTACATAAAAAATTTTCACTTATAAAATCGTGTTTTTTTTCTTTTTGTTTTGTATTAACTTTCATTCGACTCCTAACACTACCCATAAAAGTAAAAAATGGGTCTATATTTTGTTGTTATCAATTTTTACACGCGATAACAAAGTTGGTTATAAAAATTGATGGTATATGAAGGAGAGTATCCAGCAAAAGCCAAAAGTATTGGATTTGAAAGTAAGTAATTACATTTTTACCTAAGAGATTAGTGATCGGTTGACCTTGATTCTTTCATGACCTGAAATACCAAAATTAGTAACTTTCCAAAATGAATCATACAACTTCCATTTGCCCAATCAAATCAGCCTTGAGGCTCACCTTCATTTGCCAACATATCTCATTAACAAAACACAACAAACTTCAAAAGAAAATTAGATATCACCTTGAAAAATGGATAAACGCAAGAAGAAGATCGGCATAATTGCCATTAGCTCCATTGTTTTAGTGGCCATGGTAGTTATCCTTGTGGTCGCCTGCATAGGAGGCACCGAGGAGAAGGTTCCGGAGGTCTCCGCTTCACAACGAGCAATAATGACGATATGTGATACTACAGAGTACCAAAAAGCTTGCTTGGATAGCCTTGCAGGCCATAATTCCAGTGATCCAAAGGAGCTGATCGGTGTGGCTTTTCAGGCATCAATCAATTACATCAAAGAGGCAGCAAATAATTCTACCGTATTCCGAAAAGCCGAGAAAGAACCACGAGCAAAATCAGCTCTTGATACATGTAAGGAGCTTATGAATAGAGCCATTAATGATCTTCAAAGATCATATAACAAGTTCACAAGCTTTGATATCACAAACGTTGAAGACATTTTGTTGGATTTGAAGATTTGGTTAAGTGGTGCCATTACTCACCAAGAAACATGCTTAGATTGTTTCGAAGATGTCCCTGGAGATGATGGAGAAAAAATGAGACAAGTTACTAAAAATGCAATGGAAATGACAAGCAATGCTTTATCTATGGTGGCAGAGATTTCTACCTTTTTAGAGTCTTTGGGTATGGAGAGTAGCTCTTCGAGTCGAAAACTTCTATCTTTCGATCTTCCGGTGCTCGGGCATGGCAATGAGTTGCCAGATTGGTTGGATTTTAACAGGCGTAGGCTTCTATTTTCTGCACCACAAGTTGTTAATCCAGATATCATTGTGGCTAAGGATGGGAGTGGGAATTATGCAACTATCAATGAGGCTCTCAAATATGTACCTAAGAATGGAAACAAAACATTTATATTATACATAAGGGAGGGAGTTTATGAAGAAAAAGTGCAATTCAATAGTACCATGCAACATTTATTCATAATTGGAGATGGCCCAACTAAGACAAGAATCACAGGGAAGTTGAATTTCATAGATGGGACAAACACTTACCACACTGCAACTGTTGGTACGATAGAACTAACTCATCATTGATGCTTGTTTTCTCTATAATAACTTAGTTCATTGTGTAGTTGTGCAAGGAGATGATTTTGTAGCCAGAGACATAGGATTTGAAAACACGGCAGGCCCAGAAAAGCATCAAGCAGTAGCTCTACGAGTCACTGCAGACAAGGCAATATTCTACAATTGTCATATGGATGCTTACCAGGACACACTTTATGCACATACGTATCGCCAATTCTATAGGAATTGCAAGATCTCTGGGACGATCGACTTCATTTTTGGTGACAGTGCATCTGTCTTCCAAAATTGCACTATGTCAATACGGAAGCCTTTGAAAAACCAGCAATGCATTGTTACAGCACAAGGGAGGAAAGAAATTCAGCAACCAACCGGGCTTGTTCTTCAAAACTGCACTTTTGAAGCTGATTCTGAACTGTACCCTGTGAGGAGAAAAGTTAAGTCTTATCTTGGAAGACCATGGAAGCAGTACTCAAGGACAGTAATAATGGAGTCTTTCCTCGATGACGTTATTGATCCAAATGGTTGGTTACCATGGAACGCAACATTTGCCTTGGACACATTGTTTTACACTGAGTTCAATAATAGAGGTCCTGCTGCACCCAAGAAGCAGCGTGTTAAGTGGTCTGGTGTGAAGGAATTGCCATCAAGTCGCATTCAAAGGTTCACAGCAGCTGAGTTTCTCGATGGTAGCCGATGGATTCCACTGACTCAAGTCCCTTACGCACCTGGCTTCATCTTCCCTGTGCCCAAAGATGATCCAAATGTGAAGTATTCCCCAGTAGTGCCTGAGGAAACAAAGGATTTGGGGTCAAAAGTTGAAAAAGAAGAATATTTTTCACCCCCTACTAAAACTTCTAGCCATGAAAAGCAACCTGGCTCACCATCATCACCCGTTGGCAATGTTGGCAGCACAAATCCTACTGTGATCCCTGGAAGGACGCCCTTGGTTCCATCAAAGGCATCCCCTCCACCACCACCAATCCCTCCCAGCGCCAGTACAGTTGTGATCATCGAGAAAAATGTTACAGCTCCACGTACAGCAGAAGTAGCTGCACCACCCAAGACTTTGGACAGTAGCATCGATGGAAGCATAATCTCAGATAAAGGAAACTTATCTTCTGTCCCAAAACTGGAATCTAATATGCATGCTCAGCCACCAGACTCTCCCAATAGCTTCACCATGTCAAGTGGAACAACCCCTTCGCCATCCTCTTTTAACTTCGGTGATGAGTCATTTGGAGACTCCACAACTAGTTCGCCAACATTATCAGTTCAACCACATGCTCCTTCTCCGAAAGCAGATGCTAAAGCACCAAAGCCACATCCTATATCTCCTTCTGCACCAACAATTGATTCAGGGGACATCACAGATTCATCAATGTCCACTTTCGATAATGAAACTCTACCACCAACTTCCCCTGTAAATGTTTCACAATCGCAACCACCTCATATTCATAGAAGCTCTACACCCCTAACTTCTCCCAACAATCGCCTACATAAAGCTCAAAGAACTATTCCTCCATTACCTTCTCCAAGAAATAACTTAACTTCTCTCAACAATCACTCTTCTCTATCCCCACCTCAAGCTCAAAGAAGTGTTCCTACAATATCTTCTCCGAGCATGGACTTAACTTCACCACCGCCTCTGCCTAGTAAGACTATTCCAAGCGATGACTCACATACACCACCAATGCAATCTGATGAAACAACTCCTCCAAATACTTCTCCAAGTAGAAACTCAGACTTATCTCACAATGAAACAAGTGCCCCAACGGCTTCTCCAAGTAGTCGAAACCCAACATTGTCGACCCCTAAGACGGATAAAATATCTCCAACACCAAACTCCCCAAAAAGTACTTCAACTTTACCAACTGCTACTCCTTCAATATCTCCAATTGGTGACTCAACTCTCTCCCCTTCAATAGAATCGGTTCCAGAAACAACCACTCCACCACCAACACCCTCATCCAAAGGCTCAACTCAATCAACTAAAACTGCTCCTCCACCAACCGCTTCGAATGACGACTCAACTCAATCTGATACATTCGCTACTCCACCAACAGCAACTCATGGATCAACTAAATTAAAGACACCAGCCACTCCACCAACACCTACCTCAGATGGCGCAACTCAGTCAGATATAACCGCTCCGCCACCAGCACCTTCGACAGATGGATCAACTAAATCCGATACAGTCGCCACGCCATCAACACCTCCACCCGATGGATCAATTCAATCAAATGCAACTACTTCTCCGCCAGTCTCTTCAACGGAAGACTCAACTAAATCCATTGCATCCACCACCTCAGCGCAGTCAGATACAGCCGACACTCCGAATGAGGGCTCAATTCAAACAAATACAACTCCTCCAACGCCGTCGACCGGTGGGACAAATCAATCGGATACAACTGCTACTCCACCAATCTCTTCAAGTAGTGTATCAACTCAATCACCTCCTCAGCAATCTGCAGAATCTCCGACCGGTGGCTTACCTGAAGCAACACCTCCATCAGTTTCAGTTTGAGAAAACGGTTGTTGTAATTGAAATTAAGGGTCTCAATTTTACCAACTTTCTATTGTACCAATTTGAGTAGATTTTCCTAACGAATTTGAAAATTTATAAATTAAAGATAATTATATTTATTGGTGCATTAATTTATAATTTATTAATCACACTAATTATTAAAGTAGAATTTAAATTATAAGAAAACACAAACACGTATCTTTTGAAGGTTTTAATTCCTGAAAAAAAAATTTTAGATGAAAGAAAATAATATCTCGGTACATTGATCTACCCAAAGTTTTACATTTTTTGTGTTGACCAAGGGTATATTATGTATGTATTATGATAATGTAAATGTGTTTTCAGAATTGATTATCAAAATATATTTATAGAATACAAATCTATTTAAATGTTCTTTAAAGAATAAATAAATAATTAAGAATTATACTCTATAAAAAATGGTTATGAGAATATATTATGAATATTAAAGTATTATTTTACCCTTCTAACTATAAAAAAGAAAATTTAAATAATTTTGTACTTCATCAGTATGAACATTACTACTGGTATCAAATTTTATTTTATTTTTTTTAAATAATATTTAATTATTTTTTATGATCCATTAGAAAAATCCGTAAATCCAGCAAAAATTGAAAAAAATGCATTAATCATTTTTTAGTTGTTTTTAACATTAAATACCTAACACCACTTAGAAAGACGTACTTAGAAAGAATGCTTATCTTTAACAACGTTTTGAATCCCCATTTCCATATCATCAATCTATTTGCATTCCTTCTCACCTATGCTTTTAAACCGCTGTTGAACCGTCCGGTTGAATCGATTCGACCGTGAAACATGTATTTCATTGTCCGGTTCAAATTTAACTATTATAGTTTTACATTTTTTATTTTTGAACTAATACGATAATTTAATGTTATTTTATTATATTTTTTTGCTTTAATCTTAATTATTTACGGATATTCGTAATATATAAAATAATTTCAATTACTTCTTACAAAATTTTTATAAACTTGTTTAATTTTTCTTATATTGATGAAATTATATCTTATATTTATTTTATGAAGTAATTTATATATAATTATGAAAAATTTATTGATCTTATGAAAAATTATGATATAATTAAATCTTTTGAATTTTTTACAGTTTAAATCGATTCTTAGTGAACCAGACATTTTCCGGTTTAATAAAAATGATCAGTTTAAAAAGATAGCTTTTCACGCTTCTCAAAGTTAATCCCCCTTCATATCATTAAACATGTAAGCAAAGCTTGAAATGAAATATAGTAGATAGGTGAATTTATCATAAATTGTCTAGATGAATGAGCAGAATTTTATGAATTAGGAACCCTAATTTGATTTTGAAACTATAAATATAAAAATTCAATCCTATCCTAGACCTATTATAAATTATTTTGGCAGAAATGACATGTCTTTCGATAAAAAACAAAATTTTCCAAAAATACCCGTAAGTTTGGCAAAATTTCAATGATGATTAAGACATTGATATTTTTTTTTATTCAGAGTTCTTAATAAAATATGTTTAACAAATATGTAAAATTGTATTCTAGCTAAAAAATAAGGTGACATTGCATCATTTTAACGCCTAAAAATCCACATCACTCATGAAATATTTTACCACTATAATTTAGTTGTTAATTAAATGGCCCACATTTAGGGCTATTATATTATCCGAACAGTTTATGTTCAAAATATGTTCGACTTGTATTGATCATGTTCGTTCGTTTAAATATAAATATGAATTTGCTCAAATATTTTTTCATGCGCATTTATAATTTGAACGATCATGAACATTTTCGTAAACAAATATGAACGTAATGAAGAAATATATTATTATTTATATTTAATATAAATATATTATTAAATATAAGAATTAAAAAACTCTAAAACTCTAATCTATTTTTTATATCATTTTTTATATCATGTTTTCAATATATATATATATATTATAATTACATCAAAACAAAAGACACTTGCACTCTTTGACAAAATATGCTTCACAGGGTCACTAACCATTTGTAGTGGTATTGTAAAATATATATAAATAGAAAACTTATAGTTTAAAATTGAATACATACAGTGTACACTGTACATATACATCGCCGTCTCCTTTTAGGCAACAGTGGGGACAATAGCATGACCAGGCCCCCTAGATCTGCGCCACGTGGTGATTGAATATACGCGGCCACATCTCCATCACTCTTTTGAGCATTCTTATCTAATTTGCAATCGTTTATCTTGTAGCATATCCTCGTCATCATAAATGTAATCCGACGGCTGTAATCTTGTCTTCATCCCAAAAAGTTGTCTACCTTTAACGCCGTTCCGTCAATAAATAGATCACCAAGGGTTTGGTAATTCCACTCTTGCCGATCCTACTCTGGATCTTTCAACTGTAAAATTATGGGGCTGCTTGACCATCTCTGGGACGACACCGTAGCCGGCCCGCAGCCGGATAGCGGCCTCGGGAAATTGAGGAAAAACGCTACGTTTAGCATCCGATCTGACTTCGGAAAGGGTACGCAGGCTCTGCTATTTCGGAAACCGAGGAAATGAATAATGATTCGCGATTTCGAATTTAATAACTAAAGAATGCGTATTCTGCGTTTACCGATCGTTAATCTTTTGATATTGCCAGTGATTAAACTGTAAATAATCGTATAAAATCTTGAAGATCTTAATCGATGTCGATGTTGAGGAATTGTGCCTCATGCGACACTTTATTTGCTAAACTAGGTTTCAGAGTCTGATATCTTCCTTGAATAATCGTTTTTTTTTCTGGTAAAAAAGAGTCGGAATAAGGGATCTGGCTTAATTTGTGTAATCGCAGAAATCGGACGGAAATCATATGGAAGAGAGGCGGCGGATGAAAATACTGTGAGAGTGACTAGAAGCATAATGATCGTAAAACGACCGCAAGTTAATCTGGACTCTCCTCCGCCTTCCCCGGCGGGATCCAGTCCGCCGGCGTCCCCTTTCTCCGGTAAGTTCGAAAGAGTCAAATCAATTGATGGGGTTTGGTAACATGGATTTAGTGTTGTTGTGTAGATGAAGGTGTAAGGGAAGCGTATCGATTTCGTAGGAGGTCATACGAGAAGGGCGTTGGATCAAGAAGCTCTCCTCCTCCTTACAACGTGTGAAATGAAAGTAGGAAGTAGGTAGTAGTTATGTGTAATATCTTGTTAGGAGTGAGCAGTAAATAGTAATGCTTTCCTTTTACTATATAATATATATATGTTTGTGTGTTTTCTTATGTAAATCAAGGGGTTGTGTTTTCAATCAAGTACTCCATCTTTCGCATACTAATTCAATGTTTTAAAAACCTTAAACTATTAATTTAGATAATTTAACACAATCTTAATATATAATGTTCATATTTCGAATAAATAATAATCAAATTCTCTTGTTTTCTAAACCAAACAAGCTATATCCATCGTTTTACAAAACCGGACGGATCGACCAGGAATCTCTCATTATCCCGATATGATTTAAACCAGTTGATCTATAATCTTAAAAACAAATCTTGGGGTCAAAAAATCCGGTTGAATCGGTTTATTCACTCAAAATCGGTTTTTAAGAATTTATATTACAAAAATTTTAATTTTTTTTAAATATATATCAAATCTTTTTTATATTACCTAATTACATTTTTTAAGAATTTATTTAGAGTTCTTTGTAAAAAAATATATTATTAAATATATTTATCTTATTCATTATCATTATTATTTATTTTTCTATTAAATCGGTTCAAATCAATCCGACTAGTAGAAAGCATTTCAGATCCACCGATTCAACTGGTCTTTAAAACCATGGCTATATATGATCGATCCGATACAAAAGACGTAATGATTGATATTTCGAGTATATATTAGTACCAATTGAAATGAGCGAAATTTCGTATATACCAACTAAAAGCAATTTATATAATCATCATATGTATGATTTTAAAGCAATTAGTAATAGTAGACTGGTTTATGGATTGCTTTAAATATATTCTTATGAACTTATTTGATTGCACCATTTTATTTTTATTTGTGTGCCTGCATTAGAAACATGGACTTATAATATTGTAAAGGTCATGTCAAACTTCAAAATATTGCAAGGGTTCACATCATAAACTTTAAATATTATAAATTCTATCTTCAAAGTTTTGTAATTATATATTTGACCAATCAAAATCTAAAATTATTTATATTTGATCACAAAATCATTTAATATTTTAAATATATCACTAAAAAAGTTGGGATGTTTGAATTTGACGTCTTAAAAAAGGTTAAAAATAAATGAAAAATCGTTATTATATAATATAGGGTCATTATTAAGTAATTTTGAAATTAAAAATATTAAATATATAATTTATAAATTTTGAGAGTATCGTTTTTATGCGATTTTAAAATTGATGTGTCATCTACTCAATTTTCTCTTGGATCAAGTAGTCACTTATAAAGTTATTATGGAGTTGTATAAAAGCTACAAAACAATTCAAACTTCATAACATTGGATATTAGAGGCAATGTTATGACTAGTACATCGAAAGATATATCGGTCATTACAAAATTTGATTTTTTTAAACATTCCAAAATAATATTTTATTATTATTTTAGGACCGAACCCGAATAACCCGATATTGAATAGTATCAAAAAAATATGGATTCTATTCGATATTTGACGTCGGTACACCAGAAGGCAGCATCTTGAAAAAGAAAAATCCGAAATAAATATGCGGAGCCACAAAACATGTTTACAAATCAGCATTTGTACATTACATTACATGGTCGTCTATGAAGGATGACGATATTGAGAGGGTGTTGGGAAATGCATGGGAGGGTGAAAACTAAAGGGTGCCCATATTGAATCTCCATTCACCAAATTCAATGGAAATGAATGATGATAGTATTCTCGTCCCTCACCTTCTTGTAATGCTCTTCCAGATGAAGATGAAGATGCCATACCAATCACTCTATTGTTCCTTGTTCTTGTCTGCTCAAACTGTGCTTGAAGACGACCACCAGCACCGCCCCTAGACAAATTCTGGCTACCACCTCTCATACCATAACTGTCAATCCATTCAAACAAATCAACAACAACGAAAATAATATACCAAAAGGCCGAAATAATTTGAGTACTAACCTGTGACTCATAACAAAAGGAGGTCTGGAGCTGTTCCTGGATGTTCTCTGAGTCACAGAGGGGATTGAAGACTGTTCTGTACGCCCAACTCGGGTATTTGTGGGGGCACGAGAAGATTGATCCCAATGTGCATCCATTGAATGGAAATAATATGAACTTGGATGAGTTGAGCCACTCCATTGGTTATTGTAACTAGACCGATCTGAAATGCTTCCACTCGATGCTGATGGAGGTCCAAAATAAGCAATATATGGGCACGCATGAGCTGAACATGTCACGATAAATAAGAGTATTATGTCGGAATTATAGCATATGGCAAAAACAAAGTATCTTACATGCATTTGATGATAACTCTCCTTCACTGCAACAAAAAAAGAGGGTATGAGGGCGTAAAGGATAACCATCGAAAAACAAGAGCGAGAGGAATGAAGAAGACAAAAATATACCCAAATGCACATTCATAAAAAGTTAAGCGTGCAAGTTTGAGATTACGACAGAATCAAATTAAATTAACAACTTCTAGTTCATTTTAAAGCACGTCTCAGAAAAAATAATTTGATGCACTGTCATGAAGTATAATGGCGCTTACTCAAGAGATGAAGGGAGGCTTGTTAATCCACTGAATGGACACCAATGAACACCAAATGACTGCAATAAAATTTGCAGTAATCAGTGCGTAACTTTAACATCTTCGACACCTGACCCATAGTAGAATGCACGATACACAAAACTGAAACAAAGCAATCGTGTGAAACTGAGTGCATAATTTTCACAGCATCATGAAAACATGACTTGTAGCTACGTGACAATCAGAATAAAGCAGCACTTCCATGGGACAATGATTTAATAAAGATGCAGTTTTTGAAAGTGCAAAATAAATAATCACCATCCCAGCATAGTTAAAATCATAAAGATCATCATCATGGGCTAAATCCTCCATGTTAAATTCTGATACCGGACGGCAGCCATTTGCATATAGCCATTGTCCCTTCTCAATGTTCCTACAGTTGGGGCATTGCATTACACCCTTTGCATTAAACGCAGACCCTATGCAATCTGCAAGACCATGGAAGTTTACCGAAACAATATAAGAAGAAACAAGACATCTTATTAATGAATGTTGCATGTCTTGACATGTTTAAAAGTGAAAGAATCACGAGGAAGGGAAGAGGGCAAATGCATATAAATTTTAAAAAAATAAAGCAAGTCAAACTACAAAAACTGAGCAAGCTTGACAAGTTGCAACTACCAAATATCTGCATTTTTCATCGCATAGCAGTTGATATTAGTTCTGTGGGTTACGTCTGAGTATCTTTTTTCAAAAAATATGTCTTGGTTTTAGAGTTACTTAGCGCAATTAGGGTTTAGTGATGAACCCAGCAAACAGCTCTCTACATCATCATCATTAATAAAACTTACTCTACTAATAAATTTACCAGATCTTGAAACTAGAGGAACCTCATCCGATAGGGAAAATCAATTTTTTTCTTGAATGAAAGGCAAACAAGATCACAGATTTACCATTTTCAAGAGTCATAACAGGCAAAGTGAAGACAAAATCAACTAGATCTCATCTTTAGCCAATCAAAAAGCAAATTCAACACTCACCCAGATGAAATCGGTGACCACACTGAAGCTTAGCCGAAGATCTCTCACCAACGTCCATCACAGCATCAAAGCAAATAGAGCACGACACGAAAGACAATGCTGCCTTGGCTCTTCCGTCGCTATCATCGACAAGATCCGATTCACCCAAACCCATAACCTATTTCAATAGTCGCAGCTTCTTTTAAAAACAAGATCAAACCCTGCTCCGATCTAATCCCAAAATTGCTTCATCCAACTCAATCTCCTCACAAAATAAAGACAGAAGCTTTAGCTCAAATTCTGGGAGGTAGCGTACATGAAATCATTATCAGAACCCTTCATCTCTCTTCCACCACTTTTTCTCAATCAATTCAACGTTTGGGATCGCTGTTTCTGACCCTCGCCATTTTATCTGTGTATTTTCCCAAATTATATTTTAGGGGAAGGAGAACCGTTGAGAGAGATGGATGATCGAACAATCCTATTTCAACGGCCACGATCGAATGGCGCCATTAACCAAACCAAGAAAATCGGCTGGCGGCTGCCATTCAATTGGAAACCAGTAAAATACTTCATAAATGACATAAATGTTAAATTCTCCTAATTTTTAATGTATTTTTATAGAACAAAATATTTTTATTCCTTCAAATTTAGTAATTTAATCAAAAAACAATTTTACATAATTAGTCATTCAATTCAAATAAATTCAAATTTAATATATTATCAATTTTACTTCAAAATTATTAAAAATCATTCAACTCAAAGAATTATAGTAATTATGGTTAATTAAATTTCAAAATGTATAAATCAATTTTTATTTATGAAAATTTTTGGATTTTTAGGTGAAAAACTGAAATATTGTCGAAATTTTGTACTTGACATTCAAAACATTGACTTATGTGTTAAGTAATTTTTTATATAAGTTTATATGACACCGGCGTACCGATCATTCGATTATATATATTAATATTTAATTTAAAACAATTAGTTTAAATATATTTATGTACATTTTTATTAAATAAAATAACGATTGTATCAAAATTTAGGAATCCAACATATGATCATATATAGTGCGGCATGGAGAATATTATTAAAATATGAGAAAATTACGTCATTGACCTCTAATGTTTAAAATAATGTAAATGTGATGCACTTAAAGTTTGTAAATTGCATGAGAAACCCCCAAAGTTTCAAAACCGTTCAAGAATGACCCTCGAGTGAATAATTTATGTGTTATTTTTAAAATTTTCAAAGTTTGAAGACATAGTCATTACATCTTTTCAATGTTAATGAGTCAAATACAAACTATGAAGACGTTTAAAATATTAACGAGTATAATGGTCAAATATAAACGGTTTTGAAAGTTCGGGAGCCAACGACGAACATTATATGAACTTTGGGAGTTTTATATGAAATTTATAAATTTTGGAGGTCCACCTTTACACTATTATAAAGTTTGATGGCTAGTTAGAAACATTACTCATATTAATATGTTTAAACACTCATTTAACACACATATTTTGGAAATGACTTAGAATTTGAAATTTTAGGCCGTAAACCATCCGACACCAATTTTTGTAATATTCAAATGTTTCTTTGAAAATATATATTTATTACTTTTTTCGGATTGGATCAGAAAACAAGAACTCCCACCTGAAAAAAAAATGTACCACCCAGTGTTTGATATCGTCGGTATACTGGCAATATTCCGTTCGATATAAATACAATGTTTAATATATAAATTTATGTTTTGAAACTTGAGTCTAAATTCGACGAAATTTGAGTCTTTTGATCGAAAAATTATTTTTAAGTGCATAGTCCAAACTTTTCCATAATTTAAAAGATTGTTTTATAGATTGTGAAACTAATTAACAATAATTACTTTAATTATTTGAGTTTAAACTTATTCTAGTAATTTTGGATAAAAATTGATAGTATAAAAATTGATTTAATTTGAATTGAATAACTAAAATTGATTTATGAGTAAATTTTAAGGACTAAAAATGAATTTTTTTCTATTTTTATAACTAAAATGTGGGGTTATGATTATACATAATGTTTGTATAACATAATGTTTTAATGGTATGTTTGATCTCAATTCAAAATGAAAGCCAAACTATATTATTTAACAATGAAATATATGATTTAAAAAGAAAAATATTCATTTTTGATACCTCAAATTTATATAAAAATCAATTTAGATATTTCAATTCCTAAAAAAACAATTTATATTCCTCATTATTTATATTTTATCACTTTTAATCACAATAGACCAAAATATTCTTAGTTTGTTGTATAATTTAATCTATGTTAAAAGGATACATGACACAATTTAGTACACGACACGACTTGCGATATTGGACATGCTAATTTTTTAGAGAATCATAATTACATTCTTTATAATTCATTAAACAACAATAACATATGAAAAAAAGGTAAGCTACAAAAAGAATAAAGTATAATCATACTTTCAAGTCTAAAATCAAAACAAATGGACAAAAGTTCATAACAATTAGACTACTTTGCAAGTTCTAACTTGACAACAATAAAAACAAGATAGACGAAAACATTCTTAATACATCATTTTATCTTCATAACTATCTTCATCAAAATGATCATTCACACATTGGCTCATGCTTCCTATACAAATGTAACGACTTACATTCATACTAGCACGATATTATACGCTTTGGATTAGATTAATTCTAATGACTCCCACTTAGTTATCACAGTTTTACTTTTTTCCTATCCCTAAACTTCCGAGTGTGTCATCCATCATAGTTCTACAAAGGGTGAGACGTTTAATTTTCAGATTCCATTGGAATCATTGTTACTTTGCTAGAGAAAATGTCTTGTATATCACACGAATTACTATACTTAATCTTTAATCGTTCCCTATCTATAGTTGATAATTAGATTTATCTAAGGTGTCTCTCGCACCCCCGATGGGTCTTACTGACCTCTCGGGGTTGTTTCTTGTGGCGTAGAAAACATGTCAGAGTCTCTATCCAATTCTGGGGTGAAGCCCTTCTCACTGCCACCGTTATATTAAATCGACTACCTTTCTTAGTTCTCAATTGGACAATCCCGTATAAAAAACTTTTCCATAAAACTCTATCATACAACTATCTCAAACATTTTGGCTGCTTAGCATACTACAACACTCTCTCTAGTCTCTACCTTGTGGATAATTTTGCAAGGAGAGCAAAATGCATGCAGTCTAAATCGTGAATTTTGTTTAAAAAATGTATGAAAGTAATATTTAGTAGCAACGTTCCTCTTTAAATTTCATGTAGTTGATTTTCTTCATTTACAAAAAAAAGTAAATTTTCATGTAATTTACCTACCAATATTTTCATATCTTTTGGATTAAACAAAGGCTACTTTCATGTATTGTTCATTTACTTCTTCGGCTTCCCTCTCCAACTTCAGCATTGACCAAATATCATTTGGGGATCAAATATGATTTATAAACCCTTTTCATATTTACACTAATTAAATAAAATTATGTTTAGTGGTAGTTGAAAAATTAAAGATTTTTTTTCTATGTATTAAAAATAAATAAATAAAATGCTGGAGTGGTGTATTTATACGAAAACCCCAAGGAATAACAATTTAATTAAGTGGTCACCTATCTACATATAATTAGGTGCCACATCGTTGTCCGTTGATTTAATTCGTACAGCTACACCGCTCGATTTCAGGTTTATAGATTCAAAAAAACTCCTCGATTTCACTGAAATCTGAATACCTAACCAACAAATCATCATTTAAAAATAATTACATTATATAAAACTTGTACCACAGTAAAATCTCTGGCAGCGTCGGAGGGCAATTAGCCCCGGCAGAGGGCGATTGCGTTACAGCTGCGGCGGTAGGGATTGGCCTCGGCTCCCGGAACACAATTGTAGTACGACGCACCCCGATGTGAGCAAGGAATGCTCCCTCTCTGTAGAGCTCCGTAGCTAATGTACTGCCTCGTCGTCGCTAACATGCGCCGATCAGATTCCGAATCGGACTCGAAGTCATCCTCGGAGTTGAGACACTCGCCGACGGTGGATTTGCAGCCGGAGTTGAGACGCGGCATTATCCATGCCGCGGCAGAAGGATCGTGTTCCGTAATCGCCGATGCAGCGATTGCCGTGAGTAAGAGGAGCGCAGGTAGGAATTTCAAGACGACGCCGGCCATTGGATCTGTTACTCGATCTCGTGCAGAGTTACTGAAAGTGACGACAGGGTTTGGGGAAGAAGGTAGCGCGAGAGAATAGACAAGCCTAAATCCAAATGCAGAAACCGTTTATATATAGTACGGAACTAAGGAATAAAAGAATTTTTTAAAATACTATAATTTACCTTACTATAAAAATACATATATTAATATAAAATAACACCTTAATACGACATATATATTACTTAAGGCCATCTACCAGGGCTGTCCTTGACCGTGATGATCAAAACCATTCAACATTGCATTTTGGGTAGAATCCATATGTTGAGGCGAGGTCTGATAGCGAATGCAGCTGTTTCTGAACCTTCTTGCGCTGGAAAAAAACAGGGCAAGCAAGAGAGTCGCATTTCACTCCGCTTTCAATGCACCAATCACCACCACCACAATGCCGGCAAATCTGCTAAACAACAAAGCTTAAGACATGGCTAGGTTAAAAAACAGAGTCTAGCCTTACAACGAGACAATATGAACGAATATAACGTATAAAAAGAGGAAACCACACATTTAAAAAACTTGTTCAAGTTTTTTACGTTGGGATCTCCTCTTAATACTGTTTGTTCACGCTCCCATCGTAAGATTCTATAATTCCAACAAGGAGGATCACAATAACGGCACTTACAGCATTGAGGTGTTGTATATCATTTTCGAGCTTACGGGTTCTCCCCGTCAAGGCCACGCATAGACTTATTTCATTGCCGGAACAATCAGAGCAGAGATGTTCTGATCCATGAACCAAATCACCACACAAGATACAATGCTTCGACATGTAGTAGTAATCTATTCTTGTCCTTGACGAAAACCGATGGCGATGGTGTTTTCCCACAGATTCACGAATAGGCCGAGGCATGTGGAGAAACCACTGGTTCAGATCAACTCCAACAAGTCCAAATACTCGTTGTAACGCAGGGATGATCTGCTTCGTGATATAGTACATGTCGTTTAATCTTAGAGGCGAATCTATGTCGAGCAGTTCATGAGGATCGACAACCATGTCAACTAATCTAGAGCCCGGATTGCCATGAACAACAATATACGGTACTCGCTCACCGTAACGAGGCTCGACCCGAGGATCATTCGACATCGATTTCATAGCAACGATTGCAGCTGGAGGGAGGGAATGAGCATGGCCACTGTACGTACCCAATCGAACTTCTTTGGCAAAGATGAAATCTTCAAGTGAGACCTTGTCGGTTAATATTCGTGTCCATTGACGAAGCAAATACACCTTCACCTACCGGAATTAGAGTCGAAATTAATGTCAAAAGGTTTAAGGTTTGATTCGAGAACATCAAGTTATTACCTTATCAATTTCTTGACTTTCAAAATAGAGTTTCAGAGATTGCTCCATCATTTTGGATACAGCACTGCATGTATCTCTCCTCACTGTCTCGAGGCCCTTAGCGTCAAAAGTCGGTTTGCTCTGGTCGAGGCACTCGAAACTATAGCCAACGTATCGCTTTTTCGTAAGGAGAAAACACGGATGATAAACCTTCTCCATTTTCAACTTGATGGGGTTCGGGTTCATTTCAGTCACCGCAGTTGCAATTTCTTCTCCAATTTTAAAAGCTTCTTCGCGCGAACGTCCCTTAACGAGTACAAACATGCTGAAACAATAAAACAGAACATTCACATATAGATAGAGATTTGTGAACGAAGGACTGAAGATCATACCTATCCGTATCACCATAAACAACTCGAGCTTTCCACTTTTCGTTTGAGTTTACGAATGAAATTGCTCTTTCAAGTGTTCTACGTCCGCATTGAACTATACTATCAGCAAGCTCAGCACAAGGCATTCTCCCACTAAAACCAGCAGCTGTGTATCCATAGGTAACATTTGCTATGAGCTTTAATGCGAGTTGACGAGCATTTAGAATCCTTTGACAAACTCGATCTGAAGGAGCTAATTTCTTCATAGCTTGTTTCACCATGATTCTAGTTGACAATATTTCGTCTAGAAGCCGAGGGAGTACACCTTCACGAACTTTTTTCGGAACATAGGCAACACCATTTGGGGTGATCAGTAACTCATTTCTCATAGAGTTTATCATTATCGGATCAGGAGCATACGAAGAAACACCGAGCACATTAGCCTTGGAGGGTGTCAATATTTTTCCGAGGCAGGTACAAAAACAAAGATTGTAGGCGATTACCATAGACGGATACAGTGCCTGAAAATCCAAGACAATAACTGGATCAGCATAAAAAGTGGATTCAGGCTCCATTACAAGTGGTAAGCACTCCATTGCTGGCTGATTTGCAACCTGATGATTTCCAGGTGAAATTGCCAGATAGTTTTGTGTATGTGCTAACCGAAGAAGCATTGATTCAACACGATACTGTGATCCTCGAGAAAGCACTGAAAAGAAGTCTATTCCAAATACTCGAGCGAGTTCTGATGTTCTGTTTATCATATCAAGTTGATTCATAATCTGCAAATTCAACTTTCCCCTCTCTAATGTATACTTTATAGCTAGATGTCTCGCTTGTCCAGGACCACTTGCAAACCATTTTGTAAGCACTCGCGATGTAATAGAGGGAACTTTTCTCCTAAGAACTGCTTCTGCTACTGCTTCAGCTGTATACATATTAAGTTTCACTTCATTCCGCATCAATCTCCAAATATTTAGTATGATTCTACCACCAACATGAACACCGCTAGCATGCGTTCGTCCCCATTCATCATCGATAACTTTATTTTGAATATGAACTGAATTAGCTTTTGTTTCTTCCTCTATGCATTTTTCAGAATCTCTGAGCTCTCCCACAGAAGCTAAAAATGACAGAGACGGTGATCTGGATATATTATTCAAAAGGTCGATACCAAATTGAGCTGCCCGTTCGGCTAATAGTCCAAGGGAACCACTTTGAACATCCCAGCCCATAAGAACATCAGGGTCCAAAGCAGAAATCAACTTACTGAAGTAATCTAATAGCTCTAACTCTTCACTGAAAACTAGCACCTTTGCTTCGGAAACTGCATCAAGGTTCTTCTTTGGTAAAGAAGAGTTACAACGGAGAAGCAAGATAGCATCATTTTTGGACTCATCGTCTTCCTGAATAACAAGAACAATCAAATTGATGGCATCAAAACGAGGGTTGGGTCTTAAATTGCCCCTAGTTTCAGCCTGGACTTCTAAACTTAAAAGTGTCAGCTGCTGTCCTTGACCTTCACTGGCCGGATCTCGAAAGCCAATTTGGCTTAAAGGAGTAGGCCTTGAATTTTTATCTGGACCAGATATCTGAGAAGCATCTGGTAGCGATCCAGGCGATGTTTCCACACAAATTTCATCAGAGGATTTAATTTCAGTGCTGCAGATCTCTTGAGAGCTCCCTTGATCTTGGATAAAATCTGATTTTCCTGCAGAAGAATGAAGCTCCGGGGAAGGAGAATCCGGACAATTTTGTGAGGAGGCATGTAAATTGCTCACATCAGTTGGGATTCCTATGTCTATCATTTGTGGAGAGTTCATACGTTTTCCAAAGGTCATAGAGCCATTTAATGAAAGCCAAATGTCAACAGATTCCCTTGATGGAGGTGATAATGCAGAGCCCAGCAAGAACAAACGTGAGCCATCACACCGATGAGTTACCGGAACACCTACAGCACAATCTTCTTGCTTAAAATTCTCAAAATTTGCATCTAGATGTTTGGCTTGTGCACCATCTTCAGGGTGTTCCTCTTTCTCTGCAAAAGTGGTGAAAAACGGTGGGTAATCATGAATATTTTCCCCAACCTTCCGATCCTCTTTCTCAAACAACAATGAAACTTCACTCTCTATTCCATTGATCAAATCAATGGTTGGGGGTTTCCTGGAGAAGGTCATGGCAACAAGTTCTGTTTCAGCCTCCAAAAATACATTTTTTGGTTTTTCATTTAAGGTTTCAAACCTCATCACTGCCTTAGAATCCCCGGCTGGAACTTGCATCAGATTTATCTCAGATCTTGAGTTCTGGTAACTGTTTCCGCACAAACGGTTGCAATTTGATACAGGATCAAACACAGGAATAGAAGCAACCGAGGAACCGAGACCACCATCATCTTGTGCCACACTGCAATCAAAATGTTCACTGCCATTTTTAGATTTTGAACTCGGAGCATGGTTGAGTATGCTAGAACTAACACAAGGACTAGGGTTATCTTTGCTCAAATTATCGCTCTGTCCTATGCAAATACTTTTGGATGATAACGGCAATGCTCCCAAATTCGGACAATAAGAATTTGAGGATCCACCAAAACTTATCTCATTGGAAGATTCATTCTTATCCCGTACACCCCTCTCAAGAGACCCTAATTTCCTAAAAAGAGATTTACTTATAGGTGACTTAGGTGCTTTATCCTCTTCAGAGTCACTCTTTAATTCAGAGTGGGGATCCAAATCTCCTTTCTCTGAGTTATCATCAGATATCAACTGTAGTTTCTCCTTTGCCTCCACCTCCGTTGCACTATGCCTAGAAATTTGAAGTTTCTGCGACTCGTGACTCCTCATCAAATCCCTTAATGAGCAATCAACTACTGTAAAATTTTTATTCGAGTGTCCAACCTCTCTTTTATCGTTTTGCAAGATTTCCGTGAGTTTTTCAGCTTTAGCAACTGAGCAAGAAATACCAAAAGCAACTTGTTTCTCCTTAGTAAATTCACCAGAAACACTAGGCATATCAAACTTCCCAACATCAATCACCTTATGAGAAGAAATAGGCAAAGAACCCCACCGAGGTTTTTTCTTTCTGTGCTCAAGGATCAAACTTGAATCTATTTCAGGCCATGGACAGATCTCTGAATGCGCCTTTGCTTCAGCACTATCGGTCAAAGGAGAATTAACCGAGTACAGAGTTAAAGGTAGATCATCGCAAGAGCCATCAACTTGAGGAATTACTGTATTCAACGATGTTTCATTTGAATTGTTGAACTCATCAGGGACATCCAATTCTTCAAATTTTGCAAAATCGATAGAATCAAGAATGTCTTGACACTCTTGCTGAGACTCCCTCTCGCATTCCACATCGGCCCTGTTTAACAGTTCACTGTCTTTCGGACTGAAAATTGTCACAGGAATGAGCTCATCATCAGAGTTTATATCTTCGATAGCTTGGGAAGACACAAGCCAATTTAAAAGTGTCATAGCAGTATCTCCCTCTGAATCCTAAGAGTGCCATTAATACGACATGAATCATGCTACAGATGATCAATACAAGATATATAAATATAAAGTAAAAATTCAAGTAAGCACTGAGAATATTTCACCGCCCCTAATTCCAAGAGATTCCTTGTTAAGAATGTCAGTGAAGTTACATGTATTTCACATATGATTATTTTGTATAAGACATCAGAAGTATTTTAGTAAAATATTGCATGCAACATTTGTATTTCTGTTAATGAACCTATGAACGCTGCACGCTCAATGTGCACAGAACATGAACAAAGGAAAAGGAGCCAATCAGTAAAAGTAAATTAAGATGCACGCAGAAATATAAAAAATTCAGTCACCTACTGCAGTGAAACCATGAAAACACAGAATAGGAGAATTTTAGATTGTTGATATAAATATTTCTAGAAAACTTTTGAGAAGTTTGAACTTTTAGAAAATTTGAACTTTGAGAAAATTTTAACCTTGAAACTTACCTTTGTGTATGATGGTCCTTCAGAGCTAGATTGTTTAAGTTTATCGGCAGTGTGAACATCACCACTTTCTGTAGCATCAACTTTTACAGATGGTGAGCCTTGGGATAAAAAAGTGCCACTTCTATCACTTGCCTTCAAATATTTGGGAGGCAGAAGATCATTGTTTTCATTGCTAGCATGCTCATAATCATCATAAACTCCATGAACTAATGGAGATCTAAGTGATTCTGAGGGCAATTTCGAACAAATCTCTGTATCGTCTCTGATACCGAGAAAATCCCCATAAAGTAGTTCATCTGAAACAATCCTTAACACATCTTGTGGAAGTGGTCTATCAGATTCAGGAGGTAAGTTATTGAAAGCCCCATTCCGCCCATTTTCTTCCTGGGATAAGAAAAAGATAGATAAATAAATGCTACTTTATTGTATAGATACAAAATCAGGTGCAACTGAAAGCAAACCTCCCAAATTGGTATTAGTGACTGAACCATTTTCACACCAGATTGGGCTTCGTCAAGTGGTGTATATGAAATGAACTGCTTATTTATAATGTCTGCAATGCATGTGGTAAGATTTAAGATGTGAATTTTAAGATGACAGCTTTCAAATTCTGCAAACTTCTAAAATGAACTAACCTTCTACCACAGCATCTCCTTCTAGCTCACATGTACTCTGATGCCGGTGGGGAATGTCTTCATTTTCTGCAGAGTCAGGCTGATTGCAATTCTCCCAAACCCACTCATCTGGGACACTTGAAGATGTCCACATTGGCTTATCAGAAGATAAATCAGCTCCTAAATATTCAAAGGAATGAAAATTCAGTGCACCCAATGAATCAAAACTAAACTCCACAATCATGGCATTACAAAATCAAAAGTGAGCGCCAGAGAGACCTGTTAAATCTTGACAAGTAGAGGATTTTTGGAACAGTCCCAGTTCAGCAATTTGATTAGCTCTGCACTGTGAGAGAACATTTCGAATTGGATAGCGAAACTTCAGCTTTGAAACATGTAAATGGCCCATTCCATACAAATTATAGTCGATCTGAAAATAATTAGAAAAGACACTTGGTGTTACTCATGATGAAAGTAAAGTTTTTCTTCCAGATAAAAAGCAACTTAGATATCTAGCAGGGCAGCAACACTAACTACTCACAAGATATCACATACACTCATCAGCAATATAAACTCAGTTGAAGGAAAGCATGTTTTGATGAAAACACAAAGCGCATTAGAATCACTTCAAATTAAAATATGACAAATCACTACACTGGAAATGAACAAGAAGCTTCGAGAAAACTCGTTTTTTCTGAATTATATGAAGCCAGTATACAAGCATTCATAGATGATGGCTCAAGTGAAACAGTTTTAAATGCAAAAGGATATTTTCTCTTTCTTCTTCAGTTTATATGCTTATGTTCTGGTTTATGCTTTCTTGCTCTTTATTGAGCTGTAACTCTTGATCTTTGATTTTCTATTGAGACTCATCTTGGAGAATAATGCTGTGTTATTCCCAAGCTAAAACTGATATTAATATCTTCCTATTCAAAACAAAAATATTTCATAGATGCAGCGCATATGCTTTTAAGAAGCTGAAACCATTGCGATATATTGAATGTCTATGTATGAAATGAATGATGCATCAAAATTTCAGCTTGCAAGAGAAGCTTTTGATACCAAGAACTGGAGAAGAAAGGGTATATGTGATTCATACGGCTGCAATGATTTATTCCATACAGCACCTGACTGCCACAAAAGCGCCAAAAGATGCAGAGTAAAAAGAGTTAGATAAGATGCAACAAATATTTAAGCTAAAAAAACATTCCAGTACAGCACACAACATTAACATTAGCAAAAAAGATCATAGGAGGCAGAAAAATCACAGCCTCATAAGAGAGAAGGGGAATACTGGAGTAAATGGAGAAAAAGCTGGAAAAGCAATTTATCAGCAAAAAGCCGGACATCTGAAGCTTAAAAACAAAGGAAAAAATCACAAAACAAACCAGATTTAACGTTCACAAATCGAAACCTCAGATAGTATAAACACATGAAGCCCACATTATCCAATGATAAAAGTAAAGCTCGGAAAAATAAATAACAGAAATAGCTAATGTCGGAAGGAGTGAAAGTTATAAAAATACCAGAAGAAGATTTGCTGCACGGGAGATATCTTGAGGGTAATAACTGATAGTTATGTCAAGGCTATCAACAAAATCTAAAAAGGTGGTTTAAAAAGTGTAAAATTTTCGTAGTCAAAACAATAAAGAAATTTTTGATCCTGAAAAGTTTTAGCCATTAGGGGATCAACCAAAACCAGAACTTCTACCATAGTTTGTAAGTACCAAAGATGCAAGAAATAAAAGCTAGGAACCAAGGATACAAATATATCTTTAAAAATAGCTCCTCCGGAATGTGATATCCATAAAATTTCCGGGCACGTACAGGTTCACAACCATGCACATGATGCTTCTGAGATCCAACACTAGATTTGAGCTGCTTGATGACAAAACTGAATTACCAAAATAAGCAGGGGAAATTCACATCGTCATGAAAAGGATAACAGCAATAGGATTACCTTTAGAGCCTTTTCAAGGGCAATAGATAAGGAACTTGCACATGAATCAACTGCAGATTTTGACATATATATTAATCTTGAAACAAATTGTCAATAAATCATTATCACTGCAAAGAAAACTTTAAGGAAATGATAATAATCATGTTTTAGTTTACTCTCCTCATGATATGATACCACAAAACAATGGCTTCTAACAATTCCCTTCAATCTAATAGCTATTATGATGAATTTATCGCATGAGAGACACCTTAACTTGCCCATTACAAATTATCTATAAGTGAAGAGAGAACATTAGCAACCAAAATAGCATCTCTCAGTGATTCTTAAGAGGAAGAATAATAGCATGAATCATCATCGGTTTCTCATTTAGAGATATCATCATAGAAAAACTAATACAAGGATAACACTTAAAAAAAATAAAAATCCTGCAAAGATACCTTCATTAGTCATCGTTAGGCCTAAATCACAGCAAGGAATGTAAAGATAAGGTAACACCTGCACGCACCAAAAAATTTCTTTAATGAAAAACTTCAGATTCAACAAACAGGAGGACCAAGAGTTCCTCTCAGCATTGGGTGCAACTTCAACACTTTCATTTCCTTTCAGCTCAACAAACATGACTAAACCCACTAAGAACATTTCATCACAGAAAATGCACATTGGCAACTTCCTAGAGCCACACTATTAACGTCATCAACATGGATGGTGATTGCATTCTTATGATATAGATAAAAAAAATACATTTATCCAAAACGATAAATAAAACTTGACATTTTAAGACAACCCGTAGTCAAAATACTTGCGAAAATAGTAATAAGGGTCTCAATAAAAACTTCACACACAGCAGAGATAATTCAATACATGTACAAAAAATTAGAACATGAATTTAAAAGGGGCGTACACGATGAATATGCAAACAAGTTTTCTGTCCAGATGGAGTTGACCCATATACTCTAATTACAGGAACATCGTTCACCTGCCCGCCTGGATTAACCAAATCTCTTCACTTACAATACGATCAAACAAAATCCCATAATTCCGACAAAGAAAGAAGAAAACTTTACCATGCAAAGAAGTGAAAGATATATCAAGGCCGGGAACAGGGGCTGTCATGTAATAGTCGATTGAAACTATTCGAATACTGAATATTTTAGGCTGAATGTCTCCCATTTCAGCTTCTTCACAAAATTACTTTGTCCCCCTCATTTTCAACTGAAGTCTCAAGGTGAAACTTAGCGCACAAGCACAACGGACACACCATCAAAGCTCTCAGAATTGGCGGTCAGTCCCAATATATTTTAGAGTCCAATTTACTTGTTTTCTTTAAAAAAATTGAAATTTTGGTCACGTGAGACACTACTTGTATTCCTAATTTATTTGTCAAATAACATGTATTGGTATAATTCAAATAAAAATAAATCAAATAATTAAATATTAAATATATATTTTAATTAAAAATACATATTAAATTAAAATACAATATATAAACATCGAATTTAATACATTTACATTATAAAATAAGTTAAACTAGTTTAACGAAAATAGTAAGAATTTGGTAAATTGAATTAAATTACGATTGAAAATAATATATTGAACGAAACGTGAGCGTATCGACCGATATATCGGTCATACGCTCCGAATCGGAATATATACATTTTTCATATTGATCAATATGTAAAATATAAGGGGGTACCGGGCATTTTTGACAGACCCAGATTGACCCGAGATCCGACCCAATAACAAGATACCGGAAATTATCGGACAAAACAACAATCCCTCAATATTTCACATATCAATCAATATGAAAATATATATTCCGATTTGAGGCGTATGATATCGGTCGATACTCGGTATTTCACTTTTCGTTCGATATAATATTTATCAATATTTTCAATCGGAATTTAATTCAATTTACTAAATTCTTACGATTTTCATTAAACTAATTTATTTTATTTTACAATGTAAATGTATTAAATTCACGTTAGTAAGAGTAAATTCGATGTTAATATATTGATATTTATGTTAAATATATTTTAATATAGTTTAACGAAAATAGTAAGAATTTGGTAAATTGAATTAAATTACGATTGAAAATATTGATAAAATATTATATCGAACAAAACGTGAAATACTAGGTATCGAACGATATATCGGTCAGACGCCTCGAATCAAAATATATAATTTCATATCGATTGTTGTTTTGTCCGATAACTCCTGGTATCTTGTTATTGGGTTGGATCTCGGGTTTTTCTGGGTATGTCAAAAATATCCGGTACCCCCTTATATTTTACATATTGATCAATATGAAAAATGTATATATTCTGATTCGGAGCGTATGACCAATATATCGGTCGATACGCTTACGTTTCGTTCGATATAATATTTTCAATCGTAATTTAATTCAATTTACCAAATTCTTACTATTTTCGTTAAACTAGTTTAATTTATTTTACAACGTAAATGTNGAGCCGCCTTTGTTAGGCGGTCAACCACTACCCATATTGCGTTGTTCTTCCGTGGGCTCTTGGGTAATCCTACCACGAAGTCCATGCCGATGCTATCCCATTTACACTCTGGAATTTCCGAGGGTTGTAGCTCGACCCCTGGACGTTGGTGTTCGACCTTAACTCGTTGGCAACTTTCACATTTGGCCACAAAGTTTGCAATATCATTTTTCATTCCATTCCACCACCAGTGCATTTTTAGGTCCCGATACATCCTAGTACTTTCTGGGTGAACCGAGAAGGCCGAACTGTGTGCATCTGCCATAATCTTCTTTCTTAACTCTGGCCTATTTGGTACCCATACCCATTCCTTCATTCTGATTAGCCCATCGCTTCCTTTGCTTATCTCTGGTTTATCGCTTCGTGCTCCCTCTTTTCGTGTTACAGGTTTCTCGGGGTCTGATATCTAGGCCTCTAGTATCCCTAGCTTTGCGTTGATAGTGCCCAATATAGCTGTGGTCGACTCTACCACTTATAATTGTAGGTTCTCCATTTCTTTTAACAATGGGTTTGCTAATACGCCATGCGTTTTCCTGCTTAGTGAATCGGCTACTTGATTCGATTTTCCGGGGTGGTACTGAATGTTCAAGTCATAATCTTTTATCAGTTCTAACCATCTCCCTTGTCTCATGTTAAGCTCTCTCTGTGTGAATAGGTACTTCAAACTCTTGTGGTCTGTGAATATCTCGCACTTCACACCATACAGATAATGTCTCCAAATCTTGAGTGCGAATACCACCGCGGCTATATCCAAATCGAGGGTCGGATAGTTCAACCCGTGTATCTTCAGTTGGCAGGATGTGTATGCTATCACCTTCCCACCCTGCATTAGTACGCACCCGAGTCCTTCCTTCGAGGCATCGCTGCATACCGTGAAGTCGTGTCCTAGTGTGGGTAGTATCAGTATTGGTGCAGATGTCAACTTCGTTTTGAGACAATCGAAACTCTCTTCACACTTCTCATCCCAAACATACCTCGTTTCTTTTCTGGTCAAGTTTGTCAGCGGCTTGGCAATCCTTGCAAACCACTCGATAAATTTTCGGTTGTACCCGGCTAATCCTAAGAAACTCCTCACTTCCCAAGCGTTTGTCGGTCTTGTCACTTCCCGAGCGTTTGTCGGATGCCGGGTTCGGTCGGACGGTCCATCCTTCCTCACCCCGAGTCTTATTCTCTCATAACATTTCGTAAAAACAATATAATGACACCCTCTCCCGGCGGGCGCTCGCACCAGCAGGGACAACGTATCTCAAAACATTTTAATTTAAACAATTCATTGTAAAATTTATAAAATAGCATGAACCTTCTATTACTTAATTGATCATCCCGCGTACCTTTTTCTATATAGCGTCCGACGGTGTATTCCTTAATCATGTCCTCTTTTGTTTAGGAAGATGCCAACCCAACATATTGTCCTCCATCTTGCCTACTTTATTTAATCAATTTTCATGTCTAACCTGGTGATCACACAACATTTCCAGCAGCACAAATTTAGGCATGTACACAAAAGTTTCTACCTTGGAACCGACAGATTCTATATACAATGAATTTCCTAGAATACCTCTCGAGATTGTCATGTTTCTTAGG
>RWGZ01001625.1:521430-768935 GCA_009725065.1 Utricularia reniformis
GGTGGTACCGTTTGGGTTAACTAATGCCCCAGCAATTTTCATGGATTTGATGAATCGGGTGTTTCATCAATACCTAGACAAGTTTGTGGTGGTGTTCATTGACGACTTCCTATTTTACTCTCGCAACCAGGAAGAACACGAGCAACATCTGAGAATTGTATTACAGACTCTCAGACAAGAGAAGTTATATGCCAAATACAGCAAGTGTGAATTCTGGATGGACATCATAGCTTTCCTAGGCCACGTGATATCAGCTGGGGGGGTGACGGTAGACCCAAAAAAGATAGAAACAATTACGAATTGGCCAAGACCGACAAATGCTTTGGAAGTAACGAGTTTCTTAGGATTAGCCGGGTACTATCAGAAATTCATCGAAGGGTTCGCAAGCATTGCTAAACCGTTGACAAATTTGACCCAAAAGGAAACGATGTATACGTGGGATGAGAAATGCGAAGAGAGTTTTGAATGTCTCAAAACGAAATTGACATCTGCTCCAATACTGGTATTACCCACACCAGGGCAGGATTTCACAGTATACAGCGACGCATCGAAAGAAGGACTCGGGTGTGTACTGATGCAAGGGGGAAAGTTATAGCATATGCATCCCGTCAATTGAAGATACACGAGTTAAACTACCCGACACATGATTTGGAATTAGCCGTGGTGGTATTCGAACTCAAGATATGGAGACATTACCTGTACGGTGTGAAGTGCGAGATATTCACCGACCATAAGAGTTTGAAGTACCTATTCACTCTGAAGGAGCTTAATATTAGACAACGGAGATGGTTGAAACTGATAAAAGATTATGATCTGGACATGCAATACCACCCTGGAAAGGCAAACCAGGTAGCCGATGCACTGAGTAGGAAGACTCAAGGCGCGCTAGCCAACACATTGATAAGTGAAATGGAGAGCCTGCAACTGTAAGTGGTGGAATCGACCACAGTCATGTTAGGGACGATTACCATGAAGCCAGGGATACTGGAGGAGGTACTAGAAGCACAGATATCAAACCCTGAGAAACCCGTAACGCGAAAAGGGTGAAACAGGACAGATAAATTAGAAATAAGCAAAGGAAGCGATGGGCTAATCCGAATGAATGAACGTATATGGGTCCCAAACAGGCCAGAGTTAAGAAAGAAGATTATGACGGAAGCACACAGTTCAACATTCTCAGTTCACCCAGGAAGTACTAAGATGTATCGAGACCTAAAGACGCACTGGTGGTGGAATGGAATGAAAAACGTGATTGCCAACTTTTTGGCGAAATTCGAAAACTGCCAACGAATTAAGGCTGAACACCAACACCCGGTGGGCGAACTAAAACCTTTAGAAATTCCAGAGTGGAATTGGGATAGCATCGGCGTGGAGTTTGTGTTAGGACTACACAAGAGCCCACGAAAGAACAACGCGATATATGTGGTGGTGGACCGTCTTACGAAGGCTTCGCACTTTTTAGCAGTCAAGACAACGTACGGAGTGGACAGGCTAGCCAGAATATATGTGGATAACATAGTCAAATTACATGGAGTTCCAGTAAATATCGTGTCAGACAAAGACCCGAGATTCATATCTAGATTTTGGCAAAGCTTACAGAAATCGCTCGGAACTCAGTTATGCATGAGCACAACCTATCATCCACAGACGGATGGTCAGACCGAGAGAACCAACCAAATTATGGAGGATATGTTACGGGCATGTGTACTGGAGTTTATGGGAGGGTTGGAGAATTTCCTACCGCTAGTGGAATTTGCGTACAATAACAGCTTTCAGAGCAGCATTGGTATGGTGCTATATGAGGCATTGTACGGGAGGAAGTGTCGTACACCGCTATGTTGGGATGAGGTGGGAGAGAGAACTACCACGGGAACAGAATTAGTGGAAGTCACCATTGAAAAGGTAGCTGTAGTGCGAAAGAACATTGAGGCGGCACAAGACTGATACAAAAGTTGGGCAGACACAAAAAGGAGACCCTTAGAGTTAAAAGTTGGGGATCACGCATACCTAAAGGTATCACCTACGAAGGGGGTGCTAAGGACCACAAGGACAAGGAAGCTAGGCCCTCGGTATATCGGACCATATGAGGTGGAACGAAGGATCAGAAACCTTGCGTATCAGCTTAAGCTTCCGGTGGAAATGGGGGGGATACACAACGTGTTCCATGTATCCCAACTGAGGAGGAGGGTGACTGCAGGGATCCAAGAATGTGTGGGGGAACCCATAGAGATATCCCAGGAACTAACGTACTAGGAAGTTCCAGTAAAGATCCTAGGCAGAGAGGAAAGAACGCTTAGAAACAAAAAAATCCCCATGGTGAAAGTGCAATGGCCCAATCAAGGAGAGAGGGAAGCCACATGGGAAACGGAACTAGAAATTAGACAGAGAGCGCCGGAGTTAATGGAAGATTGGTACGCACGAGTTTCGGGACGAAACACAGAATGATTGCGGAAGGATGTAATAGCCGAGAAAAAGGTACAATGAAACAAATAGTAGGGAACGTAGCGGTAAAGTCTAGATGAGAGATATTGAGGGATACGGTAACGAAAGAACGTAAAAGGAAACGAAAAATAGAAAAGTAAGGAAAAAGAAAAAAAGGGGGTCAAAAGCAAAGGAAGGAGGGGTTAAAGTGTGAATTAGAAAAGTTAGGATGTCTATAAATACGGGTGAGGAGGCCCAAAAACGAGTTAATCATCATTAAGAAACGAAAATTCGAAAATTGCCGAGAAGAAGGAAATTTTGGCGAAAAATTCTTAAGGGCAAAAATTATCGTGAAAAAGTACGAAGGGCAAAATTGTCACGGAAATTTGGAAGGCAAAATTGTCGCGGAAATTACGAAGAGTAAAATTATCGCGGATTTCATCCCCAGTGCAAAATTGTCGCGGATTTCAGGGCAGAGGTGGAATTGTCGCGGAAATACTAAGTTCGAGTGTTTTCGTTCCGTCCCGAAGTCGGATCGTGGGAGGAAAAAGGACACGTAAGGTCTACGGTAATCACATAGTTAACAATAAGATAATAACGTCAGAATTTGAATAACTAAGACCGTTTACGAAATGCAGGGGAAGCACGGGAAGATTATAACAGACTAAAGCATACGGTAAGCGGAGTGAACACAATATAGTAAGGGAAGGTTCAGACTTAGGGAATGTGATTTGGTTAATAAAGAAGGAAGAAAGCATACGAATGAACGAGATAAAAGATAATAAGACTCGGGGTGAGGAAGGATGGACCGTCCGACCGAACCCGGCATCGTGCCTAGTACACGATTCGCCAAAGGAAGGGCATGCCTGATGAAGGGAACGATAAGATCCAAAGAGGAAAAGATACATACGAAGAGGGCAGAACGGATCCGGGTGGAAAAAGGGGTAGCGCCTAAGTACCCACCCTGGGAAGGGAAGCATATGTCCCGTCGAGTCATCCAACGGCTAACGGTTCGCTTGGGCCGGACATGCACCGAGCATGTTAATCTCGACAACAGTAAAGTTAATGAATGATGGAAATGATAAGGGTAAAAGAAGAGGGAAAATAAGAAAACGGTTAAGTGGAATGATTCACGTGTGCGTGTACGGTGTAACTAAGAGGTGAAAAGATAATGCGTAGTGTGTGTGAAGTTTCTTTTAATAAATTGTGACCGTTTTATAGATTTTGTAGGTGACGCAGACGAGATGTGATAGGGATGGGGGAAGGAGATCGTCGGTTGTCCGGTGATAGAGTCCGGTCCCTTTGGAGAATACTCTAAATTATGTTGTCATACTTTCATGTTTCGAACTATGTTTTAAATTTGCATTCGAATGTTTCCGTTTTAATTATCATGTTTTAACAATACAACTAGGTCCAAATTATGGTCGTTACAGCAACCATTAATGTCGATCAAGCAACCGCAGGCTCCTGCTATGTTTCGGCTTGCCGATCTAGAGTCCATGTTGTTGAAGACTTACGGGAGCCGAGAAGGGCCATGGAACCAGTGGAGTACAAAGTCGTGGAACTTATCCCAAGAGATTGCTAAAAGACTACTCGAATCGGTTTGGACCTTATTCCATCTATTGAGATTGAGCTAATCATATTATTGCAGGATAATGCTGAGATTTTTGCCTGGAGCCCGAAGGATTTGTGTGGCATAGACTGTAATAGCCGAGAAAAAGGTACGACGAAACAAATAGTAGGGAATGTAGCGGTAAAAGTCTAGACGAGAGATAATGAGAGATACGGGAACGAAAGAACGTAAAAGGGAACGAAAAATAGAAAAGTAAAGAAAAAGATAAAAGAGGGGTCAAAAGTAAAGGAAGGAGGGGTCAAAGTGTGAATTAGAAAAGTTAGGATGTCTATAAATAGAGGCAAAGAGGCCCAAAAACGAGCTAATTATCATGAAGACAATAAAATTTGAGAAATCCCGCGTTGAAGGAAATTATCGCGAAATTTGGCCTGCATGTATTTTTATCGCGGAAATTTGTATGAAGAAATTGTCGCGGATTTCATGTGAAGAGGAAATTGTCGTTAAAATGGAACATGTGTAAATTATCGCGGATTTGATGANATGGGCATAGAATGTAACGGATGACATGAGTAGGCATAGATATAACGAAAGCTTAATGTAGGAATGGCGCCTAGGACGAGAGCGCATGGATACCGAGAGGAGGATAGCAATGCATCAGAACAGACACCGGCGACAGAGACTCCGGTTGCGGATTCATCGACGCATCTCACGTTTAGCCAGGAAAGTCTCAGGGATCTGTTCCAGACCATGGCGAGTTCCCTAGTTAGAGCAATAAGACAGGGACAGAAGGAGAGGGGAAACTCCGTGCAAATGGAACCAGTGGCAAGACCCGAGAAGGGTAGAATGTACTACAACGAGGCATTAAAGAAGGCTGAGATGAACAGTTTCATGGGGGATAAGATGGGGGATGCGGAGGCGTGGATTATCCCCCTTGAAGAGAAGTTCGAGCTGATCGAAGCCCTAGAGGAGCTTAGGGCAGGATTGGCCCCGCTATGGTTCGACGGTAGCACTGCCCTATGGTGGGGGAGGGTGTCGGCCTCACTACTAAAGGATGGACCCATCTCTTGGGAGAAGTTTAAGAATGCATTCTTGGATTACTACCTGCCGAAGGGACATAAGAAAGATAGGAAGGCGGAGTTCGACAGATTGACTCAAGGAAACCGCCCCGTAATGGAGTACATGCAGGAATTCATAGAACTAGGTAGGTACGCCCCCGAGATCATGGGGAGCGAACAGGAAGAGATGCACCGCTTTACAGAAGGGCTGAATGAAAAGGTGAAACTGACTATGTATGGATGCGACGACGAAGAATTCTCGAGTTTGGTGGCGGCGGCAGTCCGAGTAGATGGAGAATTGCGGAGATTGGATAAGGAACGCACCAAAAGCTCTGCGAGGAACAAAGTTCATGGACGGGGCGAATGGAAAGGAAAGATCACTACGGAGAGTTTCGGATCGGCACAAGGACCCCCGATCAGGCCGGCGTGTGCCAAAATCGGAAGAACCATTCTAGAGAATGCCGAGCAGGAACCAACAGTTGTTTCAATTGCGGCCAGGAAGGACACTTTGCCAAAGATTGCTCGAAGAGGAGGAGAATCTAAACCGGTGTAACCGAAAACATGGCAAGGGAGAGGATTACTGAATTGCTTGAGTGTTCGCTGTAAACAAGGATTAGGCCTCGGATGCTGAAGATGTCGTGGCAGGTACAGTGCTTACTAACGGCATTACAGCTATCGTATTATTTGACTGTGGGGCGACACATTCATTTGTGTCGGAGAAGTTAGCGAAACGGTTTGGGATAATGGGAAGTAACGCTAAAATCAAAGTAAAAACACCGGGATTCCAAGCTATGGAGGCAAATAGAATCTATAAAGGATGCACTGTGGAAGTGGACACAGTGCGAACAGAGGCAGATTTGATTGAGTTGGGGGATATGGAATTCGATGCCATACTAGGAATGGACTGGTTATCTAAATACGATGCGCAGGTGAGATGTCGAGAACGTACGATCACTTTTAGTACGCCGTGGGAAGGGTGAAAGGACATGGTCGGAAAACCGATTATGAGTGAGGATGAGGAATATAAGGATCGATCGAACTGGTTAGCGTTCGTCACGACAGTGAAGGTAGGGACACCATTGAAGTCCGTTCCAGTGGTTTGTGAATACAACGTTGTATTTCCTGACGAACTACCGGGTCAACAACTTCAGAGAGAGGTGGAAATGGAAATAGAACTACTCCCTGGAACACAACCTATCTCCAAGGCTCCGTACCGAATGGCACCCAGAGAAATGCAAGAAATGAAACATCAGATTGAGTCGCTACTGGAAAAAGGATTTCTTAGGCCAAGCAACTCCCCTTGGGGAGCACCAGTGTTATTTTTTAGAAAGAAAAGCGCAAAGGTGTTCTCAGAAGTCGACTTGAGGTCAGGGTATCATCAAGTCCGAGTAAGAGAAGGCGACATATAGAAGACAGCCATTCGAACGAGGTACGGCCATTATGAATGCACGGTAGTATTGTTTGGATTGACTAATGCCCCATCAATTTTCATGGATTTGATTAGTCGGGTATTTCGTCAATACCTACATCTATGGCCGATGTAGGGATTCACCTAAGGTGACCTCTCTCTCGCACCATCGAGGGGACCTCACATTCACCTCTCCGTATGACTCAGCGTCCTCGCTGAGGTTTGCGCCAACGCATTGACTATAACCCGGGTCCTGTTCTGATACCAAATGTAATGACCTGCCTTTCTGCTTGCACAATATTGTCCGCTTTGGACTAGACTGACCCTAATTACACCCACCTAGTCCTCACGGTTTTAAACTTTTCCCTAGCCCCCACACTTCCCAGCGGGTCACCCATCCTTGAATTGCTCTAGGGTTAGCACGCCTATCGTTCCAGTTCTAACATTCCGCTTACAACTTTGCTAGGGAAAAGGCCTCGTGCAATGAGAGACGAATCATTATACTTAACATACGATCGTTCCCCGTCAATAGCCGATGTAGGGATTCGCCTAATGTGCCCTCTCTCTCGCACCCCCGAGGGGACCTCACATTCATCCCTCCTTATGGACTCGGCGTCCTCGCTGAGGTTTGCCGCACACATCGACTATAACCTGGGTCCTTCTCTGATACCAAATGTAACGACTTGCCTTTCCGCTTGCACGATATTGTCCGCTTTGGACTAGGTTGACCCTAATGACACCCACCTAGTCCTCATGGTTTTAACTTTTTCCCTAGTCCCCACACTTCCCAGTGGGTCACCCATCGATGAATTGCTCTAGGGTGAGCACGTTTAACTTTCCAGTTCTAACGTTCCGCTTCCCATTTTGCTAGGGAAAATGCCTCGTGCAATGGGTGATGAATCATTATACTTAACATACGATCGTTCCCCGTCTGATACCAAATAGACAGGAAAAAGGTATGATGGAACAAATTGTAAGGAATGTAGCGGTAAAGTCTAGACAAGGAATAACGAAGGACACGGAAACGAAAGAACGTAAAAGGAAATAAAAAATAGAAAAATAAAGTAAAAGATAAAGGAGGTGTCAAAATCAAAAGAAGGAGGGGTTAAAGTGTAAATTAGAAAAGTTAGGATGTCTATAAATAGGGGTGGGGAGGCCCAAAAACGAGTTAATTATCATTAAGACACGAAAATTCAAAAATTGCCTCGAAGAAGGTAAATTGTCGTGAATTTCACGCTTTGGAAAAATTATCGCGATTTTGAGAAAGACAATTATTTTCACGAAAACGATTCTGTGGAAAATTTTCGCGGAAAATGTTGAAGAACAAAATTGTCGCGAAAAGGCTTGAAGTGTAAAATTGTCGCTGATCCTGATTCTAGCACAAATTATCGCGGATTTTGAGTTCAGCACAAAAACTATGGCGGATCATGTTTACAGCACAAATTATCGCGAATTTTTTAAGAAGAAAGGAATTTACACGGAAACACTAGATTTGAGTGGTTTCCTTATGTGTCAACGTCGCATCGTGTGAAGAAAAGACACATAGGGTCTACGGTAATCACATAGTTAACATAAAGACATTATAGTCGGAAATCGAGTACTAAGACCTGTTACGAAATGCAGGGAAGCAAGGGAAGATTATAACAAGCGAAAGTAAACGGTAAGCGGAGTGAACTCAATATAGTAAGGGAAGGATCAGGCTTAGGGAACGGGATTAGGTTAATAAAGAAGAAAGAAAAGACACGAATGGACGAGATAAATGGTAATAAGACTCGGGGTGAGGAAGGATGGAACGTCCGACCGAACTCGGCATCGTGCCTAGCACATGATTCGCCAAAGGAAGGACATGTGTGATGAAGGGAACGATAAGTTCCAAAGAGGAGAAGATACGTATGAGAAGGGCAGAACAGATCCGGGTGGAAAAAGGGGTAGCGCCTAAGTACCCACCCGAGGAAGGGAAGCATTTGGCCCGTCGAGTCATCCAACAGCTAACGGTTGGCTTGGTCGGGACATGCACCGAGCATGTTACTCTCGGCAACAGTAAAGTTAAAGTATGATGGGAATGATAAGGGTAAAAGAAGAGGGTAATAAGAAAACGGTTAAAAGGAATGATTCACGTGTGTGTGTACGGTGTAATTAAGAAATGAAAAGATAATGTGTAGTGTGTGTGAAGATTCCTTTAATTGATTGTGACCGCTTTACAGATTTTGTAGGTGACGCGGACGAGGTATGAGAGGGGCATGCGAAGGAGGTTGTCAATTGTCCGGTGATAGAGTCCGGTCTTTTGGAGAACACTCTAAATTATATTGTCGAACTTTGATGTTTTCGAACTACGTTTTAAGTTTACATTCGTATGTTTTCGTTTTATTTAGCACGTTTTAACAAAACAGCTAGGCCCAAATTAGGGTCGTTACAATTGGTATCAGAGCGTAACATCGTTACTAAACAGGTAATGGTGCGGTCCTACGTAGAAGAGTCTAGGAAACTCGTAGGAGGTCAACCGACCATAGGAATGGGCATAGAATGTAACGGATGACATGAGTAGGCATAGATATAACGAAAGCTTAATGTAGGAATGGCGCCTAGGACGAGAGCGCATGGATACCGAGAGGAGGATAGCAATGCATCAAAACGGGCACCGGCGACAGAGACTCCGGTTGCGGATTCATCGACGCCTCTCACGTTTAGCCAGGAGAGTCTCAGGGATCTGTTCCAGGCCATGGCGAATTCCCTAGTTAGCGCAATAAGACAGCGACAGACGGAGAAGGGAAACTCCGTGCAAATGGAACCTGTGGCAAGACCCGAGAAGGGTAGAATGTACTACAACGAGGCATTAAAGAATGCTGGGATGAACAGTTTCATGGGGGATAAGATGGGGGATGCGGAGGCGTGGATTATCCGCCTTGAGGAGAAGTTCGAGCTAATCGAAGCCCCAGAGGAGCTTAGGGCAGGATTTGCCCCGCTATGGTTCGACGGTAGCACTGCCCGATGGTGGGGGAGCGTGTCGGCCTCCCATCTCTTGGGAGAAGTTTAAGAATGCATTCTTGGTTTACTACCGTCCGAAGGGACTTAAGAAAGATATGAGGGCCGAGTTCGACAGATTGACTCAAGGAAACCGCCCCGTAATGGAGTACATGCAGGAATTCATAGAACTAGGCAGGTACGCCCCCGAGATCATGGGGAGCTAACAGGAAGAGATGCACCGCTTTACAGAAGGGCTGAATGAAAAGGTGAAAATGACAATGTATGGACGCGCCGACGACGAATTCTTGAGTTTGGTGGCGGCGGCAGTCCCAGTAGATGGAGGATTGCGGAGAATGGAAAAGAAACACAACAGAAGCTCTGCGAGGAACAAAGTTCAGGGACGGGGAGAATGGAAAGGAAAGATCACTACGGAGAGTTTCGGATAGGCACAAGGACCCCCGATTAGGCCGGCGTGTGCCAAATTCGGAAGAACCATTCTAGAGAATGCCGAGCAGGAACCAACAGTTGTTTCAAGTGCGGCCAGGAAGGACACTTTGTGTAACGACAGTAATTTGGGCCTAGTGTTTTTGTTAAAACGGAAAAATTCGGAAGCAAATTTAAAACATAGTTCGAAACATTATAGTATGACTGCATAATTTAGAGTGTTCTCCGAAGGACCGGACTCTATCACCGGACAACCGACGACCTCCTTCCCCATCCCTATCATATCTCACCTGCGTCACCTACAAAATCTGTAAAGCGGTCACAATCTATTAAAGGAAACTTCACACACACTACACATTATCTTTCTTACATCTTAGTTACATCATACACACACACATGAACCATTTCAGTTAACCGTTTTCATATTTCCCTCTTCTTTTACCCTTATCATTTCCATCATTCATTAACTTTTCTGCTGCCGAGATTAACATGCTCGGTGCATGTCCCGCCCAAGCCAACCGTTAGCTGTTGGATGACTCGACGGGCCATATGCATCCCTTCCCCGGGTGGGTACTTAGGCGCTACACCTTTTTCCACCCGGATCCGTTACGCCCTCTTCGTTCGTATCTTTTCCTCTTTGGAACTTATCGTTCCCTTCATCAGGCATTCCCATCCTTTGGCGAATCGTGTACTAGGCACGATGCCGGGTTCGGTCGGACGGTCTATCCTTCCTCACCCCGAGTCTTGTTATCATTTATATCCTTCACTCGTATCATTTCTTCCTTCTTTATTAACCCAATCCCATTCCCTAAGTCTGAACCTTCGTTTACTATATTGTGTTCACTCCGCTTACCGTTGCTTTCGCTTGCAATAGTCTTTCCGCGATTTCCTGCATTACGTAATACATTTTAGTTACTCGAATTTCGACGTTATTATCCTATTGTTAACTATGTGGTTACCGTAGACCTTACGTGTTCCGTTCCTCTTACGATCCGACGTCGAGACGCGACGAAAACACCTAAATTTAGAATTTCCTCGAAATTCACGATAATTCTATGATGAAATATGAAATCCGCGATAATTTACTCTTGAAACCAAATCCGCAACAATTCTTTTCACTAAGCAAATCTGCGACAATTCTCTTCACTAAGCAAATCCGCGATAATTTACACATGTTTCACTTTCGCGACAATTTCCTCTTCACGTGAAATCCGCGACAATTTCCTTCACAAAATTTTTCGCGATAAAAGTGCATGCAGTACAAAATTCTGCGATAATTTCCTTCTTCGCAGGAGTTTTCGAATTTTCGGGTCTTAATGATGATTAGCTCGTTTTTGGGCCTCCTCACCCCTATTTATAGACATCCTAACTTTTCTAATTCACACTTTGACCCCTCCTTCCTTTACTTTGACCCCTCTTTTATCTTTTTCTTGACTTTTCTATTCTTCGTTCCCTTTTACGTTCTTTCGTTCCCGAATCTCTTATTATCTCTCGTCTAGACTTTACCGTTACATTCCCTACTATTTGTTTCGACATACCTTTTTCTCGGCTATTACACTTTGCCAAAGATTGCCCGAAGAGGAGGAGGATCGAAACCAGTGTAACCGAAAACATGGCAAGGGAGAGGATTACTGGAAATGCTTGAGTGTTCGCTGTAAACAAGTAACAGGCCTCGGACGCTGAAGTTGTCGTGGCAGGTACACTGCTTATTAACTGCATTACAGCTATCGTATTATTTGACTGTGGGGCGACACACTCATTTGTGTCGGAGAAGTTAGCGAAACGGTTTGGGATAATGGGAAGTAACGCTAAAATCAAAGTAAAAACACCGGGATCCGAAGTTATCAAGGCAAATAGAATCTATAAAGGATGCACTGTGGAAGTGGACACAGTGCGAACAAAGGCAGATTTGATTGAGTTGGGGGATATGGGATTCGATGCCATACTAGGAACGGATTGGTTATCTAAATACGATGCGCAGGTGAGATGTCGAGAACGTACGATCACTTTTAGTACGCCGTGGGAAGGGTGAAAGGACATGGTCGGAAAACCGATTATGAGTGAGGATGAGGAATATAAGGATCAATCGAACTGGTTAGCGTTCGTCACGACACTGAAGGTAGGGACACCATTGAAGTCCGTTCCAGTGGTTTGTGAATACAGCGATGTATTTCCTGATGAACTACCGGGTCAACCACTTCAGAGAGAGGTGGAAATGGAAATAGAACTACTCCATGGAACACAACCTATCTCCAAGGCTCGTACCGAATGGCACCCATAGAAATGCAAGAACTGAAACAGCAGATTGAGTCGCTACTAGAAAAAGGATTTCTTAGGCCAAGCAACTCCCCTTGGGGAGCCCCAGTGTTATTTTTTAGAAAGAAAAGCGGCGAGTTGAGACTATGTTACGACTACCGGGATTTAAACAACGTCACGATATAGAACAAGTACCCATTGACTAGGATCGACGACTTGTTTGATCGGTTACAAGGCGCAAAGGTGTTCTCAAAAGTAGACTTGAGGTCAGGGTATCATCAAGTCTGAGTAAGAGAAGGCGACATACCGAAGACAGCCATTCGAACGAGGTACGGCTATTACGAATGCGCGGTAGTACCGTTTGGATTGACTAATGCCCCAGTAATTTTCATGGATTTGATGAATCGGGTGTTTCGTCAGTACCTAGACAAGTTCATGGTGGTGTTCATTGACGACATCCTAGTTTACTCTCGCAACCGGGAGGAACACGAGCAACATCTGAGAATAGTATTACAGACTCTCCGAAAAGAGAAGTTGTATGCCAAATACAGCAAGTGTGAATTATGGATGGACAACATAGCTTTTCTAGGCCACGTGATATCAGCAGGAGGGGTGACGGTAGACCCAACAAAGATAGAGACAGTGACGAATTGTCCCAGACCGACAAACGCTCGAGAAGTAAGGAGCTTCTTAGGATTGGCCAGGTATTATCGNCGGGTTCGGTCGGACGGTCCATCCTTCCTCACCCCGAGTCTTATTATCATTTATCTCGTTCATTCGTATCATTTCTTCCTTCTTTATTAACCCAATCCCATTCCTTAAGTCTGAACCTTCCCTTACTATATTGTGTTCACTCCGCTTACCGTTCGCTTTAGCTTGTTATAATCCTCCCGTGCTTCCCCTGCATTTCGTAACAGGTCTTAGTTATTCGAATTCCGACGTTATTATCTTATTGTTAACCATGTGATTACCGTAGACCCCACGTGTCCTTTTCCTCTCCAGATCCGACGTCGAGACGTAACGAAAACACTTAATTCCACTTTTTCCTCGAAATTCGTGACAATTCTATGCTGAAATCACAAATCCGCGATAATTTCACCTTTGGTCCGATTTCCGCGATAATATTGCACTTGTCATGTTTTTCGCGATAATTTCTCCTTTGGTCCGATTTCCGCGACAATTTTCACTTGTAACGTTTTTCGCGATAATATTGCACTGTCCAGATTTCCGCGACAATTTACTCTTCAACGAAAATCCGCGATAATATGCTCATCCAAAAATTCGCGATAAAATGCATGCATGGGAAAAATTCGCGATAATTTCCTTCTTTGCGGGTATTTTCGGATTTTCGGGTCATAATGATGATTAACTCGTTTTTGGGCCTCCTCACCCCTATTTATAGACATCCTAACTTTTCTAATTCACACTTTGACCCCTCCTTCTTTTGCGTTTGACCCCTCTTTTATCTTTTTCTTTACTTTTCTTTACTTTTCTATTTTTCGTTCCCTTTTACGTTCTTTCGTTCCCGTATCTCTCATTATCTCTCGTCTAGACTTTACCGCTACATTCTCTACTATTTGTTTCGTCGTACCTTTTTTCTCGGCTATTACATCAAAACTAGACTTGAGGTCAGGGTATCATCAGGTCCGAGTAAGAGAAGGAGACACACCGAAGACGGCCATTCGAACGAGGTACGGCCATTACAAATGCACGGTAGTACCGTTTGGATTGACTAATGCCCCATCAATCTTCATGGATTTGATGAATCGGGTATTTTGTCAGTACCTAGACAAGTTCGTGGTGGTATTCATTGACGACATCCTAGTTTACTCTCGCAACCAGGAGGAACACGAGCAACATCTGAGAATAGTATTACAGACTCTCCGACAGGAGAAGTTGTATGCCAAATACAGCAAGTGTGAATTTTGGATGGACATCATTGCTTTTCTAGGCCATGTGATATCAGCAGGAGGGGTGACAGTAGACCCAACAAAGATAGAGACAGTGACGAATTGTCCCAGACCGACAAATGCTCGTGAAGTAATGAGCTTCTTAGGATTGGCCGGGTATTATCGGAAGTTCATCGAGGGGTTCGCAAAGATTGCTAAACCGTTGACAAATTTGACCCGAAAGGAAACGAGGTATACATGGGATGAGAAATGTGAAGAGAGTTTCGAATGTCTCAAAACGAAATTGAAATCCGCACCAATACTAGTATTACCCACACCAGGACACGACTTCACGGTATACAGCGACGCATCGAAGGAAGGACTCGGGTGTGTACTGATGCAGGGAGGGAAAGTTATAGCATATGCATCCCGTCAATTAAAGATACACGAGTTGATCTATCCGACACACGATTTAGAATTAGCCGCGTTGGTATTCGCACTCAAGATTTGGAGACATTACCTGTACGGTGTGAAGTGTGAGATATTCACCGACCACGAGAGTTTGAAGTACCTATTCACTCAGAGGGAGCTTAACATGAGACAGCGGAGATGGTTGGAACTGATAAAAGATTACGATCTGGACATTCAGTACCACCCCGGAAAGGCAAACCAGGTAGCCGATGCACTGAGCAGGAAGACTCATGGTGTGCTAGCCAATACGTTGGTAAGGGAAATGGAGAACCTACAACTGGAAGTGGTAGAGTCGACCACGGTCATGTTAGGGACGGTTACCGCGAAGCCAGGGATACTGGAGGAGGTACTAGAAGCACAGATATCAGACCCCGAGAAACCCGTAACGCGAAGAAAGGGAAACAGAACCAATAAATCAGAAATAAGCAAAGGAGGCCATGGGCTAATCCGAATGAATGAACGTGTATGGGTACCAAACAGGCCATAACTAAGGAAAAAGATTATGGCAGAAGCACACAATTCAGCTTTCTCAGTGCACCCAGGAAGTACTAAGATGTATCGGGACCTAATGACGCACTGGTGGTGGAATGGAATGAAAAACGAGATTGCAAACTTTGTGGCCAAATGCGAAAACTGCCAACGAGTTAAGGCCGAACACCAACGCCCGGGAGGCAAGCTACAACCCTTGGAGATCCCAGAGTGGAAATGGGATAGCGGCATGGACTTTGTGGTAGGACTACCCAAGAGCCCACGGAAGAACGACACGATATGGGTGGTGGTGGACCTTCTTACGAAGGCGGCTCACTTCTTAGCAGTCAAGACAACGTACGGAGTGGGCAGGCTATCTAGAATATATGTGGATAACATAGTCAAGTTACATGGAGTTCCAGTAAACATCGTTTCAGACAGAGACCCGAGAATTACGTCTAGGTTTTGGCAAAGTTTACGGAAATCACTCGGAACTCAGTTATGCATGAGCACAGCCTATCACCCACAGACGGATGGTCAGACCGAGAGAACCAACCAAATTATGGAGGATATGTTACGGGCATGTGTGTTGGAGTTTAAGGTAGGTTGGGAGGATTTCCTACCGCTAGTGGAATTTGCGTACAATAACAGCTTTGAGAGCAGCATTGGCATGGCCCCATATGAGGCATTGTACGGGAGGAAGTGTCGTACACCGCTATGCCGGGATGAGGTGGGAGAAAGAATGACCATGGGGACGGAATTGGTGGATGTCACCATTGAAAAGGTGGCCGTGGTGCGAAAGAACATTAAGGCGCACAGCACCGATACAATAGTTGGGCAGACACAAAAAGGAGACCCTTAGAGTTAAAGGTTGGGGATCGCGCCAACCTAAAATATCACCGATGAAGGGGGTGCGAAGGACCACAAGGACAGGAAAGCTGAGTCAACGTTATATCGGACCATACGAGGTGGAACGAAGGATCGGAAACCTAGCATATCAGCTGAAGCTTCCTTATGAAAATGGGGGGATACACAACGTGTTCCATGTATCCCAACTGAGGAGGAGGGTGACTGAAGGAATTCAAGAATGTGTTGGGGAACCCATAGAGATAACCCCGGAACTAACGTACGAGGAAGTTCCAGTGAAGATCCTAGGCAGGGAGGAAAGAAGACTCAGAAAAAAACAAATCCCCATGGTGAAAGTACAATGGTCCAATCAAGGAGAGAGGGAAGCTACATGGGAAACGGAACGAGAGATTAGACAGAGAGCTCCGGAATTGATGGAAGATTGGTACGCACGAGTTTCGAGATGAAACTCAAAATAAGTGGGGAATGATGTAATAGCCAGGAAAAAGGTATGACGGGATAATAGTAGGGAATATGGTGATAAAGTCTAGAGGAGAAATAACGAGGGATACTGGAACGAAAGAACGATAAAAAGAAACGAAAAGATTTAAATGAAAAGCATGAGATAAAGGAGGGGGGAAAATGAAAAGAAGGATGGGTCAAAATATGAATTAGGGAAGTTAAAACATCTATAAATAGGGGTTAGAAGGCCCAAAAACCAAGTCATTTATCACTTAACCGCAAAAACGTACGGAAAAAAGGCAATGCATCAAATTATCGCGGAAATTTCATGATCAGAGCAATTGTCGCGGAAATTTCTAGGCATTTTTATGGCGGAAATTTTGGTAAGCAACTTTGTTGCGGAAACGTTTCAAGTGGAAAATTATCGCGGAAAAATTGCACGTTGAAAATTGTCGCGGATTCTTCGAAAGAGGAAAATTGTCGCGGATTTTCAGAGCTTGATAAATTATTGTGAAAACTGAACCATGAGTGATTTCGTCGCGGAAATTGTGATGGCCAAAATTATCGCGGATTTACCCCTTAACCTCATTTAATTGCGGATTTCGAAGACTTAAGTTAATTATCGCGGAAATACCAATTTGGGGTGTTTTCGTCGCTTCTCAACGCCGGATCGTGAGAGAGAAAGGATACGTAGGGTCTACGGTAACCACAGAGTCAATAATGAGATAATAACACCGGAAATCGAGTACTAAGATATATTACGAAATGCAGGGAAGCACGAAGGGGTTGCAACAAGAAAAAACAACAGGTAGACGGAGTGAACACAATGTAGTAAGGGAAGGTTTCGACTTAGGCATCGTGCTTAGGACACGATCCGCCAGAGGAAAGGTGTAACGACCCGCCTTTCCCCTTGCACGATATTGTCCGCTTTGGACTAGGCTGACCCTAATGACACCCACCTAGTCCTCACGGCTTTACTTTTTCCCTTGCTCCCACACTTCCCAGTGGGTCACCCATCCCTGAATTCCTCTAGCGTGAGCACACTTAACTTTGCAGTTCTAACGTTCCACTTCCCACTTTGCTAAGGAAAAGACCTCGTGCAATGGGTGACGAATCATTATACTTAACATACGATCGTTCCCCGTCTGATACCAAATAGCCAGGAAAAAGGTATGATGGAACAAATAGTAGGGAATGTAGCGGTGAAGTGTTGACAAGGAATAACGAGGGACACGGGAACGAAAGAACGTAAAAGAAACAAAAAATAGAAAAGTAAAGTAAAAGACAAAGGAGGGGTCAAAATAAAAAGAAGGAGGGGTTAAAGTGTGAATTAGAAAAGTTAGGATGTCTATAAATAGGGGTGGGCAGGCCCAAAAACGAGTTAATTTTCATTAAGATACAAAAATCGAAAATTGAGGCGAAGAAGGAAAATTATCGCGGAAATTTTGGTCTTGAAAAATTGTCGAAGAAGTTAATTTTCACGCTTTGGAAAAATTATCGCGATTTTTAGAAAGGCAATCATTGTCACGAAAACGATTCTGTGGAAAATTATCGCGGAAAATGTTGAAGAACAAAATTGTCGCTAAAAGGCTTGAAGTGTAAAATTGTCGCGGATCCTGATTCTAGCACAAATTATCGCGAATTTTGATTTCATCACAAAAATTATCGCGGATCCTGTTTACAACACAAATTATCGCGAATTTCTAAAGAAGAATGTAATTTTCGCGGAAACACTAGATTTGAGTGGTTTCGTTACGTCTCAATGTCGGAACGTGGGAGTAAAAGGACACATAGGGTCTACGGTAATCACATAGTTAACAATAAGACATTAAAGTCGGAAATCGAGTACTAAGACCTGTTACGAAATGCATGGAAGCAAGGGAAGATTATAACAAGCGAAAGTAAACGGTAAGCGGAGTGAACACAATATAGTAAGGGAAGGTTCAAGCATAGGGAACGGGATTGGGTTAATAAAGCAAAAAGAAAAGACATAAGTGAACGAGATAAATGGTAATAAGACTCGGGGTCAGGAAGGATGGACCGTCCTACCGAACCCGGCATCGTGCCTAGCACACGATTCGCCAAAGGAAGGGCATGCCTGATGAAGGGAACGATAAGTTCCAAAGAGGAAAAGATACGTACAAAAAGGGCAGAACGGATCCAGGTGGAAAAAGGGGTACCGCCTAAGTACCCACCCGGGGAAGGGAAACATATGGCCCGTCGAGTAATCGAATAGCTAACGGTTGGCTTGGGCGGGACATGCACTGAGCATGTTACTCTCTTCAACAGTAAAGTTAAAGTATGATGTGAATGATAAGGGTTAAAGAAGAGGGAAATAAGAAAACGGTTAAAATGAATGATTCACGGGTGTGTGTACGGTGTAATTAAGAAATGAAAAGATAATGTGTAGTGTGTGTGAAGTTTCCTTTAATAGATTGTGACCGCTTTACTGATTTTGTAGGTGACGCGGACGAGGTATGAGAGGGGCATGAGAAGGAGGTCGTCAGTTGTCCGGTGATAGATTCCGGTCCTTTGGAGAACACTCTAAATTATGCTGTCGAACTTTGATGTTTTCAAACTACGTTTTAAGTTTACATTCGAATGTTTTCGTTTTATTTAGCACGTTTTAACAAAACAGCTAGGCCGAAATTAGGGTCCTTACAATGGGCATGCCTGATGAAGGGAATGTTAAGTTCCAGAAAGGTAAAGACACGTACGAAAAGGACAGAACGGATCCGGGTGGAAAAAGAGGTAGCACCTAAGTACCCGCCCGGGGAAGGGAAGCATATTGCCGGTCGAGTCAGCCAACAACTAACGGTTGGCTTGGGCGGGACATGTACCGAGCATGTTACTCTCGGCAACATTAAAGTTAAAGCATGAGGGGAATGATAAGGGTAAAAGATTAAGATGAAGGAAACGAGAAAACGATTAATAGAAACGACTTACGCGTGTGTGTGCATGGGTTATTTAAGAAATGAAAAGATAAGTATAGTGTGTGTGAAGTTTCCTTTAATAGATTGTGACCGCTTTACAGATTTTGTAGGTGACGCGGACGAGTTATGAGAAGGGCATGGGATGGAGGTCGTCGGTTGTCCGGTGATAGAGTCCGGTCTTTTGATAATTCTCTAAATTATGTTGCTAGACTTGAATGTTTTTTAATTATGTTTTAAGTTTAAATTCGAACATTTCGTTTTATTTAGCACAATTTTACAAATCAGCGAGGCCCAAATTAGGGTCTTATAAATGGTATCAGAGCATAACATCGCTACCTAACCGGTAGTGGTGCGGTCCTACGTAGAAAGGTCTAGGAAACTCATAGGAGGACAACCGACCATAGGAAGGGATGGACATAGAATGTAGCATATGACATGAGTAGGTATACACATAATGAAAGATTAATGTAGGAATGGCTCCTATAACGAGAGCGAATGGAATCCGAGAGGAGGATAGCAATGCATTAGAGCATGCACCGGCGATAGGAACCTCGGTTGCGAATTCATCAACTCCCATCACATTTAACCAAGAGAGTCTCAGCGATCTGTTCCGAACTATGGTGAGTTCCCTAGTTAGCGCAATAAGACAGGGACAGACGGAGAGGTGAAACTCCGTGCAGATGGAACAAGTGTCAAGGCCCGAAAAGGGTAGAATGTACTACAACGAGGCATTAAAGAAGGCTGGAATGAATAGTTTCAAGGGAGATAAGATGATGGATGCAGAGGCGTGGATAATTCGCTTGGAAGAGAAGTTTGAACTAATCCAAGCCCTGGAGGAACATAGGGTAGGACTTGCCCCACTATGGTTCGACGGTAGTACTGCCGATGGTGGAGAAGCGTGTCGGCATCACTGTTGAAGGATGGCCTTATCTCGTGGGAAAAGTTTAAGAATGCGTTTTTGGATAACTACGTACCTAAAGGGCTTTAGAAGGACAATAGTGCTGAGTTCGACAAACTGACTCATGGGAATCTCCCCGTAATTGAGTATATGCAGGAATTCATAGAATTGGGAAGGTATGCCCATGAGATTATGGGGAGTGAATAAGAAAAGATGCACCGTTTTACAGAAGGGCTCAATGAAAAGGTGAAACTGACTATGTATGGTTGCGACGATGAAGAACTTTTAAGTTTAGTTGCAGAAGCAGTCCGAGTGGATGGGGGAATGCGAAGAATGGATAAGGAACGCACCAAGAGCTCCACGAGGAGTGAAGTTCAGGGACGGGGAGAATGGAAATGAAAGGTCACTACAGAGAGTTTCGGGTCTACACAAGGACTTCCGATCAAGCCTGCGTTGGCCAAATGAGGAAAAACCATTTCGGAGAATGCCGGAAAGGAAACAACAGTTGTGTCAAGTGTGGCCAGGAAGGACACTTTGCTCGATAATCCACGAAAAAGAGACAGATCGAAACAGGGGTAAACGAAATAGGGCAAAGGAAAGGATCACTGGCAATGCTCGAGTGTTCGCTGTAAACATGGATCAGGCCTCGGAGGCTGAAGACGTTGTGGCAGGTACACTACTTATTAATGGCTTTACATCTTTCGTATTATTTGATTGTGGGGAGACACATTCGTTTGTGTCGGAGAAGTTAGCGAAACGGTTTTGGATAATGGGAAGTAATGCTATTATCAAAGTAAAAACACCAGGATCCGAAGCCATGGAGGCAAACAGAATCAACAAGGGATGCGTGGTGGAACTGGATACGGTGCGAACGGAGAATGACTTGATTGAGTTGTGGCATATGAGGTTCGGTGCTATAGTGGGAATGGATTGGTTATCTAAGTACGATGCGCAAGTGAAGTGTCGAGAATGTATGATCACTTTTAGTACGCCGCAGGAAGGGAAAAGGGCCATGGTCGGAAAACCAATTATGGGTGAGGATGGAAAGTATAGTGATCGGTCGAATTGGCTAGCATTTGTTACCACTGAGAAGGAAGGGACCATTGGAGTCAGTTCCGGTAATTTGCGAATACAGTGACGTGTTTCCCGACAAGCTACCTGGTCAACCACCTCATAGAGAAGTGGAAATGGAAATAGAACTGCTCCCCGGAACACAACCAATCTCCATGGCTCCATACCGAAAGGCACCAAGAGAGATGCAAGAACTGAAACAACAGATCGAGTCACTATTAGAAAAAGGATTTCTTATGTAATAGCCAGAAAAAGGTACGATGGAACAATAGTAGGGAACATATTGGTAAGGTATGGACAAGGAATAACGAGGGATACGAGTATGAAAGAACGAAAAAAGGAAACGAAAAGATAGAAAAGTAAAGCAAAACATAAAGGAGGGGTCAAAATAAAAAGAAGGAGGGGGTCAAAAGGTGAATTAGAGAAGTTAAGATGTCTATAAGTAGGGGTGGGAAGGCCCAAACCCAAGTTAATTACCACTAAGCCACGAAAATCAGCGAAAAACCCGAAAAACCCGAAAAACACAAAAATTGTCGCGAAAGAGAAAATTGTCGCTAATTTTGTGGCGTGCAAAATTGTCACGAAAAATTGGTACTTGAGAATTATCGCGGATTTGGAAGCAAAGGCAAAATTGGCGCATAAAGTTTTGAGGAACAAATTATCGAGGAAAAGTTCGAAGAACAAAATTGTCGCGGAAAAAGTTTGAAGAACAAAATTATCGCGGATTTGGTCTCAAGAACAAAATTTTCACGAATTTCTATGTTGAAGTGAATTATCGCGGAAATACTAAATTTGGGTGCTTTCATCGCGTTCCAACGCCGGCTCGTAAGTGAAAAAGGATACGTAGGGTCTACGGTAATCACATAGTTAACAATAAGATAATAATGTCGGAAATTGAGTACTTAGACCTGTTACGAAATGCTGGGAAGCATGAAGGGACTATAATGAGCGAAAGCAAACTGTAAGCGGAGTGAACACAATGTATTAAGGGAAGGTTCAGACTTAGGGAATGGGATTGGGTCATTAAGAAAGAAAGTAAAAGGCACGAATGAATGAGACAAATGTTAATAAGACTCGGGGTGAAGAAGGATGGACCGTCCGACCGAACCCGGCATCGTGCCTAGTACACGATTCGCCAAAGGATGGGCATGCGTGATGAAGGTAAGGATAAGTTCCAAAGATGGAAAGATACGTACGAAAAGGCCAGAATGGATCCGGGTGGAAAAAAGGGTAGTGTAACGACCCTACTTCGGGCCTAGCTGTTTTGATAAAACGTGCTAAATCAAACGAAACGTTCGAATGTAAACTTAAACATAGTTCGAAAACACAAAAGTTTAACAACATAATGTAGAGTGTTCTCAAAAGACCGGACTCTATCACCGGACAACCGACGACCTCCTTCCCATACCCTTCTCATACCTCGTCCGCGTCACCTACAAAATCTATAATGCGATCACAATTTTTTAAAGGAAACTACACACACGCTACACATTATGTTTTCATTTCTTAATTAACCAGTTCACACACGCGTGAATCATTCCTTTTAACCATTTTCTTATTTCTTTCTTCTTTTACTCTTATCATTCCCCACATACTTTAACTTTACTGTTGCAGAGAGTAACATGCTCGGAACATGTCCCGCCCAAGCCAACCGTTAGCTGTTGGATGACTCGACGGGCCATATGCTTCATGTATTAGCCAGGAAAAAGGTATGATGGAACAAATAGTAGGGAATGTAGCGGTAAAGTCTAGACAAGGAATAACGAGGGATACGGGAACGAAAGAACGTAAAAGGAAACGAAGAATGGAAAAGTAAAGTAAAAGATAAAGGAGGGGTCAAAATAAAATGAAGGAGGGGTTAAAGTGTGAATTAGAAAAGTTAGGATGTCTATATATAGGGATGGGGAGGCCCAAAAACGAGTTAATTATCAATAAGACACGAAAATTCGAAAATTGTCGCGAAGAAGGAAAATTATCGCGGATTTTTCTGTAAAGCAATATTGTCGCGGATTTTCTCTAAGCAAGTATTGTCGTGGAATTTTCTGGAAGTGATTATTGTAGCGGATTTTTCGTAGAGTATTATTGTCGCGGATTTGAGGTAGTATGCAAATTTTCGCGGATTTTCGGTGAAGCGAAATTGTCGCGGAAATGGGACAAGAACAAATTGTCGCGAGAAATCCATGAAGTGAAATATTATCATGGATTTTGGTTCTAAAGTAGAATTTTCGCGGATTTTGATTTTCAGCATAGAATTGTCGCGAATTTCTAGGAAGAAGTAAATTATCGTGGATATACTAAGTTTAAGTGTTTTCGTTGCGTCTCAACGTCGCATCGTGGGAGGAAAAGAACACGTAGGGTCTACGGTAATTACATAGTTAACAATAGGATAATAACGTCGGAATCCGAGTAACTAAAACCTTTTTCGAAATGCAGGAAAGCGTGGAAAGACTATAGCAAGTGAAAGCAAACGGTAAGTGGAGTGAACACAATATAATAAGGGAAGGCTCAGGCATAGGGAACGGGATTGGGTTAATAAAGAAGAAAGAAAAGAAACGAATGAACGAGATAAATGGTAATAAGACTCGGGGTGAGGAATGATGGACCGTCCGACCGAACATGGCATCGTGCCTAGCACACGATTCGCCAAAGGAAGGGCACGCCTGATGAAGGGAACGATAAGTTCCAAAGAGGAAAAGATTCGTACGAAAAGGGCAGAATGGATCCGGGTGGAAAAGGGGGTAGCGCCAAAGTATCCACCCGGGGAAGGGAAGCATATGGCCCGTCGAGTCATCCAACATCCAACGGTTGGCTTGTGCGGGACGTGCACCGAGCATGTTACTCTCGGTAACAGTAAAGTTAAAGTATGATGGAAATGATAAGGGTAAAAGAAGAGGGAAGTAAGGAAACAGTTAAAAGGAATGATTCACGTGTGTGTGTACGGTGTACTTAAGAAATGAAAAGATAATGTGTAGCGTGTGTAAAGTTTTCTTTAATTGATTTTGACCGCTTTACAGATTTTGTAGGTGGTCGGTTGTCCGGTGATAGAGTCCGTTTTTTTGGAGATCACTCTAAATTATGCTGTCGAACTTTAATGTTTTCGAACTACGTTTTAAGTTTACATTCGAAGGTTTTCGTTTTATTTTGCACGTTTTAACAAAACAGCTAGTCCCAAATTAGGGTCGTTACAAATGGTATCAGAGCGTAACATCGTTACTAAACCGGTAACGGTGCGGTCCTACGTAGAACAGTCTAGGAAACTAGTAAGAGGAAATCCGACCATAGGAAGGGATGGGCATAGAATGTAACGGATGACATGAGTAGGCATAGATATAACGAAAGCTTAATGTAGGAATGGCGCCTAGGACGAGAGCGCATGGAAACCGAGAGGAGGATAGCAATGCATCAGAATAGGCACCGGCGACAGAGACTCTGGTTGCGGATTCATCGATGCCTCTCACGTTTATCCAGGAAATTCTCAGGGATCTGTTCCAAACCATGGCGAGTTCCCTAGTTAGCGCAATAGACATGGACAGACGGAGAGGGGAAACTCCGTGCAAATGGAACCAGTGGCAAGACCCGAGAAGGGCAAGACCGTGCAAATTACCTGAACCCCATGTAATTTGACTATGTTATCCACATATATTCTGGCTAGCCTGTCCACTACGTACGTTGTCTTGACTGCTAAGAAGTGAGCCGCCTTCGTAAGACGGTCCACCACCACCCATATCGCGTCGTTCTTCCGTGGGCTCTTGGGTAGTCCTACCACAAAGTCCATGCCGATGCTATCCCATTTCCACTCTGGGATTGCTAAGGGTTGTAGCTCGCCTCCCGGGCGTTGCTGTTCGGCCTTAACCTGTTGTCAGTTTTCGCATTTGGCCACAAAGTTTGCTATCTCGTTTTTCATTCCATTCCACCACCAGTGAGTCTTTAGGTCCCGATACATCTTAGTACTTCCTGGGTGAACTGAGAAAGCTTAACTGTGTGCCTCTGCCATAATCTTCTTCCTTAGCTCTGTCCGGTTTGGTACCCATATTCGCCCATTCATTCGGGTTAGCCCATCGTTTCCTTTGCTTATTTCTGATTTATCGGTTCCGTTTCCCTCTTTTCGCGCTACCAGTTTCTCCGGGTCTGATATCTGTGCTTCTAGTACCTCCTCCAGTATCCCTGGCTTCGTGGTAACCGTTCCTAACATGACTGTGGTCGACTCTACCACTTCCAGTTGTAGGTTCTCCATTTCCCTTATCAACGTGTTGGCTAGCACACCATGAGTCTTCCTGCTCAGTGCGTCGGCCACCTGGTTTACCTTTCCGGGGTGATACTGGATGTCTAGATCGTAATCCTTTATCAGTTCCAACTATCTCCGTTGTCTCCTATTAAGCTCCTTCTGAGTGAATAGGTACTTCAAACTCTTGTGGTCGGTGAATATCTCGCACTTCACACCGTACAGGTAATGTCTCCAAATCTTGAGTGCGAATACCACTGCGGCTAATTCCAAATCATGTGTTGGGTAGTTTAACTCATGTATCTTCAATTGACGGGATGCATATGCTATAACTTTCCCCCCTTGCATCAGTACACACCCGAGTCCTTCTTTCGATGTGTCGCTGTATACCGTGAAATCCTGCCCTAGTGTGGGTAATACTAGTATTGGAGCAGTTGTCAATTTCGTTTTGAGACATTCAAAACTCTCTTCGCATTTCTCATCCCACGTATACCTTGTTTCCTTTCGGGTCAAATTTGTCAACGGTTTAGCAATCCTTGCAAACCCTTCGATGAATTTCCGATAGTACCCGGCCAATCCTAAGAAACTCCTTAATTCCCGAGCATTTGTCGGTCTTGGCCAATTCGTAATTGTATCTATCTTTGTTGGGTCTACCGTCACCCCCCCTGCTGATATCACGTGGCCTAGGAAAGCTATGCTGTCCATTCAGGATTCACACTTGCTGTATTTGGCATATAACTTCTCTTGTCTGAGAGTCTGTAATACCATTCTCAGATGTTGCTCGTGTTCTTCCAGGTTGCGAGAGTAGACTAATTTGTCGTCAATGAACACCACCACAAACTTGTGTAGGTATTGACGAAACACCCGATTCATCAAATCCATGAAAATTGCTGGGGCATTGGTTAACCCAAACGGTACCACTGTGCATTCGTAATGGCCGTACCATGTTCGAATGGCTGTCTTCGGTATGTCTCCTTCTCTTACTCGAACTTGATGGTACCCTGACCTCAAGTCTAATTCTGAGAACACCTTCGCACCTTGTTACTGATCAAACAAGTCGTCGATCCTACGCAACGGGTACTTATTCTTTATCGTGACCATGTTTAATTCTCGGTAGTCATAGCACAATCTTAACTCGCCGCTTTTCTTTCTAACAAATAACACTGGTGCTACCCAAGGGAGTTGCTTGGCCTTAGAAATCCTTTTTCCAATAGCGACTCAATCTGTTGTTTCAGTTCTTGCATTTCTCGGGGTGCCATTCGGTATGGAGCCTTAGGAATCGGTTGCGTTCCAGGGAGCAGTTATATTCCCATTTCTACTTCTCTCTGAGGCGGTTGCCCCGGTAGCTCATCGGGAAATACATCACTGTATTCACAAACCACTGGAACGGACTCCAATGGTGTCCCTTCCTTCTCCGTCGTGACAAATGCTAGCCAATTCGATAGATCCTTATATTCCTCATCCTCACCCGTAATCGATTCTCCGACCATGTCTTTTCTCCCCTCTCGAAGCGTACTAAACGTGATCGTTCGTTCCCGACATCTCACTTGCGCATCATACTTAGATAACCAATCCATTCCTAGTATGGCGTCGAATCCCATACCCCCTAACTCAATAAAATATGCCTCTGTTCGCACTATGTCCACTGCTACCGTGCACCCTTTGTAGATTCTATTTGCCTCCATCGCTTCGGATCCCGGTGTTTTTACTTTGATTCTAGTGTTACTCCCCGTTATCCCAAACCATTTTGCTAACTTCTCCTACACGAACGAATGTGTCGCCCCACAGTCAAATAATACGAAAGCTGTAAAGCCGTTAATAAGTAGTGTACCTGCGATGACGTCCTCAGCCTTCGAGACCTGCTCCTTGTTCACAGCAAACACTCGAGCATTTCCAGTAATCCTATCCCTTACTCTGTTTTCGGTTACCAGGGTTTCGATCCTCCTTCTCTTCGGGCAGTCTTTGGCGAAGTGTCCTTCCTGGCCACACTTGAAACAACTGTTAGTCCCTGCACGACATTCTCCAAAATGGTTCTTTCCGCATTTGGCGCACCCAGGCCTGATCGGTAGTCTTGGTGCCGATCCGAAACTCTCTGCAGTGATCCTTCCTTTCCACTCTCCCCGTCCTTGCACTTCGTTCCTTGTAGAGTTTCTAGTGCGTTCCTTATCCATTCTCCGTAACCCTCCATCAACTCGGACTGCCGCCGCCACCAAACTAGAAAATTCCTCATCGTCGCGGCCATACATAGTCAGTTTCACTTTTTCATTCAGCCCTTCCGTGAAGCGGTGCATCTTTTCCTGTTCACTCCCCATGATCTCGGTGGCGTACCTACCTAGCTCAATGAATTCTTGCATGTATTCCATAACGGGGTGGTTTCCTTGAGTTAATCTGTAATAGCCGAGAAAAAGGTACAATGAAACAAATAGTAGGGAACGTAGCGGTAAAGTCTAGACTGGAGATAATGAGGGATACGGGAACGAAAGAACGTAAAAAGAAACGAAAAATAGAAAAGTAAAGAAAAAAGATAAAAATGGGGTCAAAAGCAAAGGAAGGAGGGGTTAAAGTGTGAATTAGAAAAGTTAGGATGTCTTTAAATAGGGGTGAGGAGGCCCAAAAACGAGTTAATCATCATTAAGACACGAAAATTCGAAAATTGCAGCGAAGAAGGAAATTGTCGCGAAAATTTTGAAGGCAAAAATTATCGTGAAAAAGTTGAAAGGCAAAATTGTCAAGGAAATTTCGAAGGGCAAAATTGTCGAGGAAATTACGAAGAGTAAAATTATCGCGGATTTCCAGTAAGGCATAAATTATCACGGATTTCATCCCCAGTGCAAAATTGTCGCGAATTCTGATCCTAGTGTATTATTATCGCGGATTTCAGGGCAGAGGTGGAATTGTCGCGGAAATACTAAGTTCGAGTGTTTTCGTTCCGTCCCTAAGTCGGATCGTCTGAGGAAAAGGACACGTAAGGTCTACATTAATCACATAGTTAACAATAAGATGATAACGTCAGAATTCGAATAACTAAGACCCGTCACGAAATGCAGGGGAAGCACAGTAAGATTATAACAGGCTAAAGCAAACGGTAAGCAAAGTGAACACAATATAGTAAGGGAAGGTTCAGACTTAGGGAATGGGATTAATAAAGAAGGAAGAAAAGATACGAATGAACGAGATAAATGGTAATAAGACTCAGGGTGAGGGAGGATGGACCGTCCGACCGAACTCGGCATCTTGCCAAGTACACGATTCGCCAAACGAAGGGCATGCCTGATGAAGGGAACGATAAGTTCCAAAGAGGAAAAGATACGTACGAAGAGGGCAGAACGGATCTGGGTGAAAAAAGGGATTGCGCCTAAGTAGCCACCCGGGGAAGGGAATCATATGGCCCGTCGAGTCATCCAACAGCTAACGGTTGGCTTGGGCGGGACATGCACCAGCATATTAATCTCGGGAATAGTAAAGTTAATGAATGATGGAAATGATAAGGGTAAAAGAAGAGGGAAATAAGCAAACGGTTAAGTGGAATGATTCACGCGTGCATGTACGGTGTAACTAAGAAGTGAAAAGATAATGCGTAGTGTGTTGAAGTTTCCTTTCATAGATTGTGACCGCTTTACAGATTTTGTAGGTGACGCAGACGAGATATGATAGGGATCGGGGAAGGAGGTCGTCGATTGTCCGGTGATAGAGTCCAGTCCCTTTGGAGAATACTCTAAATTATGCTGTCGTACTTTCATGTGTCGAACTATGTTTTAAATTTGCATTCGAATATTTTCATTTTAATTTTCATGTTTTAACAAAATAACTAGGCCCAAATTAGGGTCGTTACAGTTGTAGCATATGCATCCCGTCAATTGAAGATGCACGAGTTGAACTATCCGACACACGATTTAGAAATAGCCGCGGTGGTATTCGCACTCAAGATTTGGAGACATTACCTGTACGGTGTGAAGTGTGAGATATCCACCGACCACAAGAGTTTGAAGTACCTATTCACTCAGAGGGAGCTTAATATGAGACAACGGAGATGGTTGGAACTGATAAAAGATTATGATCTGGACATTCAGTACCACCCCGGAAAGGCAAACCAGGTAGTCGATTCACTGAGTAGGAAGACTCATGGCGTGCTAGCCAACACGTTGGTAAGGGAAATGGAGAACCTACAACTGGAAGTGGTAGAGTCGACCATAGTCATGTTAGGGACGGTTACCGCGAAGCCAGGGATACTGGAGGAGGTACTAGAAGCACAGATATCAGACCCTGAGAAACCTGTAATGCGAAAAGAGGGAAACAGAACCGATAAATCAGAAATAAGCAAAGGTAGCGATGGGCTAATCCGAATGAATGAACGTGTATGGGTACCAAACAGACCAGAGATAGGGAAGAAGATTATAGCAGAAGCACACAGTTGAGCTTTCTCAGTTCACCCAGGAAGTACTAAGATGTATCGAGACCTAAAGACGCACTGGTGGTGGAATGGAATGAAAAACGAGATTGCAAACTTTGTGGCCAAATGCAAAAACTGCCAACGAGTAAAGGCCGAAAACCAACGCCCGGGAGGCGAGGTACAACCCTAAGAGATCGCAGAGTGGAAATCGGATAGCATCGGCATGGACTTTGTGGTAGGACTACCCATGAGCCCACGGAAGAACGACGCGAAATGGGTGGTGGTGGAAGGTCTTACGAAGGCGGCTAACTTCTTAGCAGTCTAGACAACGTACGGAATGGACAGGCTAGCCAGAATATATGTGGATAACATAGTCAAATTACATGGAGTTCCAGTAAACATCATTTCAGATAGAGACCCGAGATTCACGTCTAGATTTTGGCAAAGTTTGCAGAAATCGCTCGGAACTCAGTTATGCATGAGCACAGCCTATCTCCCACAGACGGATGGTCAGACCGAGATAACCAACCAAGTTATGCAGGATATGTTACGAGCATGTGTGTTGGAGTTTAAGGGAGGTTGGGAGGATTTCCTACCGCTAGTGGAATTTGCGTACAGTAATAGCTTTCTGAGCAGCATTGGCATGGCCCGATATGAGGCATTGTACGGGGGGATGTGTCGTACACAGCTATACTGGGATGAGGTGGGAGAAAGAACGACCACAGGGACGGAATTGGTGGAAGTCATCATTGAAAAGGTGGCCGTGGTACGAAAGAACATTAATGCGGCACACGACCGATACAAATGTTGGGCAGACACATAAAGGAGACCCTTAGAGTTAAAGGTTGGGAATCGCGCCTACCTAAAGGTATCATCGATGAAGGGGGTGCTAAGGACCACAAGGACAGGGAAGCTGAGTCAACTGTATATCGGACCATACAAGGTGGAACGAATGATCTGAAACCTAGCATATCAGCTGAAGCTTCCGGAGGAAATGGGGGGGATGCACAACGTGTTCCATGTATCCCAACTAAGGAGATAGGTGACTGAAGGAATTCAAGAATGTGTGGGGGAACCCATAGAGATAACCCCGGAACTAACGTACGCGGAAGTCCTAGTAAAGAATCTAGGCAGAGAGGAAAGAAGACTCAGAAACAAACAAATCCCCATGGTGAAAGTACAATGGTCCAATCATGGAGAGAGGGAGGCTACATGGGAAACGGAATGAGAGATTAGACAAAGAGCACCGGAATTAATGGAAGATTTGTACGCACGAGTTTCGGGACGAAACTCATAATGAGTGGGGAAGGATGTAATAGCCAGGAAAAAGGTATGATGGAACAAATAGTAGGAAATGTAGCGGTAAAGTCTAGACAAGGAATAACGTGGGATACGGGAACGAAAGAACGTCAAAGGAAAAGAAGAATAGAAAAGTAAAGTAAAAGATAAAGGAGGGGTCAAAATCAAAAGAAGGAGGGGTTAAAGTGTTCCATTATCTTTTGCTTTACTTTTCTATTTTTGGTTTCCTTTTACGTTCTGTCATTCCCGTATCCCTCGTTATTCCTTGTCTAGACTTTACCGCTACATTCCCTACTATTTGTTCCATCATACCTTTTATTCCTGGCTATTACATCCCTCCCCACTTATTTTGAGTTTTGTCCCGAAACTCGTGCGTACCAATATTCCATTAACTCCGGCGCTCTCTGTCTAATCTCTCGTTCCGTTTCCCATGTAGTTTCCCTCTCCCCTTGATTGGACCATTGTACTTTTACCATGGGAATTTGTTTGTTTGTGAGCCTTCTTTCCTCTCTGCCTAGGATCTTTACAGGGACTTCCTCGTACGTTAGTTCCGGGGTTATCTCTATGGGTTCCCCCACACATCGTGAATTCCTTCAGTAATCATCCTCCTCAGTTGGGATACATGGAACACGTTGTGTATCCCCCCATCTCTTCTGGAAGCTTAAGCTGATATGCTAGGTTTTTGATTCTTCGTTCCACCTCGTATGGTCCGATATACCGGGGACTCAGCTTCCCTGTCCTTGTGGTCCTTTAGCACCCCCTTCATCGGTGATATCTTTAGGTAGGCGTGATCCCCAACTTTTAACTCTAAGGGTCTCCTTTTTGTGTCTGCCCAACTGTTGTAACGACCGTAATTTGGGCCTAGTTGTTTTGGTAAAAACATGATAATTAAAACGGAAATATTCGAAAGCAATTTAAAACATAGTTCAAAACATTAAAGTACGACTGCATAATTTAGAGTGTTCTCCGAAGGACCGGACTCTATCACCGGACAACCGACGACCTCCTTCCCCGTCCCTATCATATCTCACCTGCGTCACCTACAAAATCTGTAAAGCGGTCACAATCTATTAAAGGAAACTTCACACACACTACACATTATCTTTCTTACTTCTTAGGTACATCATACACACACACATGAACCATTTCACTTAACCGTTTTCTTATTTCCCTCTTCTTTTACCCTTATCATTTCCATCATTCATTAACTTTTCTGTTGCCGAGATTAACATGCTCGGTGCATGTCCCGCCCAAGCCAACCGTTAGCTGTTGGATGACTCGACGGGCCATATGCATCCCTTCCCCGGGTGGGTACTTAGGCGCTACCCCTTTTTCCACCCGGATCCGTTCCGCCCTCTTCGTACGTATCTTTTCCTCTTTGGAACTTATCGTTCCCTTCATCAGGCATGCCCTTCCTTTGGCGAATCGTGTACTAGGCACGATGCCGGGTTCGGTCGGACGGTCCATCCTTCCTCACCCCGAGTCTTATTATCATTTATCTCGTTCATTCGTATCATTTCTTCCTTCTTTATTAACCCAATCCCATTCCTTAAGTCTGAACCTTCCCTTACTATATTGTGTTCACTCCGCTTACCGTTCGCTTTAGCTTGTTATAATCCTCCCGTGCTTCCCCTGCATTTCGTAACAGGTCTTAGTTATTCGAATTCCGACGTTATTATCTTATTGTTAACCATGTGATTACCGTAGACCCCACGTGTTCTTTTTCCTCTCCCGATCCGACGTCAAGACGTAACGAAAACACTTAATTCCACTTTTTCCTCGAAATTCGCGACAATTCTATGCTGAAATCACAAATCCGCGATAATTCCACCTCTGGTCCGATTTCCGCGATAATATTGCACTTGTCACGTTTTTCGCGATAATTTCTCCTTTCGTCCGATTTCCGCGACAATTTTCACTTGTAACGTTTTTCGCGATAATATTGCACTGTCCAGATTTCCGCGACAATTCACTCTTCAACGAAAATCCGCGATAATATGTTCATCCAAAAATTCGCGATAAAATGCATGCATGGGCGAAATTCGCGATAATTTTCCTTCTTTGCGGGAATTTTCGGATTTTCGGGTCTTAATGATGATTAACCCATTTTTTGGGCCTCCTCACTCCAATTTATAGACATCCTAACTTTTCTAATTCACACTTTGACCCCTCCTTCCTTTACTTTTGACCCCTCCTTTATCTTTTTCTTTACTTTTCTATTCTTCGTTCCCTTTTACGTTCTTTCGTTCCCGTATCTCTCATTATCTACCGTCTAGACTTTTACCGTTACATTCCCTACTATTTGTTTCGACATACCTTTTTCTCGGCTATTACAACTGTTGTATCGGTCCTGTGCCGCCTTAATGTTCTTTCGTACCACGGCCACCCTTTAAATGGTGACTTCCACCAATTCTGTTCCCGTGGTCTTTCTCTCTCCCACCTCATCCCAGCATTGCGTTGTACAACACTTCCTCCCGTTCAATGCCTCATATGGAGAAATGCCAATGCTGTTCTGAAAGCTATTATTGTACGCAAATTCCACTAGCGGTAGGAAATCCTCCCAACCTCCCTTAAACTCCAACACACTTGCTCTTAACATATCCTCCATAATTTGGTTAGTTCACTCGATCTGACCATCTATCTGTGGGTGATAGGCTATGCTCATGCTTAACTGGGTTCCGAGTGATTTCTGTAAACTTTGCCAAAATCTAGACATGAATCTTGGGTCTCTGTCTGACACGATGTTTACTGGAACTCCATGTAAGTTGACTATGTTATCCACATATATTCTGGCTAGTCTTTCTACTCCGTTCGTTGTCTTGACTGCTAAGAAATGAGCCGCCTTTGTAAGACGGTCCACCACTACCCATATCGCGTCGTTCTTCCGTGGACTCTTGGGTAATCCTACCACAAAGTCTATGCCGATGCTATCCCATTTCCACTCTGGAATCTCTAAGGGTTGTAGCTCGCCTCCCGGGCGTTGGTGTTCCGTCTTAACTCGTTGGCAATTTTTGTATTTTTCCACAAAGATTGCGATGTCGTTTTTCATTCCATTCCACCACCAGTGCGTCTTTAGGTCACGAGACATCTTAGTACTTCCTGAGTGAACTGAGAAAGCCGAACTATGTGCTTCCGCCATAATCTTCTTCCTTAGCTCTGGCCTGTTTGGTACCATATCTGTTCATTTATTTGGATTAGCCCATTGCTTCCTTTGTTTATCTCTGATTTATCGGTTATGTTTCCCTCTTTTCGCGTTACGAGTTTCTCGGGGTCTGATATCTGTGCTTCTAGTACCTCCACCAGTATCCCTGGCTTCGCGGTAACAATCCCTAACATGACTTTGGTCGACTCTACCACTTCTAGTTGTAGGTTCTCCATTTCCCTTACCAACGTGTTTGCTAGCACGCCATGAGTCTTCCTGCTCAGGGCATCGGCTACTTGGTTTACCTTTCCGGGGTGGTACTGATCGTCCAGGTAGTAATCTTTTATCAGTTCCAACCATCTCCGTTGTCACATGTTAAGCTCCCTCTGGGTGAATAGGTACTTCACACTCTTGTGGTCTGTGAATATCTCATACTTCACACCGTACAGATAATGTCTCCAAATCTTGAGTGCGAATACGACCGCGGCTAATTCTAAATCGTGTGTCGGATAGTTCAACTCGTGTATCTTCAATTGAAGGGATGCATATGCTATAACTTTCCCTCCCTGCATCAGTACACACCGAGTGCTTCCTTCGATGCGTCGTTGTAAACCGTGAAGTCATGTCCTGGTGTGGGTAATACCAGTATTGGTGCAGACGTCAATTTCGTTTTGAGACATTCAAAACTCTCTTCACATTTCTCATCCCACGTATACCTCGTTTCCTTACTTGTCAAATTTGTCAATCGTTTAGCAATCCTTGTGAACCCCTCGATGAATTTCCGATACTACCTGGCTAATCCTAAGAAGCTCCTCACTTATTGAGCATTAGTCGGTCTGGGCCAATTCATCACTGTCTCTATCTTTGTTGGATCTACCGTCACCCCTCCTGCTGTTATCACGTGTCCTAGAAAAGCTATGCTGTCCATCCAGAACTCGCACTTGCTGTATTTGGCATACAACTTTTCTTGTCTGAGAGTCTGTAGTACTATTCTCAGATGTTGTTCGTGTTCCTCCCGGTTGCGAGAGTAAACTAGGATGTCGTCAATAAATACCACCACGAACTTGTCTAGGTACTGACGAAATACCTGATTCATCAAATCCATGAAATTTTCTGGGGCATTAGTCAATCCAAACGGTACTACCATGCATTCGTAATGGCCTTACCTCGTTCGAATGGCTGTCTTCGGTATGTCTCCTTCTCTTACTCGAACTTGATGATACCCTGACCTCAAGTCTTATTTTGAGAACACCTTTGCGCCTTGTAACAGATCAAACAAGTCGTCGATCCTAGGCAACGGATACTTGTTCTTTATCGTGACCTTGTTTAACTCCCGGATGTCGTAACACAGTCGTAACTCGCCGCTTCTCTTTCTAACAAATAACACTTGTGCTCCCCAAGGGGAGTTGCTTGGCCTAAGAAATCTATTATCCAATAGCGACTCATTCTGTTGTTTCAGTTCCTGCATTTCTCTGGGTGCCATTCGGTATGGAGCCTTGGAGATCGGTTGTGTTCCAGGGAGTAGTTCAATTTCCATTTCCACTTCTCTCAGAGGCGGTTGACCCGGTAGCTCGTCAGGAAATACATCATTGTATTCAAAAACCACTGGAACTGAATTCAATGGTGTCCCTTCCTTCTCCGTCGTGACAAATGCTAGCCAGTTCAATCGATCCTTATATTCCTCATCCTCACTCATAATAGGTTTTCCGACCATGTCCTTTCTCCCTTCCCACGCCGTACTAAAAGTGATCGTACGTTCCCGACATCTCACCTGCGCATCATACCTAGATAGCCAATCCATTCCTAGTATGGCATCGAATCCCATATCCCCTAACTCAATCAAATCTGCCTCTGTTCGCACTGTGTCCACTTCCACCGTGCATCTTTTATAGATTCTATTTGCCTCCATGGCTTCGGATCCCGGTGTTTTTACTTTGATTTTAGCGTTACTTCCCATTATCCCAAACCGTTTCGCTAACTTCTCCAACACAAACGAATGTGTCGCCCAACAGTCAAATAATACGAAAGCTGTAAAGCCGTTAATTAGAAGTGTACCTGCCACGACTTCTTCAGCCTTGGAGGCCTATTCCTTGATCACAGCGAACACTCGAGCATTTCCAGTAATCCTTTCCCTTGCCCTGTTTTCGGTTTCCCCCGGTTTCGATCCTCCTCCTTTTTGGGCAATCTTTGGCAAAGTGTCATTCCTGTACGCACTTGAAACAACTGTTGGTTCCTGCTCGGCATTCTCCAAAATGGTTCTTCCTGCATTTGGCGCACGCAGGCCTGATCGGGGGTCCTTGTGCCGATCCGAAACTCTCTGTAGTGATCTTTCCTTTCCACTCTCCCCGTCCCTGAACTTCGTTCCTCGCAGAGCTTCTGCTGCGTTCCTTATCCATTCTCCACAATCCTCCATCCACTCGGACTGCCGCCGCCACTAAACTCGAAAATTCTTCTTTGTCGCGGCCATACATAGTCAGTTTCACCTTTTTATTCAGCCCTTCTTTAATGCGGTGCATCTTTCCCTGTTCACTCCCATGATCTCGGGGGCGTACCTGCCTAGTTCTATGAATTCTTGCATGTACTCAATTACGGGGCAGTTTCCTTAAATCAATCTGTCAGACTCGGCCCTCTATTCTTTCTTAAGTCCTTTCGGCACGTAGTAATCCATGAACGCATTCTTAAACTTATCCCAAGAGAAGGGTCCATCCTTCAGTAATGAGGCCGACACGCTCCCCCACCATCGTGCAGTGCTACCGTCGAACCATAGCGGGGTCAATCCTGCCCTAAGCTCCTCTATGGCTTCGATCAGCTCGAACTTCTCCTCAAGGCGGATAATCCACGTCTCCGCATCCCCCATCTTATCCCCCGTGAAACTGTTCATCCCAGCCTTCTTTAATGCCTCGTTGTAGTACATTCTACCCTTTTCGGGTCTTGACACTGGTTCCATTTGCACGGAGTTTCCGCTCTCTGTCTGTCCCTGTCTTATTGCACAAACTAGGAACTCGCCATGGTTTAGAACAGATCCCTGAGACTTTCCTGGCTAAACATGAGAGGCGTCGATGAATCCGCAACCGGAGTCTCTGTCGCCGGTGAATGTTCTGATGCATTGCTATCCTCCTCTCGGTTTCCATGCGCTCTCGTCCTAGGAGCCATTCCTAAATTAAGCTTTTGTTATGTCTATGCCTACTCATGTCATCCGTTACATTCTATGCACATCCATTCCTATGGTCGGTTGTCCTCCTATGAGTTTCCTAGACTCTTCTACGTAGGATCGCACCTTTACCGGTTTAGTAACGATGTTACGCTCTGATTCCATTTTGTAACGACCCTAATTCGGGCCTACCTGTTTTGATAAAACGTGCTAAATAAAACGAAACGTTCGAATGTGAACTTAAAACATAGTTCGAAAGCATTAAAGTTGAACAACATAATTTAGAGTGTTCTCAAAGACCGGACTCTATCACCGGACAACCAACAACCTCCTTCCCATACCCTTCTCATACCTTATCCGTGTCACCAACAAAATCTGTAAAACGGTCACAATTTATTAAACGAAACTTCACACACGCTACACATTATCTTTTCATTTCTTAATTAACCCGTACACACACGCGTGAATCATTCCTTTTAACCATTTTCTTATTTCTTTCTTCTTTTACTCTTATCATTCCCCTCATACTTTAACTTTACTGTTGCCGAGAGTAACATGCTCGGTACATGTCCCGCCCAAGCCAACCGTTAGCTAATGGATGACTCGTCGGGCCATATGCTTCCCTTCCCCGGGTTGGTACTTAGGTGCTACCCCTTTTTCCACCCGGATCCGTTCTGCCCTTTCGTACGTATCTTTCCATCTTTGGAACTTATCGTTCCCTTCATCAGCCATGCCCTTCCTTTGGCGAATCGTGTACTAGGCACGATGCCGGGTTCGGTCAGACAGTCCATCCTTCCTCACCCCGAGTGTTATTAACATTTATCTCGTTCATTCGTGTCTTTTTCTTTTTTTTTTTAATGACCCAATCTCATTCCCTAAGTCTGAACCTTCCCTTACTATATTGTGTTCACTCCACTTACCGTTTTCTTTCACCCGTTATAGTCCCTTCGTGCTTCCATGCATTTTGTAACAGGTCTTAGTACTCAATTCCCGACGTTATTGTCTTATTGTTAACTCTGTGATTACCGTAGACCTTACGAATCCCTTCTCCCTTATGATCCGTCGTTGGAACGCGACGAAAACACCCGGTTTTTAGAATTTCCGCGATAATTCATTTCAGAACCACAATTTCGCGATAAATTCCTTCTTAGGGCCAAATCCGCGATAATTTCCTTCTTCGTTACAAATCAGCGATAATTTCCTTCTTCCCGATTTTCCGCAATAATTTTGTTTTTGTTTCGAAATCCGCGATAATTCTCTTGCACCATTTTTTCGCGATAATTTTGCATGCATGAAAATTCGCGATAATTTTGTCTTTCGCAACAATTTTTGTGTTTTGCGGTTTTTTTCATGAATTTCCGTGGCTTAATGATAATTAACTCGTTTTTGGGCCTCTCCACCGCTATTTATAGACATCTTAACTTCCCCAATTAACATTTTTACCCCTTCTTCTTTTCATTTTGACCATTCCTTTATCTTTTGCTTTACTTTCTATTTCGTTTCCTTTTACGTTCTTTCATTCCCGTATCCCTGGTTATTCCTTGTCGAGACTTTACCGCTACATTCCCTACTATTTATTCCATAATACCTTTTTTTCCTGGCTATTACAGGTAGCACCTAAGTAACCACCCGGGGAAGGGAAGCACATGGCCCGTCCAGTCATCCAACAGCTCACGGTTGGCTTGGGCGGGACATGTACCTAGCATGTTACTCTCGGCAACAGTAAAGTAAAGGATGAGGGGAATGATAAGGGTAAAAGAAGAAGGAAATTAGAAAATGATTAAAAGTAATGACTTACGCGTGTGTGTATGGTTTATTTACGAAATGAAAAGATAAAGTATACCGTGTGTGAAGTTTCCTTTAATAGATTTTGACCGCATTACAGATTTTGTAGGTGACGTAGACGAGGTATGAGACGGGCATGGGAAGGAGGTCGTCGGTTGTCCGGTGATAGAGTCCGGTCTTTGGAGAACACTCTACATTATGTTGCTAGACTTTAATGTTTTGAACTATGATTTAAATTTACATTCGAACGTTTCGTATTATTTTGCACGTTTTTACCATATCAGCTAGGCCCAAATTAGGGTCTTTACAAATGGTATCAGAGCAAAACATCGCTACCAAACCGGTAGTGGTGCGGTCCTACGTAGAAGATTCTAGGAAACTCATAGGAGGACAACGGACCATAGGAAGGGATGGGCATAGAATGTAGCATACGACATGAGTAGGTATAGACATAACAAATGCTTAATGTAGTAATGGCTCCAAGTACGAGAGCGAATGGAAACCGAGAGGAGGATTGTAATGCGTCATAACATGCACCGGCGACAGAAACCCCGATTGCGGATTCATCGACGCCTCTCACGTTTAGCCAAGAGAGTCTTAGGGATTTATTCCAAACTATGGCGAGTTCCCTAGTTAGCGCAATAAGACAGGGACAGACGGTGAGGGGAAACTCCGTGCAGATGGAACAAGTGTCAAGACCCGAAAAAGGTAGAATGTACTAAAACGAGGCGTTGAAGAAGGCTGGAATGAACAATTTCACGGGAGATAAGATGGGGGACGCGGAGGCATGGATGATTTGCCTAGAAGAGAAGTTTGAACTGATCGAAGCCAGAGGAACTTAGGGCAGGATTGTCCCCGCTGTGGTTCGACGGTGTCACAGCCTAATGGTGGGGAAGCGTGTCGGCCTCACTGCTGAAGGATGGACCCATCTCTTGGGTGAAGTTTAAGAATGCTTTTTTGGATTACTACATACCGAAAGGGCTTAAAAAGGACAAAAGTGCCGAGTTTGACAGACTAACTCAAGGGAATCGCCCCGTGATGGAGTACATGCAAGAATTCATAGAATTGGGTAGGTACGCCCCCGCGATTATGGGGAGTGAACAAGAAAATATGCACAGTTTTACAGAAGGGCTAAATGAAAGGGTTAAACATACTATGTATGTCAGCGACAACGAAGAATTTTCGAGTTTAGTGGCAGCAGCAGTCCGAGTGGATGATGAATGCGATGAATGGATAAGGAACGCACTAGAAGCTCCACAAGGAATGATGTTCAGGGATGTGGAGAGTGGAAAGGGAAGGTCACTACAGAGAGTTTTGGGTCGCCACAAGGACCCCCGATCAGGCCTGCATCCCCCAAATGCGGGAAGAACCATTTTGGAAAATGTCGGGCAGGAACCAAGAGTTGCTTCAAGTGCGGCCATGAAGGACGCTTTGCTCGGGAATGCACGAAGAGGAGAATGATCGAAACTGGGGTTACCGAAGTCAGGGCAAACGAAAGGATCACCGGAAATGCTCGAGTGTTTGCGGTAAACAAGGAGTACGCCATGGAGGCCGAAGACGTCGTGGCAGGTACACTACTTATTAATAGCTTTACCGCTTTCGTCTTATTTGATTGTGGGGCGACACATTCGTTTGTGTCGGAGAAGTTAGCGAAACGGTTCGGGATAATGGGAAGTAACGCTAAGATTAAAGTGAAAACACCGGGATCCCATGCCATGGAGGCAAACAGGATCTATAAGGGATGCGCGGTAGAAGTAGATACGGTGCGAACAGACGCAGACTTGATTGAGTTGGGGGATATGGGATTCGATGCTATATTGGGAATGGATTGGTTATCTAAGTACGATGCGCAAGTGAAATGTCGGGAACGTATGATCACTTTTAGTACGCCGTAGGAAGGGAAACGGAACATGTTCAGAAAACTGATTATGGGTGAGGAGGGAGAGTATATTGATCGGTCGAATTGGCTAGCATTTGTCACCACCGAGATGGAAGGGACACCATTGGAGTCAGTTCCGGAAATATGCGAATACAATGATGTGTTTCCGGACGAGCTACCAGGTCAACCACCTCAGAGAGAGGTGGAAATGAAAATAGAACTGCTCCCCGGAACACAACCCATCTCCAAGGCCCCATACCGAATGGCACCCCGAGAAATGCAAGAACTGAAACCACAAATTGAGTCGCTATTGGCGAATGGATTTCTTAGGCCAAGCAACTCCCCTTGGGGGGCACCGGTGTTATTTGTTAGAAAAAAAGCGGCGAGCTAAGACTATGTAACGATTACTGGGAGTTAAACAAGGTAACGATAAAGAACAAGTATCTTCTACCCTGGATCGACGACCTATTTGACCAGTTTCAATGTGCGGTGGTGTAACGATCGTAAACCGGCCCTAACCATGTCTATGCGCAAGTAAGGTGAAACCAAACATTTTAACAAAACGTGATTCGAATCCGAGGAAATGTCATCATTTTTCAATGTACAACTAGATAATAAAAGAAGCAAAACAACAAAATCCAAAGGGGTGACTCGTACAGTGGACGATCGACAACCTTAGCTCCAATGTCACCTAAGCCTTCGGTCCTCCCCCTACAAAATCTGTTAAACGGTCATAGTCTATTAAAAGAAACTTCTGTAAAGTGTATTTAATTGGCAAGATTTTATCCCTCTCTTTCTCCTTATTTTAGCTTACATACTCTCTTATCTTTTTCTGTCTTTTTATATTTCCTCTCCTTATCCTTGCTGGTTTCCTACTATGATCGGTTTTTACATGCCCGACAACATGTCTCGCCCAAACCAACCGTTAGCTGTTAGCTGGCTCGACGAGACTATATGCTTCCCTTCTCCGGTCAGGATTCGGGCGCTACCCCGTCCTACCCGGTTCCGTTCGGCTCTGTAATGCGCACAATTCTGTTCCGGAGAACTCAAGTATTCCTTCCTCGGACATGTCCTACCTGTGGCTGACCGTGCTCATGAACACGATGCCGGGTTTGGTGTTCTCACCTCGCCCCGAGTTTTCTGTTTTTTATTCACGCTCCTTTCTGTTCGATTTAATGTTCACTAAATCCCTAATTGTGAACCTTCTTTTAATCTACTATGTTCGCTCCGCTTACCTGGTCGTTCTATCGTGACAATTCGGCCCAAATCCGTGACAATTATGCAAGTAGATCCCAAAATCACGATAATTTACACTTCAGCCCCAAATCCGCGACAATTTACACGCAGTCCCTGATTTTCGCGATAGTTTACACTTCAGCCCCAAATCCACGACAATTTACACGCAGTCCCTGATTTTCGCGATAATTTACCCTTCAGCCCAAATCCCCGACAATTTTGCATGTGGATCCAAAAACCGCGACAATTTCCTTCATGGTCCAGATTTTCGCGATAATTTCACAGCGACCCTGATTTCCGCGATAATATTCGCCTTTCCCCCAGTTTTCGCGATAATTTTCTTCTTCGCCCTGATTTCCACGATAATTTCTTCCTTACTCCAATTTCCGCGATAATTTCAATTTCTCTCGAATTTCCCACGTTTTTTGTGTCAAATGACCCCTTCTTTTCCCATTCCACTCCTATTTATAGGTTTCTAATTTGTCCAAATGACCCTTTAGTCCCTCCTTCCTCATTTCTCTCTTCTTATATTAATTTACTAAACTACCTCTTATTTCATGTTTTTAACAAAAAATTATGCGATTTTAACCTGTCTGGATTCCTTTTGTGCCGTCTTCCTGGGTCATTACAACTGCTCCGTCAAATTTATGCAGATTCATCTTTGCTTCTCTTCTGTCGCCACTGCTTCACCGAAGATCCTCATCGTTTTGTCTTCGTATTTTCGTTTCCTTGTTGGTGTAGCTTATTACCAAAGTTGAAGGAGTTCATTTGCACAAATTACTATCATCGGGACCAAATTTACCACATACATACAATATTAATGACTAATTTTACCAAAAGTGAAAAAATATAAGGACTAATTTTACCATACATAAAGTTAAAATATTTAAATTTTCATAATTATCAAAGTGAAATGATCAAAATTACCAAAATATGAAACTACAAAGACCAAATTTGTGTATTATCCAATTTTAAATATTATAATTTCTTTAAATAATAGCGTTTTTCGAAATATTGAAATTTATAAGGGATATAACTATTCAATCTAATGAAATAGATTGGACATGAATATCTTACAATAAATAAGTAAGAAAAACTTATTTAAATTTGAAATATTATTTTTAAGCCCTTATAAATTTTCATTGATTCCTACAAAAATGGTACTCTAACATGCTATTAAACATTCGAAAGATTTATTTATAGTTATTTTTTAAAAAAATGTTTTTTAGATTGTATATATATATATTCCATTTTATAATAAAATTACACTGATCTCAGCATTTGTTTATTAATTTACAATATATATATATTTACACTGATAGCATTTGTATAATGATTTACTATATATATATTATCCATTTAAGCAATTTTTAAACCTATGATTTATTTAAAATTTAGATTTTATGCGTCCCCATGTGGTTTGTCGTATAGGGAACTTACCTATAAACTCTAGTAGTAGATGACAAAATATAATATTAAAAAAATATAATTATTAAAGAAAAATATAATTTATTAAGAAGAAAATGAAATGAAAAGTAAATAGAAAATAAGCTCAAATATCGAGGAAGACAGCCTCGTTTATATCAATAACAAATTCCCATGACATTTGTTGACCAACTACCGTTGTAGTCATGATATATTTAATTTAAATAAACAATTTNGTTATGTTATTTATCACTGCTTCTGTCGATTCCACTATCTCCAGCTGCAACTCTTCCATCTGTTTTGTCATTGGTTTAGATAGTAGACCTTGAGTCTTTTGACTTAGTGCATCCGCTACTTGATTCGCCTTTCCCGGGTGATACTGGATTGTGACGTCGTAGTCCTTGATCAGTTCCAACCATCGCCTCTGCCTCATATTCAATTCTTTCTGGGTAAACAGATATTTCAAGCTTTTGTGATCGGTATACACCTTGCATTTCGCCCTGTACAGGTAATGTCTCCATAATTTTAGGGAGAACACCACCGCCGCCAGCTCTAGGTCGTGTGTTGGGTAGTTGGCCTCAAGTTCTTTCAGCTGCCGCGACGCATACGCGATGACCTTTACCTCCTGCATTATGACACACCCTAGTCCTTCCTTTGATGCGTCACTGAATATGGTGAACTCTTGACCTTGTTTAGGCAACACCAGCTCCGGTGTAGAGGTCAATCTCTTTTTTAATTCTTTGAAGCTTTCCTCGCACTTGCTGTCCCACACGTATTTCATGTCCTTTTTGGTTTGGTTAGTCAGGGGTTTTGCTATCAGGGAGAATCCCTCGATAAACCTTCGATAGTAACCAGCTAAGCCCAGAAAACTCATGATTTCCTTTGCGTTCTTAGGTCGTGGCCATCCTATGATTGCTTCCACTTTTGAGGGGTCTACCCTTACTCCTTCTCTGGATACGACATGCCCAAGGAACGAGATGCTGGTCATCCAAAATTCGCATTTACTGTATTTCGCATACAATTCCTCTCTTCTCAATGTTTGTAATACCAATCTCAAGTGTTGTTCGTGTTGTTCCCTGACCCTCGAATACACCAATATGTCGTCAATGAAAACCACCACGAATTTGTCCAAGTATTGTCGAAAGACTCTATTCATCAGATCCATGAAAATAGTCGGTGCGTTGGTCAACCCGAATGGAACGATCGTACACTCGTAGTGACCGTATCTTGTTCGTATGGCTGTTTTTGGAATGACGGTCTCCCTTACTCTGACTTGGTGGTATCCTGAACTTAGATCCAACTTCGAAAATATTGTAGCTCCTTGTAGCTGATAAAAAAAGTCGTCGATTCGAGGAAGCGGGTATCGATTCTTGATGGTCACCTTGTTTAGTTCACGATAGTCGTAACATAGCCTTAGCTCCCCATCTTTCTTCTTCACGAATAGGACCGGTGCTCCCCAAGGGAAGCTGCTCGGTCGTAGATATCCTTTCCCCAATAGGGCTTCTATCTGTTTCTTTAGTCCCAACATGTCCTTTAGCGCGAACCGATATGGGGCCTTCGAGATTGGCTGGGTACCCGGAAGGAGCTCAATCTCCAATTCAACTTCTCTTGCTGGGGGTTGGCTCGGCAGTTCTTCTGGGAATACGTCCCCGAACTCACAAACCACCGGAATGTGGCTCAAATCTATTTTCTCTATTCCCATTGTAACTGAAGCCAAATATCCTACACACATCCAATGTTCGTCTCTCCCATCTTCGATCGGCTTGCCGATCACATCGAAAACTTCTTCCTCTGGTCCATTAAATGAGATCTTTCGCTCCTTGCACTTCACCTGCGCGTCGTATTTAGTGAGCCAGTCCATTCCCAGTATGACATTGAAACCCATGCACCCTAACTCAATCAAATCGGTTCTCGTCCTCACGGTTCCTATTTTGAGTGTACATCCTTTGTGGACCCTCTTTGCTTCTAGGGTTTGCGGTCCAGGCGTTTTAACCATTATTTTAGCGCGGTTCCCTTGGGTTCCGAATTGCCGCGCTAATCTCTCCGAAACGAACGAATGTGTGGCTCCGCAGTCAAATAGTACATAAGCGGTAAAGCCATTAATTATTAATGTACCTTCCACGACGTCCTCAGCTTCTGATGCCTGTTTCCTATTCAACGCAAATACTCGGGCGTTTCTAGTAGCTCTCTCTCTTGTTGCCGTTTCTGTTTTCCTCTTCTTGGGGCAGTCCCGCGCATAACGTCATTCGTTCCCGCACATGTAGCACACGTTACTTCCTTCGCATCATTCCCCATAGTGGCCCCTCTGACACTTAGGACAGGTCGGCCTTGTGGGAGGTCCCAGTGCGGGTCCTACACTCTCCGTGTTGCTCTTCCCCTTCCATGCCCCTCGGTCACGAAAATCCGTTTTAGCTCCTCCCTTGGTTCGCTCGTTGTCTAACCTCCTGAATCCCACATCCACTCGCACTACGGCTGCTACTAGACTTCAGAATTCCTCATCGTCCCTATTGTACATGGCTAGTCTGATCCTTTCATTCAGCCCCTCCGTGAAACGGTGCATCTTTTCTTGTTCGCTCCCCATAACCTCGGGGGCGTATCTACCCAGTTCGACAAACTTCTGCATGTAATCCATGACCGTGAGATTTCCTTGTGTCAGCCTGTCGAATTCTGCTCTCTTGTCCTTTTTTAGTCCTTTCGGAATATGATAGTCCATGAATGCCTCCCTAAAATTCATCCATGGAATCGGGCCTCCCTTCAACAAAGATGCCGAGACACTTCCCCACCAGCGGGTGGTACTCCCGTCGAACCATAACAGCGCCAGTCCCGATTCGATCTCAGCCGGTGCCTCCACCAAGTCGAATTTCTCCTCCAGTCGGATCATCCATGCTTCTGCATCTTCCGCCTTACCCCCTGAGAAGCTGCTCAATCCCGCTTTCTTCAATGCTTCGTTGTAGTACATGCGACTCTTCTCCCTTGCGTATCCCCGGGTGTCGTCTAAGTTGTTCGTCCCCCTTCCATGGCCTTGCATCACGGTGTTCACCAACGTTGTAGCCATGGTTTGGAATATGTCCCTCAAGTTATCCTGGCTGACGGTAGTAGGGGTGGTCGAGTCCACGATTGGGGTTTCAGGTGTCGGTGCTTGCTCTGACCCCTCACGGTGCTTGCTCTGTTCTTGGCGCCATCCTGAAATTTGCCTATTAGTTCCATACCCATCTATTAGCGCTCTTCTACGTCTAGTTATCTTTCTATTGCCTATGGTAGATCGTCCTCTACGGCCTAGGTCACGCTTTTATGCTAGCTTTGGATCGTCTCAACACCGATTTAATGTCGATAAATGGCTCCGATACCATTTGTAAAGATAGTAAACCGGCCCTAACAATGTCTATGCGCAAGTAAGGTGAAACCAAACATTTTAACAAAACGTGATTCGAATCCGAGGAAATGACATCGTTTTTCAAAGTACAACTAGATAATAAAAGAAGCAAAACAACAAAATCCAAAGGGTGACTCGTACAGTGGACGATCGACGACCTTAGCTCCAATGTCACCTAAGCCTCTGGTCCTCCCCCTACAAAATCTGTAAAACGGTCATAGTTTATTAAAAGAAACTTCTGTAAAGTGTATTTAATTGGCAAGATTTTATCCCTCTCCTTCTCCTTATTTTAGCTTACATACTCTCTTATCTTTTTCTGTCTTTTTATATTTCCTCTCCTTATCCTTGCTGGTTTCCTACTATGATCGGTATTTACATGTCCGATGACATGTCTAGCCCAAACCAACCTGTTAAGAGTAAAAATCTACTCTATGATGTTTTGTACTTAGGTGAGGATACCGCTGGTATAGGGTTGCCTTAAGGAAAAGAGAACAAGAATTTATACGTGGGAAACCCGAGAACCGGGAGGAAAACCCACGGGGCACCAAACCCAGGCAGAATTCAATATGAACTTTTGATCAAGAACTCTCCTCCGTAACACACTTTCAGGCCTCCCTTTTTATAGACTAACATTTTACATATTTTAATCACACAAAATCTTATAGTAATCTATTACGATCTCACCACAGCTACCTCAAGCCAATTTATGAGACTTTTGTGCACGCTAAGGCCGCACACCACCGCCTAGAGTAATGGCGCAGTTTTCCTTGACATTTCTCGTGAAGACGCCAATCGCACACTCTTCTTCCAGAAATGCATTACCGACCACGAAACGTACCGATCGACGGGCCATCAGTTCTCTCGTCCGATCGACTAGAAGATTTTGTCGTCCGATCGGTCATATTGCCTGACACCGACCGTGTCATTGTAAGTCATGTATTAACATTAGCCCCTCAGCTCCAACCGATCGTCAAAGTCGAACATCGGTAGGAGTTGAAATTATCGTGACTTATGTTTAGCCACAAATTACCAATAAATATACCGATCGGAGCCAATATTTTCAAACTCTTTCCCGTATTCATCATGCCAGATCTGCTCATCTTGAAAACCGCGAGGAAGCTAGAAAGTCGCAATCCTGGTCGTCCACGTGGCACAATCCTGAGCGTTGCTCACATACAAAACCCTCATCACCGTCGCAATTCCAATTTGCGCTTCCAACCTCATTTCCACCCTTCTGTTCTCTGGCGATTTCAACCATTGTCTCCGACGACTACTCTTCTCCATCAGACGCAAGGATTCTACAAGTTCCTTTTACTTTTTCGGCTTTGTACGAGTTTTAATTTGGTTTTATTTCTTTACTGCGAGCAAGACGTTATTTTTCCCAACACCCCCGCGAGTTTCTTCGATTCTCTTGATTTTCCAGTGGGTTCTTATTTTGTGGGTATTTACGACGCCTATCCTTATTTGCAGATGGCTCTATCTATGAATATTGACATGATTCGTGAGAAATATGGTTTCCCTGAAGAAAAGAACCTGGAAGTCGGTGAGCCTGGTTCTTAGCCTTGGCCTGTGGCCAGACGATCATCCCTGGATAATCCTATCCCAGTGACGATCGCTGCTTTAAGGAACGGATTAAGGTTCCCTCTTCATCCGTTCATCGCTGAACTATTGTGGGCCCTGGCAATGCCCGTCTTTGCTCTTATGCCAAGCAGTTACTTGGTTATCGTCGCATTCATTCACTTCTACGACGCTGCTAACATGGCCCCGACCGTCACCAACTTCTTGACGATCTACAAGGTGATGTGGCGATCGGGCACTCACGTTTTTGCCCAACGTAAGTTTTGGTACTTCTCCAGCAGAGGTAAAAACAACGACCTTGTCGAACGACCAGATTCGCAATGCGACTGGTATAACTCATTCGTCTGGGTCGGGATTCAAAATGACGACCTTGAATTCCCTCTTAAAGTATCGTCCGACACTGGCAAGTTCATGGTCGATGGTGAAGAAATAATTATAACTGTTGATCGTCTGAAGAACTTGCCCGAACTGATGGAAAACTTTCCAAATAAAGACGATCGTCTTTACTGGAAAGTGTTGTGTGCAGAGGATAATCTTTCCCGTCTGCGCATAACAGGGAGATCGATGAGCGAACGCATTGGTCGACCCTGGGTTCAACCATTATCTCTTCCTGAAGAGCGTAAGCTTATTTTGTAACTTTTTCCTTCCTTCTAGTCATAACTGAGTATTTTATTCCGTATTTCAGCTTCCTCCTCTAAACTTTCTTCTGGAGGGAAACTAAAAAGAAAACAAGAGATGATCGCCAAAAGATTGCAGAGGAAGGCTAAGAAGGCGAAGGTAATCGCACTTCTGCTCATTCATCATCTTAATGTTGTTTCATTTTTTTTTTTCATATATTCGTAGGTTTCCACATCTAAAATAAAATCTCCATCTCCGTCTACCCCTTCGTCACCCCTCAAAATAACTGTGGGAAATGACGCTTTTGAAGCGGCAGAAGTATCGCGATCGGCAGATGATGTCAAAGGATCATCGCCCAACCCTTTGTCGATCGTCTCTATTCGGATGGAAACCCTTGGTGAAAGGGTAAATCAATTTTTTGACGATCTAACACTCGAGAGTTGTTATAGGATTGCAGGTTGGACTGCTGATCGTCGCTTACTCTTCAATGAATTCCTGCAGACTGAGCAGTTCCAACTGATCCAAGGGAATCTCCAACAAGGTCGCCTCCTACAGTCCCAATTCAGATTGCGAACGAAGCTGCATCCCCATCGTTTACCAGTTCGTCATGTGAAAGCCAGAGTTTTTCTTCATGGTTTGCCGAATTCCAGAGCAAAAACATGCAAGATAACTTTATTCTTCCACAGCCGGTCGGCAGCGACGCCATGAAACGTCCAACGGTTTCTGTGGCTGTGGGGACGCTCGTCAGCACTCATATTGACGACATGATGACGGTCGGCACTTTGTCGACCGACCCACCTGTCTCTCTGGCAAAAGCGACGATCGCCCTTCGATAGGTAGTTTCCAAAACATTACTTAACTGTTCCATATCGATTATTGCTGCTCAAAGCATTTGTTGCCCACTGCAGACATCAAAGGAAATGTTGTCTATGTATCATAAGACAACGCGCTCTTTAAAGGCGGTCGCACTTCTGCGGCAAAAACTTTCTAAGGCACTTGATCAAGCCGCAGAAGACAGAAAAAAAATTTCTAGGCTAGAGGGAGAGCTAGTCGAAGCAAGGCATCATTCCCAAGAACTCTCCCACCTTCAGGAAGAAAATAACACTATGAAGAACAAAGTGGATGTGGTCACCAAGGAACTATCCCGTTCGGCTAAAGAGATCCAGACAGAAATGAAAAAGAGAGTCGAAGATGAAGTTCAGCTCGATCTGTCTGATGTTAAGCTTGAGGTCGAACGGAAAAATGTCAATCTAACGTCAACCGCGCTTAAATATGCAGAGGAGGAATATCGTCACAGTCTGACGGTCCAAAAAGACAAGGTTCAGCATTTTATGAACTCTGCAGATGACATTTTCCAAGATATCAACCAGAAGTGCTTGGATTATGATTGTCGGATGTCAGCTCTCGAACAAACGATCGACAAGCATAAAGAGGACAGATCGTCATTTCTGGATCGGTTCGTGATCGGCGACATTCAAAAATTTGGCGACGACTTACTCACTTGGGTTGGTGGAGGAACAGAAGTCAATAATTAAGGAGCAAATTGCCAACATTTTTGAACTTAATCCTAACTCCAAAGAATGGGAGCGTGTCGATCCATTCACCTTCGATGGGAATTTTAATCCTCGCTCGCCTCTCGGATCGGACGATCCTGATCCAGAATTTCAACCACACGCCGATCGGTTGGATTCACTTGTTCTTGAAAACCTAGGGGCCTTAACATTTAGCTCATCGTCTTCCTGAATGTTGTATTGTAATAACTTTAATCGTTAATCACTATCTTACTGCTTTAATACCGATCGACAACTATTTCATTACAACTTCAGAATTCTGCTTAAGTGTTGTATGTAATATCGACCGATCGTCTGATTTTGTCATAACATTTAAACCAATAGTTTAGCGGTAATCTATCGAAGTAGCCCCCAGCACTTATGTCTATCATATAATACATGTGTGCCATCTCTATTTCCCATTCGCGAAGAATATTATCATATTGATCAATTAGATAGGCTTATTCGTAACTTTTGCCGTCACCCGTATAAGAGATGTCACACTTTAATATAAAATACTAAGTTGTGCCAAAGAGGTCCCCGAGTGACAGAATAAGTAGTCTCTATAGAAGACTTGCCAATATTTTTTGAAGGGGATTTAGTGGGAGAGTATTCCTGGTAAAGAATGTTCGACGTAATCGAGGTCAAGGAGGATTCCTGGGGAGGATCGTTCCATGTGATCATAGCCGAGGCTCCCTTTTGAGAAAAAACGATCGACACAATTATAGGCGAAGAGGACTCCCGAAAGGGAGCGTTCGGCGCTATTATTGGCGAAGAGGTCTCCTGAGAAGGGACGTTTTGGCGAAGAGGTCTCCTGAGAAGGGACGTTCGACACTTTAGTGATCCGAAGAGTGTTCCTGATAAGGAACGTTCAACGTAATTGTAGCCGAAGAGTATTCCTGAGTAGGAACGTTCGACGTAATTGTAGCCGAAGAGTATTCCTGAGAAGGAACGTTCGACGTAATTGTAGCCGAAGAGTATTCCTGAGAAGGAACGTTCGATGTAAGCAAGGGATGCCGATACGGCGTCCTCAAAGTCGCTATCGGTTATCGATATGTTTGACATGAAAGAATAATCGACTGGGTCACCAGAATATGACGTTCGACTTTAAGGGCATACTATTGCACGTGTTGTCACTCGACAAATTTTGATGTTGTAGGTAATAAATTCATGCTAATAAAATTTAAATAACTTGGAAAATTGCAGAGTTTTATCACAAGTACTAGTAGTAGTAGAAATTGTTACCCGATCTATGGATGATAAATTCGGAGATTATCAATATTCCAGGATCTTGGGAATTCGTCGCCCTCCAATGTTTCCAATCTATATGCGCCACCCAACAACACGTCCTTAACCTTGTAAGGGCCTTCCCATCGTCGATCGAGTTTACCAAGATTCTTCTGTGCTTCCACACTTCGCAGAACCAAGTCCCCTTTCAAAAACGATCGGCGATTCACCTTCTTATTATAACATTTTTCCATGGTCCGACGATATCTTAATAGTCGATCGTAGATATCTTCTCTTTTCTCCTCGATTAGATCTAAATCCATCCGTCTCAAGTCGTCATTTTCTTCTTCAGAATACATGATCACCCTTTGTGTTTTCAAAATATTTTCTGCGGGTACTAAGGCTTCCGATCCGTAAACTAATGAAAAAGGAGTATCACCAGTGGTATGTGTTGGAGTCGTTCGATATGCCCATAACACCTCTTGCAGTCGATCAGGCCAAATGCCTCCAATATCATCCAATTTCCTTTTTATGCCCTTAATGATCGCACGATTCGATACCTCCGTCAAGCCGTTGGTCTTAGGATGTGCAACAGAGGAAAACATTTGTTTGATTCCGAGCTCAATGCACATATCCTGAACCTTCTTTCCCGTAAACTGTGTACCGTTATCTGACACCAACACTCGTGGCGCTCCAAAACGTAAAATAATATTTTCCATAGAAACTTTTTAACAGCATCCTCTGTAATGGATGATACTGGTTCAGCTTCAACCCATTTGGAAAAGTATTCCACAGCAACTACACAGAACTTCCTTTGATTTATTGATCGAGGGAAAGGTCCCAAAATGTCAATTCCCCATCTGTCGAAGGGACAAGGATGTGGAGTTGGCATTCAACTCCGAGCCCGGTTGTTTATGATAATTAGCATGGTATTGACATGATTGGCATCTTTTAACGAAATCCTTGGCATCAGCAACCATGGTGGGCCAAAAGAAACTCAATCGTCTCACCTTTTGAACCAAAGATCTTGCTCCTGAATGGTTTCCGCAAATTCCCTCATATACTTCGCTGAGTGCCGATCGTGCTTCTAAAGGGCTCAGGCACCTTAACAACGGACTGTCAAATGATATTTTGTACAAGATATCATCTTTAACGACAAACCTTCTTGCCCTTAACTCCAACCGTCGTCGCTCATTCCTTTCTTCGGGGAGAACACCGATTGTCAGATAATCCACCAGCGAATGCATCCAAGCCGGTATCGGCTCAGTATCAATATTCCCGATCAATTGTCCATCGACACTTTCTGGGTCAGTCGCCCGCATTATGACTGGCAAGTCGATCGCCGGCTTAGAATTCATAAACACTTGTATGGTCCAATCCTGTAAACCCGGTGAACTTGCTGCTAGGCGTGCCAACGCATCAGCCTCACGATTTTCTTCCCTAGGCACATGTGATATCACAAACGATTTTAAAGATTTCACTATCCTGACCAACTCTTCTTTATACCGTTGCATAACAGGCTCGTGTGTCTCAAAGATCCCTGAAAATTGCTCCACGACCAATTTAGAATCCGTAAACCCACGGATATGCCTTACTCCGATATCCAAAGCAAGCCTAATTCCCGCAATCAATGCCTCGTACTCTGCCGCATTATTAGAACAAGGAAAAGTAAACTTCACTGCTGCGTTCACGTGCTCTCCTCGAGAAGTAACAAACCGAATCCCAACTCCAGCCCCTCCTTGAGTGGACCCATCGACGAACATATCCCATACGTCATCCTCTTGCTCCGTTTCCACTGCCGACCTAGTCATTTCTACCACAAAATCAGCAAGAACTTGAGCTTTTATGGCCCTTCGGGGCACAAATTCCAGGTTCATCGCACTGAGTTGAATGGCCCATTTTGACAATCTTGTTGTTGTATCCAACTTGGACAAAACAACTTCCAAAGGTTGATCTGTAAAAACTTGAATGCGACGTCCCTCGAAATAATGCTTCAGCATGACAGAAGCTTTTTTTAATGCCAAAATAAATTTTTCAATGTTTGTATACCTTGTCTCCGCTGGAAGCAATGTGTGGCTAACATAATAAACGGGTTGATGTATTCCTTCTCCGATCGTCACTAACGCGGCGCTCACTGCAACGGTCGATATTGCCAAATAAAGGCCCAGGGTTCGTCACTCGTCGGACTCACAAGAAGTGGTGGATTGGATAGATATCTCTTTAAGTCGTCGAACGGCCTATTATATTCTTCATCCCATTCAAGCTTGTTGCCTTGTCTGAGGACTTTGAAGAAAGGCAAGGCCCGATCGGCAGATCTGGAAATAAATCGGTTCAGGGCAGCCAATCGATCTGTCAGGCTTTGAAACTCCTTTTTTGTTCTGGGTGGGAGCATGTCGACAATGGCTTTTTTTTCCGGATATGCTTCTATCCCTCTTTCCGAGACATAATGCCCTAGAAACTTTCTACTTCGAATGCCGAAGCAACATTTAGCAGGATTGAGATTCAAACGGTATGTTCGACATACTTCAAAACACTTAGACAAATAGGAAATGTGGTCTTCATCATTCAATGACTTAACAATCATGTTATCCACGTACACCTCCATCTCTTTTCCTATTAAATTTTTGAAAATTAAATTAACTAAACGTTGGTACGTAGCCCCAGCATTCTTTAATCCGAACGGCATTGCCGTATAGCAAAAGACACCACTTGGCATCACAAACGAAGATTTTTTCTGATCCTCCTTAGCAAGAAAAATTTGGTGATATCCGGATTAGGCATCCATGGTGCTCATCATAGTGCTTCCTGCAACAGCATCAACTAATTTATCAATGTGTGGAAGGGGGTAAGGATCCGATTCACAGAATTTGTTCAGTTCCTTATAATCAACGCACATACGCCATTTTCCTCCTGCCTTTGGCACCACAACGGGGTTGGCCACCCATTATGAATATTTTATCTCTTTCACATATCCAGCAGCTACTAACTTTGAGGTTTCCTGTCCAATAATCTACACAACCTGAGGTGAAAAACGACGCAATTTCTGTCTTACCGGTCGTGCACTGGGATGGGTATTGATTCGGTGTTCCATTATTGCTCTGTCTATGCCACACAAATCCTTCGGGCTCCAGGCGAAAATCTCCGCATTATCCTATAATAATTTAATCAGTTCAATCTCAAAAGATGGAACGAAATCCAAACCGATTCGAGTATTTTTTTCACAATGTCCTGGAATAAGTTCCACTACTTTGTACTCTCCTGGTTCCATGGCCCTTCTCGGCTCCCGTAAGTCTTCCACAGCATGGACTCTAGATCGACAAGCCGAAACATAGCAGTAGCGTGCGGTCGCTTGATTGACATTTATGGTTGCAATCCCAGCCGTGGTGGGAAATTTGAGTTTCAAATGAATTGTTTAAGGCACAGCCTCAAATGCATTAAGCCCTGGTCGCCCCAGGATTACGTTGTATGCCATATCCATTTCCATGGGCACATATTCCAACATTTTAGTTCGTGATTTTTCCCCCGATCCGATCGTGGTTGGCAGAATGATCATTCCGAGGGGGGTAACCGATCGCTGGTCAAATGACCATAATGTCATTTTTACAATCTGTAGGTCGGTCACGCCAATGCCCATGGAGTCGATCACTCCCTTTGAGATTATATTACAAGAGCTCCCCTGATCAACCAAAATTCGGTGTACCCTACGATTGGCAATGACAGCACTTACGACAATAGGGTCCTTCTGAGGTTCATAAATACCTTCATTGTCATCATCGTTGAACGTTATGTCTATCTTTGGCAGTTTCCGACCCGCCTTGATTCACATGACTTCTGACAAATTCAATATTTTTCTAGCATGGCGCTTCCTCTCCTTCTTGGTCATATCCCAACGATCTCCTCCAGAGATTACAAAAATCTCTGGGTACATCATTCTATTATGCACTGAATTGATATCTCCTGTATTCACCCTTTACGCTGGTGGGTTCGCTGGGGGTGGGGGGAGTACTTTTGTGGCAATGGATCGTCTGTTTTCCCATCGATCGTCTCCGTATTGACTATTCCGCCTATCCATCCATTGTCTCCCACCGCAATCGACACGTCTTCCATTCCTCCCTTGATGGTTCTGTCGTGGTTGTTCATTATGCACTTCTTTCCTCTGGCGTGCTGCGTAGCGACGATCGTCATCTCTGTCGCCACTCTTCCGTCCGGATTCCTGCTCAAGTGTTTTATCCTTCTTGTATTCCAGCACTCTCTCTTTTACTAATTCCTTGATGTGATTTCCCAAAACATTACATTCGGCTGTTGAGGGATCAGCAAATTTATGTATCTCGCAGTATACCCTTTGATTTATAGCATCCGTGCCCCCGGGTTTGGCACGAATTCACTTCCCTCCATCTCTTATCCGAGGGATGAATTTTCTTCTCTATAGACTTGGTAAAAAGAGGCTCCTTCTTACCGTGAAGAGCCGCCATAGTTTCTTCTACCTTGATGTATTTGTTGATCTTTTGGGTAAGTTGCCCCAAGGAAGTAGGTGGATTTTTTATGAGACTGGTAGAAAGTCCACATGGTCCAAGAACCTGTTGCAATATATCCAATTTTTCCTTAGAATCCATTTTTATTCCTCTGGCTACATGATTGAACTTCTCAATAAAGTGTCTCAAAGTGATTTTTCTTGGAGCATATCTCAACGCATAAAGTTAAGCTTTGCTCCTTGGGGGGCCCACATTTGGAGCAAATTGTTGCGTGAATAATATGGCAAAATCTTCAAAAGATCGTATGGATCTTGAAGGAAGATTCTTGAACCAAGATTTAGCGTCTTTCTGTAAGGTTGCAGCAAACAATTTGCAACGGATAGCATCACTAGCACGAATTGTCCCCATTCTTAACTCAAAGTCAGATAAATGATCCAAGAGGTCTCCGGACCCGCCGAACGTAGGTATCCCGTCCGGTGCTCTGAACGAACGTTCTTGCATAGATTTCATTATAGGTTCCGAAAAAGGATGTAGACGCATCTGAAGGAGAGTGGAAACTCCAGTGTCCTAGCAAGGATCATGATAAGCATCCTCTAAATCTAGCAGAAAGTCCTTGCCGATGTCTCTCTTAATGGGTTGATTCATTGCTTCATGGAAAAAGGCCGGTCGTCGATCGGTATCTAGCCCCGGTCGTCGGATTTTGATTGCGTCCAGCTCTACCACCAGTTCATCAAAACGAGCTTGGTCTTGATCAACAGACAGTCGGGGCACTTCGTTCTGGGGCTGCCGACCGCCAACTTCCTCCTCAACGGAGCTCAGATTTCTGCGCTGATCGTCTTGCCCACCTACTTCTGGTGGAACAAAGCTTTAAGTATCCTGGATCTGTGGTTGAACAACAGATTTCTGTCCGGACGCCAGGAGCGATTGTCGAAGATCTCCTACCATTTCTTCCACCATTTTTCGCAAGGATTGAGGATCGAAAGTTATCACTTCTCTTCCAGCGACGCTGTTATGTGATTCCTGCTGGTGAGCTTGAATTCCCTCCACAGATTCTTGGTTTTCCATAAGGACTAGGATTAGCAGGCATAGCTTCTCAGTAGGTCTACCAGATCGGTCCCCATGGACGGCGCCAAATGTTAAGAGTAAAAATCTACTCTATGATGTTTTGTACTTAGGTGAGGATACCGCTGATATACGGTTGCCGTAAGGGAAAGAAAACAAGAATTTATACATGGGAAANGAATTAGACCCGGTGAGTGGTCTCGTGGTTTTTTTCCAGGAATCACCTGGTTTTCCACGTAAAATTGTTTCGTTCCTCAAACTTATATCACAACGAAAAAACTGCAGGAAATGAAGTCTAAACAAAATTGATAACATCAAACTTATCTGTTTTGGTGTCTAAGGCTTTATCCTTTCAGGAGGATACACAATTCCGGCGAATGTCAACGTGGAGTTTTACACCGGAGGTATTTCCGAAGACGCGGAAAAATAGGAGAAGGCAAACGCATTTCTTCCGGAGAGGTTCTCAACTGGCGACGGCGTTGAAGTCGACATCACCTGAATTAGAGAAGTAAAGATGCTACAATTCGGCGCCGGACGTAGAATCTGTCCAGCATGGACTCTCGGCATTCATCACATTAATCTGCTTCTTGCAAAAATGATTAAGGCGTTTAAATGGCTGTCGTCCCCTCTAAGTGTCCCTGACGCCGCCGAAGCTTTCGCCGGGACCGTCGTTATGGGAAGTCCTCTGAAAGCCATAATTCTTCCTCGGTCAATGATTTGAATAAAACAGTAGTATTATAATCATATTTTATTTTTAATGCTATAAGATTTTTGCCGCGTCTGAAACAGACCGTGACAGGATTCCACTATTGAATTTCCCCACATATGTAATTGGGCGTTTTGGCCAAATAGCCCTATGTAGAGCGTTTTGGGCGTTTTTGTAGAAGGCTATTTGGCCAAAAAGCCTGATGTAATTCCGAATCTATCTTTCCATGATTCATCAGCTTTAAAATTATATTTGGAGTCTAAAGTTTCAGTATTTGGTTGAATTTGTTCTTCCAAAAAATACACTAGCGATCAAAATTTGTGATTTTTTGTCAAATTAGTCCACATCTAATTTAACGACGTTAAATTAGAGTTCAACATATTTTATTTCAAAAGTTTTATTATTTTGAAAAATTAAATTCTTGAATTTTAATTTCGTAACAATCGAAATTAAATATATTTTCATACTTAATTCTATCCCAAAATTTTGATTTTGTTCCAAAAAACTGCCATTTTAGTTTTTAACTTCAATATATGATTTTCGAATAGAGTTTCTTCAAGTTCCAACCAATGTTTTCATACCGATCCAAAATTTATCATCGATATGAGTGGTATGATCGGTACACCGGTCGGTATCAAATATTATTTTATTTTCTAAAAATAATTTTTAATTACTTTTTAGGGTTGGATTCGAAAATAACCTGTAGCCAATCCAAATACCTAGTAACGGGTGGTACAAAAAAAATATCAATCAAAACCGATATTTGACGTATCGAACGGTATACCGGCAGTTATGAAAACATTGGTTCCAACTTGATATTTATTTAGTTTCTTGTTGTTAAGTGTGGAGATCGGTTTTGGTATCGATCGGTCACACTTTGATGATGATCAACAATGTAGTCGATCGGGTAACACATGGAAGACGGGATGGTCGGTATTGGTACCGAACGGTTGAGAACCGAAGTATGCAATACCGAAGATGACAAAGGGAACGAAGCGATCGGGTCGAGGACCGAAACACGTAATCTAAAGATATGAGATGGAGGCAATCGGTTGAGGACCGATCTGAGATATGATGGGGCCCACTAGTATAAGATATCGGCAGTTATAGAAGAAGATATTTAAGGAAATAAGATCCTATCAAATCAGTATATATGGACGTATATATATGATTTGATTATGGATAATCATATATGGAGATATGATCAAATATTAGGAATATTTGTTAGTTACCTTAATATCTCAACCACCTCATCGATATACATGGGTCTTAGGGTTCATTGTCATGTACTTCAATACTCTTGTATTCCGAATTTCCACTTCGTGTGTGTGTGTTGTAATATTCTCAAGTGATAGTGAATTTGGCCGTTTCCGCCGGTCACGTGGTTTTCCCATTCCGGGTTTCCACATTAATGTCTGGTGTCGTTGTATTCTCATTGCTTTAATTTTAAGGTTCTACTTAATCTATCGAGGTTGTTCGCACACGTGTTCAATCCCCAATAATTGGTGTTGGTTGTGGGGTGAGAAGTGGTGCAATCGGCGATGGGTGACGATAAGGGAAGACTAAGGATGTTTGACTGATCTGATTTTGCCTATTGGAAAATGCAAATCCGTAACACCCTCTATCGGAATGATCTTGGGGAAGCGTTAGAAGAAAAGAAGCCAGCAAAGATGGAGGAACGGATTGACAGAAATTGGATCGCAAGGCGTTGACGATCGTTCAACTATCGTTGTCGAAGAAGGTGACGTTTAACTACAACAAACAAACGACGACGTACGGTATCATTAAGGCGCTGTCCGATATGTACGAGCGGCCTTCATAGACAAACCGTGTGCTATTGACATGGCAGTTGTATACCATGACGATTTGAGAGGGTGTCTACGTTGCAGAACATCTGAATGATTTCTGCAACCTTACAGACCAGTTGTCGCTGGCTGAACATGTCATAGATGATGACACGCAGGCCGTTGCCGTTCTTGGTACCATGCCAGAAAGCTAGTCTATGACAGTTGATGTGATCAGTAGTCAACCGGAGAAACTCAATTTTGACGATGTGCGGGCTCGACTCATCAGTGAAGAATTGAGACGAAATCATAAGGGGGATACCAAAAGTAATGCATTGGTGGCAGATTCTTCCCTAGGTTGGAAGAATAATCGACGGCAGAAAGGCTAGAGCAGGGACCGATCGAGGAATCGGGGAAAGTAGAAGAATCGGGGGGGAGCCCGATTGCTGGAATTGCGGGAAGAATGGACACTTCCGCAAGGAATGCAAGGAGCCAAAGAAGGAGGAGAATTCAGCATCGGTAGCGGCTCAATCTGATGATGCACTTGTACTCTATCTCGAGAGTCCAGTGCAGTCATGGGTGGTTGACTCAGGTGTATCTTTTCACTCCTGTTTTAATCAGAAGCTGTTTAAGTCTTTCAAACCAGTGAATTTCGGGAAGGTCTACCTTGCCGATGGGAAGTTCGGTGGAGAGTGACCAAAGATGCTTTGGTTATTGCTAAAGGAATCAAGTCAGCAACTTTGTACGTGGAGAAACCGATTGGGGCAGATGGGTACCGATCTACTCTCGCTACACTGGAGATCGATCGGTCTCATGGGGGCCGATGCACGGAGGACCGAAGGAGGTTGCTGAAGATGTGGCACGATCGCCTTCGCTACATGAGTGAGATGGGCACGAAGATCATGGCCCGGAAAGGCTTATTGCCGATTCTGTGAGGATTGTGTGCTTGGAAAGCAGAGAAGAGTAACCTTTATGAAGGTGAAGCGGGATCGGAAAACCAGCAAGCTGGAACTCGTGCATACCAATGTATGGGGTATGGCACCGGTCGAGTCCATTGGAGGCTCGAAGTACTACGTCACCTTCATTGACGACTGTACCCGTAAGGTATGAGTCTATTTTCTAAAGAATAAATCTGATGTGTTCCATATATTCAAAAGGTAGAAAGCATAGGTGGAGCTCGAGGCTGGAACCAAGTTGAAGTGTCTGAAATCAGACAATGGAGGAGCGTATGACGCGGAGGAGTTCAGAGTTTACTGCTTGGCGAATGGTATTAAGCTGGAGCGATCTGTCCCGAACAAGCCGAGGCAGAATGGAGTTGCCGAACGAATGAATTGAACGTTGAATGAGCGTGCCCTGATTGAGTACGGTAGCATAATGAATGAATGAACGTTGAATGAACGTGCCCAGATATCCTTTGGTCTTTGGTCTACCAAAGACCTTCTGGGCGGATGCTGTGAGTACGGTAGCATACCTGATCAATCGGAGTCCATCGGTACCACTGGATTGCAAATTGGCCGAGGAGAAGTGGAATGGGAAAGAGTTGAAGCTGGATCATCTCAAAGTGTTCGTGTAATAGCCAGGAAAAAGGTATGATGGAACAAATAGTTGGGAATGTAGCGGTGAAGTCTTGACGAGGAATAACGAGGGATACGGGAATGAAAGAACGTAAAAGGAAACGAAAAATAGAAAAGTAAAGCAAAAGATAAAGGAGGGGTCAAAATGAAAAGAATGAGGGGTTAAAGTGTGAATTAGAAAAGTTAGGATGTCTATAAATAGGGGTGGGGAGGCCCAAAAACGAGTTAATTGTCATTAAGACACGAAAATTCGAAAATTACCGCGAAGAAGGAAAATTGTCGCAAATTTCCTGCATGCATTATTATCGCGGATTTTGCGTAATGAACTATTGTCGTGGATTTTGAGAAGAGTAATTATTGTCGCGGATTTAAGGGGTTGAGCAAATTTTCTCGGATTTTTGTGTAAAGCAAATTGTCGCGGATAAAACATGTTGAGCAAATTGTCGCGGAAAGGTGGCAAGTGTAATATTATCGCGAAAAATGTGGCAAGTCTAATATTATCGCGGAATTCGGTTTTAAGGTGGGATTATCGCGGATTTTGATTTCCGGCATAGAATTGTTGCGGATTTCAAGGCAGAGGTGAATTATCGCGGAAATATCAAGTTCGAGTGTTTTCGTTTCGGCTAAAATTCGGATCGTGGGAGGAAAAGGACACGTAGGGTTTACGGTAATCACAAAGTTTACAATAAGGTAATAACCAGCTGTTACGGTAATAAAACGACGACCTGTTACGAAATGCAGGGAAGCACGGAAAGATTATAACCAGCTAAAGCGAACGGTAAGCGGAGTGAACACAATATAGTAAGGGAAGGTTCAGACTTAGAGAATTGGATTGGGTTAATAAAGAAGAAAGGAAAGACACGAATGAACGAGATAAATGTTAATAAGACTCGGGGTGAGGAAGGATGGACCGTCCGACCGAACCCGGCATCGTGCCTAGCACACGATTCGCCAAAGGAATGGCATGCCTGATGAAGGGAACGATAAGTTCCAAAGAGGAAAAGATACGTACGAAAAGGCCAGAACGGATTCGGGTGGAAAAAGGGGTAGCGCCTAAGTACCCACCCGGGGAAGGGAAGCATATGGCCCGTCGAGTCATCCAACAACTAACGGTTGGCTTGGGCGGGACATGCACCGAGCATGTTACTTTCGGCAATAGTAAAGTTATAGTATGATGGGAATGATAAAGGTAAAAGAAGAGGGAAATAAGAAAACGGTTAAAAATGAACGATTCATGTGTGTGTATGCGGTGTAATTGAGAAACGTAAAGATAATGTGTAATGTGTGTGAAGTTTCCTTTAATAGATTGTGACCGCTTTACGGATTTTGTAGGTGACGCAAACGAGGTATGAGAGGGCATGGGAAGGAGGTTGTCGGTTGTCCGTTGATAGAGTCCGGTCCTTCGGAGAATACTCTAAATTATGCTGTCAAACTTTGATGTTTTCGAACTATGTTTTATGTTTACATTCGAATATACCCGTTTTAATTATCACACTTTAACAAAACAGCTAGGCCCAAATTAGGGTATTTACAGTTGGTTACATTGCGTATGTCCGTATAGACCCTGAGAAGAGGGATAAACTTGATGCTAAAGCTGTAAAGACTGTTTTCGTTGGTTATAGAATTAATTATTTTGATTACCGGTTCTGGACCGAAGGGAGGAAAATACTTATATCGGTCGACGCGACCTTCAACGAAGATCAACTTTACAAGGATACTATTGCAAAGGCTAAGGAGAAGTCTATCGAGGTGATAGTGGTGATACCATCAAGTGGGAGCAGTGGACCTCCGGACCGATCGGAATAGACGATCGATATCACTTCCGACGAGGAGTTAGTATCTCAGTCTGATCACTCCAATACTGATCAGCAGAATGAAGACAAGGCGACAAAAGACAATGTCGAAGAAGTCACTCTTGTGTTGAGACGGTCAACCAGGGAGAAGAGATCACCCGACCGTTATACTCCTGCAATGTATCATACATTGCTAACTGATGAAGGCGAGCCAGAGAATTTCCGAGAGGCTGTTGAGTCTCGTGAGCGGGAAAAGTGGGATCTTGCTATGGAGGATGAATTGGCGTCCTTATCGAAGAACAAGACTTGCGTCTTGACAGAATTGCCGAGGGGACATCGGGCCTTACTCAACATATGGGTCTTCAGAGTAAAGCAGGAGGCAGATGGGTCCAAACGTTACAACGCGAGACTAGTAGTCAAAGGATTCTTGCAGAAGAAGGGAATTGACTATTCCGAGGTTTTCTCACAGGTCGTCAAGATGACGACGATCAGAGTGATTTTGAGTATAGTTACTACGGAAAATCTCCATCATCAACAGATAGATGTGAAGACGGCTTTCCTTCATGGTGATTTGGAGGAAGAGATTTACATGGCACAACCCGAGGGGTTCAAGGCACATGGTAAAGAAAATCTAGGATGCAAATTGGTTAAGAGCTTGTATTGATTGAAACAAGATCCTCGGCAATGGTACTTGAAGTTTGATTCCTTGATGACCGAACGAGGATTCAAAAAATGCGAGACAGACAACTGTTGTTATCTCTGATGCGGCAAAGGGACATATGTAATCCTTCTACTGCATGTCGATGACATGTTGATCGCAGGGAGTGACATGGAGGAGATAAAACAAGTCAAGCGGGAGTTGTCCGAAGCATTCGAGATGAAGGACCTAGGACCGGTCAAGCATATTATGGGAATGAGAATCTCCAGAGATCTGCAGAAGGGTACACTTACCTTGTCTCATGAAAAATATATTGAAAAAGTGATTGATCGGTTTCAAGTGGGAGACTTGAGGGTTACCAAAACACCTTTGGGAGCACACATGAAACTCTCAAAGGAGCAGGCGCTGATGACCGACCAGGAGGCCGAAGAGATGAAGAATGTGATATACTCTTCAGTGGTCGGTAGTTTGTATGCAATGGTCTCTACTAGACCAGATATTGCACATGGAGTGGGAGTCGTGAGCAGGTTCATGTCGAACCCTGTGAAAGAGCATTGGGAAGCAGTCCTATGGATGCTACGATACCTCAAAGGGATATCAGGGCGGGAGCTTTGTTTTAAAAGGGAACCGATTGAACTAACAGGGTACGTGGATGCTGACCTTGGCAATACAAAGCATAAAAGAGTTCAAAGAACCATATTCTAACCGTGAACAACCTACAACATCTTCCCGTGCCTCATCTCACATCTCGGTCTCGTTACCTACACATTCTGTAAAACGGTCACAATCTATTAAATAAAGATTCACACTCATTATTCACTATCATATTAACATTATAAGATAAGATAAAATATAACGTAAAAGTCATCACCCCATGTTCAATAGTAGTTTGCTACCCTTCTCTTATCATCCTTCGTTTCTTTTCATTTATGTTCAGTCTTAACGTTGTTGAGTTTAACATGTTCGGTACTGTAAGGACCCCTCGAGGGTGCGAGAGAGAGGGCACCTTAGGCTATAGACGGGGAACGATCAGAGATTAAGTATAGTGATTCGTCTTCCAATGCACGAGGGATTTTCCCCAGCAAAGTGGCAAGTGGAACGTTAGAACTGGAAAGTTAAGCGTGCTCACCCTGGAGCAATTTAGGGATGGGTGACCCACTGGGAAGTGTTGGTGCTAGCGAAAAAAGTAAAACCGTGAGGACTAGGTGAGTGTCATTAGGGTCAGCCTAGTCCAAAGCGGACGATATCGTGTAAGCAGAAAGGCGGATCGTTACATTTGGTATCAGAGCCATTTCTCGACATTAAATTGGTGTTGAGACGATCCGAAATCAACATAGAGGTGTGACCTAAGCCGTTTCAAGACAATCGACCATAGCCAATAGAAAGATAACTAGTCGTAGAGGAGCATTAATAGATGGGTATGGAACTAATAGGAAATTTTCAGGATGGCACCAAAAACAAGAGCACGCGGCAACCAAGGGACACAAAGTGAAGGTGTAATAGCCAGGAAAAAGGTATGATGGAACAATAGTAGGGAAGGTAGCGATAAGTCTAAACAAGGGATAACGAGGGATACTGTAACGACCGTAATTTGGGCCTAGTTGTTTTGTTAAAACATGATAATTAAAACGGAAATATTCGAAAGCAATTTAAAACATAGTTCGAAACATTAAAGTATGATTGCGTAATTTAGAGTGTTCTCCGTAGGACCGGACTCTATCACCGGACAACCGACGACCTCCTTCCCCGTCCCTATCATATCTCACATGCGTCACCTACAAAATCTGTAAAGCGGTCACAATCTATTAAAGGAAACTTGACACACACTACACATTATCTTTCTTACTTCTTAATTACATCATACACACACACATGAACCATTTCACTTAACCGTTTTCTTATTTCCCTCTTCTTTTACCCTTATCATTTCCATCATTCATTAACTTTTCTGTTGCCGAGATTAACATGCTCGGTGCATGTCCCGCCCAAGACAACCGTTAGCTGTTGGATGACTCGACGGGCCATATGCATCCCTTCCCCGGGTGGGTACTTAGGCTCTACCCCTTTTCCCACCCGGATCCGTTCCGCCCTCTTCGTACGTATCTTTTCCTCTTTGGAACTTATTGTTCCCTTCATCAGGCATGCCCTTCCTTTGGCGAATCGTGTACTAGGCACGATGCCGGGTTCGGTCGGACGGTCCATCCTTCCTCACCCCGAGTCTTATTATCATTTATCTCGTTCATTCGTATCATTTCTTCCTTCTTTATTAACCCAATCCCNTTCTAATAGAAGGATGGACCGATCTTGGAGTTGGATAAGCTTAGGACGAATCTGGACTGGTGACCGAAGCTTCTTGTCCGCAAGGTTCCCAAGTTGTAGTGACCTCTCTGACGAGTCAGATGCTCCTACACTTGCCTAGCCCCATGGATGAGTCGCGATTCTCCCATAACTCATTACGAACTAAAAAATTCCCTTCAACGGCATTCAGTCTTTAGGGATGGCCTTTTGTACCTATGAAATATGCTACACCGAAAGGAATGATAGTCAGCATATCGAAACATTAGATCGGTCCTAACATAAGACGTATTATGAGCCAAGCTTAGCCAGCAAAACCTAAGGGACTTTATTAGAACCAAGGTTCGGCGAAAGCTCGTAAAAACTCATAGTTAACGCAGACTACGCCTATTCAGTTGAGTGATGATTCTAAGGACGGAATAAGAGTGACCCATACACCATGTAAAACGACTGATCCAATCAAAGTTGACATAAATAAACTAAATATAACGTCTGGGAACGATGGTTGACACTCTGTAAGTGTCCCCGATTTTATACTTGTTAGTTTATTCAGAAGTTAAGATTAAACAGCTTCGTTAAGATAAAACTTATTAGTTTATTCAGAAGTTCGTTATATCACTTCTTTCGACAATTAAAATAATCAAAGGGGAAGAAAAAGTTTTTATATTAAGTAAGAAGTGCGGCAGATACAAAATGATAATTTAATCTTACTAATCTACCCTTCTTCTTTATCTTCCGCTTCGGGCTCCTGGGGTTCGGTCCGGGCCGCGAGCCGCTTCAACTCTTCCTCATGATCGGCCACCTTCTGGTTGACCGCCTTCTCCATCTCTTCAAAAAGATAGAAGAAAGGGTCTTCTTCTAGAGCAGGTTCTTCCAAGGTCGGAATAACCTGAAACTTGCCATCTCTTTCAAGTGGCTCGATCATCTTCCAGCGCTCGTCCGAAGGGGAAAGCCCGAACGTCTGGATATCTTGCTCTCGCCTGTTATCCAGATACTTCGCAGTGTAAACCCCGTGTATGTTATCCGCTAAAGCGAATAACAACGGGGACTGAGCGAACCCCATAACTGCTTCCCGAACCGAACCTTCGGTCGAAGTGCGGGCCCTCGTCAACTCTTTCTCCAAGGCCGTCTTTTCTTCTTGGGCACGAAGGAGAAGCTCATTCAGCTTATTCCTCTTCACCTGGGCCCGACCTTGGACTTGGTTTATTTCTTCGTCTTTGGCCCGCAACTTGGCCTGCAAGTCGTCTATTCGCCTCTGAGCCGTTTCCCCCACCTTCTCCAGCTCAGAGACTTTATCTGCTAAGAGTGAGACCTCCGTCCCTGCTCTTAGCAGCTTATTGTCCAATCGGTCACAGTCCTCCCGTACCGTGACCAACTCCCCATGCTTGATCTCAACCTGTCTTTTCGCAAGGTCAAGTTGGTCTTGGACTTTTTGGGACACAACACTATCACCTTGGTATTTCACCACGGTAATAGCGGTTGTGAAAGCTTTCCTCAACATCTGCAAAAGACCACACATTGTTAAAAATGAAGCTTCGGGCCTCCATGTTAAGCCAAAGTTACCTTGGATGTGAGGTCGAGGAAGCTTTCCATAATGTTTTCCCCAGATACGTCCGCCTGGACGTTATCTGGGTTCTGCTCTCCGAAAAGACGGAAGTCCTTTACGAAGGCACTCCGCCAGGAGGATAATTTCCTCCGCTTGCTGAACCTGTCCAACAGGCCCAGGGCAACTCCCCAGTCGGAGTTGGTCTTCGGGCCCTGTGCAGGCTCCTTCAAGACGATCCCCTTATTGGGGACCGGAGCGCTGCCCCCCTTCTTCAGCCTCTTCTGCTCCTGCGGGCTTCCACTTCGGTCACCCTCTTCCCTTTTCCTAAGGAGACCGGCGGCAGGGAGACGTTCGGCTTAAGCTGAGGGCCGGGGAGAACCTTCTCCACGGGAACGGCTCCCTGCAGCAATAAAGTAACAGTTTCAGTGTTAATATAAGAGGCGTTACCGATTTGATACAGGCTGGATAAGCTCAATGAACGAATCCGAGTCTTTATCACCTCCTCAACCACTCCAAATACCCGAAACGTAGGCCCGTCCCCAGATGAAGATTGCCATGTGCAGCGAAGGGTCAGCGTGCCCGCGCCGGTTGTTTGGATCGGGGGGTCCCCGGACCCCGAAGGGACCAGCGTACCCCCCGTTGCTGATTCACTTGCTTCAGCGCTGTCCGATGCTTCCCTTTGTCCCTCAGAAGGACGGACCGATGCAGCTGCCATGCGTTTAAAGCGTGAGCTCGGCATCGTCTCAGTTGAATCTGCAAAAAAAATACGTAAGGATCAGGAAATATTAAAATCTAAACACTACTTCATACCCGATCCTTCTGATGGATCTGAGTCTGAACTAGAGGATAAAACCCCCTTCGGGGCTGGGGCTCCAATCCTACCCGCAACACCCATTTCTATTAACCTTCTCTCCCGAAGCAGATCTATTCGTTTAAGGCGTGCTTCGGGAGGGGGGAACATTGCAAGTGTATTTGCGGTGTCCGTGCGGGAGGGGTTGAACCTGCTTCGGTCCAACTGACCGATGCGTGGGTGAGTTATGCGTGGCCATACTTTCAACAGAGCCTCTTTCGGAACTGTCATCCACACATAACAAGCCTCCTACGCATGGAGAGACTCTTCTTTATCTACAATTGCGCACTCTTTGGTGCGCACCGCTATGTAATACAACTTACGACATCCCAACAGACCCTTCCCCTTTCAGGACCCAACCAAGAACAGGTTAAAGAAGTGTTTTAAGGTTGGGGCCCGATTCTGTTGGTGACAATAAAAAATGAACGCTATAATATATACGTAACTGCCCGGGAATAACGCAAAAGTGGGGCAGTGGATTTCTTTAAGCACGGCCGCTACAAAAGGATGTAGCGGAAAACGGAGCCCGCACTTTAAAGAGGCGTAACTAACCGGAATAGCAGACGCCGGCACATTCATTTCTGCCGGAAGGAAACAGGGAATATCTTCCCGTCCCTTCCAAATAGAGTAATGTGCCGGGATTGAAAACCTAGACCTAAACTCCTCAATGTCTAACTCAGATATAGAAGGATAACGCATTTTGTGAGGAGCCATGAGAATATACCTTAGAAAAAGCGGATTGAAAGAGGGTCGGACGAAAATCGGCTGAGGGCACAAGAAACTTGCTGCAATTTCTTTCTCGCGAGAATGACGATGAGAAGAAACAGTGCCCAGAAATCCCGATTTAAATATTAATTTCCCAGCCAATGGTGAGCCGCCACGTAATACTGCCCAAAACAGTGATTGTACGGGGCGCACTCATCACGCCTTTTGAACTGCCAAATGTGAAGAGGCGCGGGTCGAGATATTAATATTTAAAGAATAACGAAGATAAAAGTATAATTTAAATATACGTTATTAGGTCTTAAGCGTGATTGATCCATACACTAAGGCAAACTTCGGTCCCCTGGACTCTCACTACCTATTGGTACGGTCCCTTGTTCTCATGAATGTGCAAACATCATGTGATCGGCCTTGTATCACCTCTGCGATTGGCAATCAAGCCCGAGGGGCTAGTGATGAGAACTCTAGGACCGGGTACCTTGTGATGGGTAAGGCCCAGCAACGATTGGGCCAATTCAAATGGCAAAAATGAATCCTTACAGCCCACTTACACCTCTAAGGAAGAACGGTCCGATGTTCAACTAGAGGACCGAAGCTGACCTTAACGAAATAAAGCGTTTTCTGCCAGCTGGCACCTGGGTTCGGTCCGAGCGGTAACAGAACGGTTACAACTCACGTTTTCCACGCTTCGGGCCTTCCCACATTTACCACGCTTCGGCCCGATCACGCAGACCACGCCTCGGTCCCAACCTCGTTTTACATCCCGCGATAACAACCTCTAACAGACCTGTCAGAGGCCGTTACAGAGCATGATTTACACACGCTATGAACTCTATAAATACAGGGCAAGACGACGGAAATAGGAGGACCCTTTGGACGCGGAAGAACAGGCCGTTACCCTGCCGGAATTCTTACCGCTTTCTTCACCTTGTCATTTTCATTAGCCTCTCTTGTATTGACTATGAGTTATTTCATTATTGAACAGGCTAAGAGCATAATCTGCTCTTAGTCGAGTGGTTTTCACCCCAATTCCTGGGGTTTCCACTATACATCGCTGTGCATTTATTTATTTATTGCTTTTGATCATCTTCCACATCTAAAACAAATCAAAACCAAGTTCGTTTGTTGAACGAACCGGACGACTGTTGCTACCCCCTAAAAAGGGACCATAACAATCCTAAATTATTTAGTTTCCATCCTCCATCATACTAAAATGCAATGAACCTCACTCCAATCTTACCAGTCCCTTAGTCCATTGATCTAGTGTCATTAGAAAGGTGACAAAATTTTGAATATTTTAAAAAGGATGGGGAGTTTTTTCTAAAAAAAAAGATCGAAGAGCCACGTCTATACACAATACTTGCCCAAATTGGAAATATGCCAAGTCCGTGGCAGCTCCTCTCTGCTCATATTCGCCATCTCATACATTCATTTTCTTACCAGCGCTATAATCCGATACGAAATATCCCATTCAAAGTACAACTTGGTAACATGCTTACTCATCTCAACTTTCTTGATAGTGAGGAGAATTAATATACCGATCCCCCATATTCCGATAGGCAAATTGTTGACACCGATTCAATTTCCGATAGATAAGAAATAATAAGTGCAAGAGATAAATGAATTCCTTGAATACCTAGGCACGACGTCCCGATAATCCAGAATATGTAGGAAGAATTCTCATAACAGATTTCACTCCCTTCAATAAGCTTCCTTGTATTTGCTTCGTATTTGCTTCGTCACTATTAATGGGTAACGGATTACAATCATAATATTATCACTTCAATTCAAAACTCTCACAACATCCTCATGTCCTTCCATATTGACTAGGTGTTTGTAGTCATAAGTCCCCAATATTTATCGGTAATTTTACGACATTATATCTGAATTCTTTAGAACGCTTCCCTGAAAGAAACTAATTAATCGGTCTATCCTTGCCAATGAATATTCTGCATATACCATCATTTTTGTAAAATTCACACTCAAATGATCTTAGTTCTCCTTTCCGAATAGAACTAATGTAAGTTTATCAAGATTCGTCCATTGGTAGTTTTCAACTAACATAATTTACTGGCCGATGCTATTTGTCATTGTGTCTAACCAAGTCAATTTTCTCAAAACTTCTCTTGACAGTACAAACTATAAAACCAACGGCAGGGAAAGGTGGCGACATAAACGATTCCTCACTCAAATACTCCATCCGTAACGACCCTAATTTGGGCCTAGCTGATTTGGTAAAAACTTGCTCAATAAAACGAAACGTTCGAATGTAAACTTAAAACATACTTCAAAAACATTAAAGTCTAGCAACATAATTTAGAGCATTCTCAAAAGATCGGACTCTATCACCGGACAACCGACGACCTCCTTCACAAGCCCTTCTCATACCTCGTACGCGTCACCTACAAAATCTGTAAAGCACTCACAACCTATTAAAGGAAACTTCACACACGCTATACTTATCTTTTCATTTCTTAAATAAACCATACATACACGCGTAAGTCGTTTCTTTTAATCGTTTTCTTATTTCCTTCTTCTTAGTCTTTTACCCTTATCATTCCCCTCATGCTTTAACTTTAATGTTGCCGAGAGTAACATGCTCGGTACATGTCCCACCCAAGCCAACCGTTAGATGTTGGTTGACTCGACGGGCCATATGCTTCCCTTCCCCGGGTGAGTACTTAGGCGCTACCCCTTATTCCACCCAGATCTGTTCTACCCTTTTCGTACGTATCTTTCCATTTTTGGAACTTATCGTTCCCTTCATCAAGCATGCCATTCCTTTGGCGAATCTTGTACTAAGCACGATGCCGGGTTCGATCGAACGGTCCATCCTTCCTCACCCCGAGTGTTATTAAGATTTGTTTCATTCATTCGTGTCTTTTACTTTCTATCTTACTAACCCTTCCCATTTCCCTAAATCAGAACCTTCCCTTACCACATTGTGTTCACTCCGCTTACCGTTTGCTTTCGCCCGTTATAATCCCTTCGTGCTTCCCTGCATTTCGTAACAGGTCTAGTACTCGATTTCCGATGTTATTATCTCATTGTTAACTATGTGATTACCGTAGACCCTACGTATCCTTTTCTTCTCACGTTCCGGCGTTGAGACGCGACAAAAACACCCAAATTTAGTATTTCTGCGATAATTCACTTCATTCTCGAAATCCGCGACAATTTTGTGCTTAGGACCAAATCCGCGATAATTTGTTCTTCAAAATTTCCGCGACAATGTTTGTGGTTTAGGTTTTCCGCGACAATTTTGTGGTTTAGGTTTTCCGCAACAATTTTGCTCTCAGCCAAAATTCCGAGACAATTCTCCTTCCAACAAAATTCGGGACAATTTTGCACTCCACAAAATCCGCGATAATTTTCTCTTTCGCGACAATTTTCGTGTTTTTCGGGTTTTTCGCGGATTTTCTTGACTTAGTGATAATTAACTTGGGTTTGGGCCTTCCCACCCCTATTTATAGACATTTTATCTTCTCTAATTCACCTTTTGACCCCTCCTTCTTTTTATTTTGACCCCTCCTTTATCTTTCACTTTACTTTTCTATCTTTTCGTTTCCTTTATCGTTCTTTCATTCCCGTACCCCTCGTTATTCCCTGTATAGACTTTACCACTATAGTCTCTACTATTGTTCCATCATACCTTTTCCTGGCTATTACAGCCCCCGCACCCGAGGCAAGCTATGGAACCCATTGGGTTCAAGCTGATTAGCTTGGTTGAGGACAACTCAACCAACACTACCCGCGCCGTGGCGCACTTGGCCCCTTGCTTTTGAAGAGGAGCTGGTCAACTTGCTGAGAATCAATTTGGACATATTCGCCTAGGCCTTGGACGATATGCCGGGAATTGACCGATCCGAGAGTGAGCATCGGATCAACACTGAGCCCAGAGCAAAGCCTATTAGGCAAAAGAGGAGGCGTTATTCTCCTGAGAAGATTGAGGTCATCCGGGCCGAGGTGAAAAAATTATTGTGGTCGGGTTTCATTAGAGAGATTTACTACACTAAATGGGTTGCGAACCCAGTGGTGGTCTCCAAGGCAGCTTGGAAGTGGAGGATGTGCATCGACTTTACCGACGTCAACAAGAGCTGTGAGTCGGATCCTTTCCCGCTGCCTCATATTGACCAATTGGTGGATGCTGTAGCTGGCAGCACAATGATGAGTACCATGGACGCTTACTCCAGATACCATCAGATCTTCCTTGCTAAGGAAGATCAAAAGAAGTCATCATTCATGACAAAAGATGACGTTTATTGCTATGAGGTTATGCCTTTCGGCTTAAAGAACGCTGGAGCAACATACCAGAGGCTGGTCAAAAAATCTTTAGCGATTTGATAGGCCACGTTATGGAAGTGTATGTTGATGATATGATTGTCAAATACATGAATGATGAAGACCATATTCCTTGTCTCGTTGTTTTGAAGTATGCCGAAAATATAAACTCAAACTTAATCCGAACAAGTGTTGCTTCGGTATCCGAAGTGGCAAGTTCTTGGGATATTATGTTTCTGAGAAAGACATAGAGGTTAATCCTGAGAAAGTCTAGGCGATTATTGACATGCAACCTCCGAGAAACAAGAGAGAATTTCAGAGGCTGACTGGCCGATTGGCGACGCTGAGCAGGTTTATCTCTAGGTCCACAGACCAGGCTTTGCCATTTTTAAGGGTGTTAAGGAAAGCTAGCCATCTTGGATGGACCAAAGAGTGCGATCGTGCCTTCTCAGACCAGAAGACTTATTTGAGCACTCCTCCTGTGATGGTGAGCCCGATCTGCCAATGTAACGACCCGCCTTTCCGCTTGCACGATTTTGTCCGCTTTAGACTAGGCTGGCCCTAATGACACCCACCTAGTCCTCACGGTTTTTACTTTTTCCCTAGCACCCACACTTTCCAGTGGGTCACCCATCCCTAAATTGCTCCAGGGTGAGCACGCTTAACTTTCCAATTCTAACGTTCTGCTTGCCACTTTTCTAGGGAAAAGGCCTCGTGCAATGGGAGACGAATCATTATACTTAACATACGATCGTTCCCCGTCGATAGCTGATGTAGGGATTCGCCTAAGGTGACCTCTCTCTCGCACCCCAGAGGGGACCTCACATTCACCACTCCTTATGGACTCAGCGTCCTCGCTGAGTTTGCCCCAACACATCGACTATAACCCGGGTCCTGCTCTGATACCAATAGTAGGGAATGTAGCGGTAAAGTCTAGACAATGAATAACGAGGGATACGAGAACGAAAGAACGTAAAATGAAACGAAGAATAGAAAAGTAAAGTAAAAGATAAAGGAGGGGTCAAAATCAAAAGAATGAGGGGTTAAAGTGTGAATTAGAAAAGTTAGGATGTCTATAAATAGGGGTGGGGAGGCCCAAAAACGAGTTAATTATCATTAAGACACGAAAATTCGAAAATTGCCGCAAAGAATGAAAATTATCGCGGACTTTTCTGCAAAACATTATTGTCGCGGATTTTCTGTAAGCAAGTATTGTCGCGGATTTTTCTGGAAGTGATTATTGTCGCGGATTTTTCGTAGAGTGTTATTGTCGCGGTTTGAGGTAGTAAGCAAATTATCGAGGATTTTCGGTGAAGCGAAATTGTCGCGGAAATGGAACAAGAACAAATTGTCACGAAAAATCCTTGAAGTGTAAAATTATCGCGGATTTTGGTTCTAAAGTAGAATTGTCGCGGATTTTGATTTTCAGCATAGAATTGTCACGAATTTCGAGGAAGAAGTAAATTATCGCGGAAATACTAAGTTTAAGTGTTTTCGTTGCGTCTCAACGTCGGATCGTGGGAGGAAAAGAACACGTAGGGTCTACGGTAATCACATAGTTAACAATAGGATAATAACGTCGGAATTCGAGTAACTAAAACCTGTTACGAAATTCAGGAAAGCGCGGAAAGACTATAGCAAGCGAAAGCAAACGGTAAGCGGAGTGAACACAATATAGTAAGGGAAGGTTCAGGCTTAGGGAACGGGATTGGGTTAATGAAGAAGAAAGAAAAGACACGAATGAACGAGATAAATGGTAATACGACTCGGGGTGAGGAAGGATGGACCGTCCGACCGAACCCGGCATCGTGCCTAGCACATGATTCGCCAAAGGGAGGGCATGCCTGATGAAGGGAACGATAAGTTCCAAAAAGGAAATGATATGTACGAGAAGGGCAGAACGGATCCGGGTGGAAAAAGGGGTAGCGCCTAAGTATCCACCCGGGGAAGGGAAGCATATGGCCCGTCGAGTCATCCAACAACTAACGGTTGTCTTGGGCGGGACATGCACCGAGCATGTTACTCTCGGCAACAGTAAAGTTAAAGTATGATGGAAATGATAAGGGTAAAAGAATAGGGAAATAAGGAAACGGTTAAAAGGAATGATTCACGTGTGTGTGTACGGTGTAAATAAAGAAATGAAAAGATAATGTGTAGCGTGTGTGAAGTTTCCTTTAATAGATTGTGACCGCTTTACAGATTTTGTAGGTGACGCGGACGAGGTATGAGAGGGGCATGGGAAGGAAGTCGTCGGTTGTCCGGTGATAGAGTCCGGTCCTTTGGAGAACACTCTAAATTATGATGTCGAACTTTAATGTTTTCGAACTACGTTTTAAGTTTACATTCGAAGGTTTCGTTTTATTTAGCACGTTTTAACAAAACAGCTAGGCCCAAATTAGGGTCGTTACAGCCATGAACCTTTAGGGTTATATCTAGATGTATCAGAGGCCGCAGTCAGCACAGCTTTGGTAACCATTAGGGATGACATTCAACGACCTGTCTATTACGTGAGTCATTCCCTGGTACCAGCCAAAACCAAATACACCACCTTAAAAAAATTTATATTGCCATTGCAGAAAGTTGTATCCAAGCTTAAGCAGTATTTTGAAGGCCGAAAGGTTTATGTGTATATTGATCAGCCTCTAAAGGTATTTTTGAGTCAGGCGGGCTCTAATGAAAGGTTGGCCAAGTGCAAAATCAAGATCAGCTCCATGTATCTGGAATTCGTACCCCGAAGGGCGATCAAGGCTCAGGTTCTCGCCGATTTCGTGGTCGAAATGACCCAATCAGCCATTTTTCTGAACCAAAAGGATGACCGATGGGTCATTTATGTCGACGGATCAACCTTCGGGGGAAGGGCGGCGAGCATCACCATTACCACACTACAAGGCGACGTTATCCATTCCGCAGTCAAGTTCTTATTCATTGGAACAAACAACGTGGTGTAATACGAGGCCGTGCTGTTCTCGGACTCCAAGTTGCTAAAGTGGAAGTTGCTAAAGTGCGAATGTTCTCGGACTCCAAGTTGGTGGTGGAACAGTTCGCAGGAAGATTTGAAACACATGAGCCAACCATGAAGCTATATCGTGCAAAGGCCTGGAGTTGTCAAATAAGTTCAGTGAATTCTCACTTGACCACGTGCCTAAAGAACAAAATAAGGTGGCCGATGCATTAGCCAGACTGGCTGCAGGCTTAACAGATATTGGACCAGGCACCGTATCGGTCCACATTCAGGATCGACCTTCGGTCGACATATCTGTGACCGAACAGTCACTTGAGGAAAGTTGGGTCTTTGTGCAATGAACTTCAGGACCTGAAAATGAACGCCATTGACGCACCAGGGGAACTCACATGGATGGAACCCTATATCAAATATCTTACCAATGTCCACCTACCAGAGAATGCATATGAGGCCAGAAAGATTGAGACCCGGGCCAAGCAATATGTGCTAAAAGACATGCGATTATTCAAGAGGAGTTTTGTAGGACCGCTCTTGCGATGTCTGTCCCCAATGGAGGCTGAGGCCGTCATGATTTATGTTCATGAGGGGATATGCGGTATACACTCTATGGCCCGATCTTTGTATCATCGCATTATTATTGCCGGGTATTTTTGGCCGACGCTCCTCGAGGATGCTCAAAAGTACACGAAATGTTGCACTGCTTGCCAACATCATGCTCTAGTCCCCCAACTACCAGGAGCACCCCAATCGATGACTCTACTTGTAATGCTGAGAAAAAGGTAAGATGAAACAAATAGTAGGGAATGTAGCGGTAAGGTCTAGACGACAGATAACGAGGGATACGGGAACGAAAGAATGTAAAAGGAAACGAAAAAAATAGAAAAGTGAAGAAAAAGATAAAAGAGGGGTCAAAAGCAAAGGAAGGAGGGGTTAAAGTGTGAATTAGAAAAGTTAGGATGTCTATAAATAATGGTGGGGAGGCCCAAAAACGAGTTAATTACCATTAAGACACGAAAATTCGAAAATCCCCGCGAAAAAGGAAATTATCGCGGATTTCCTGCAGGCATTTATTATCGCGGATTTTGCGTAATGAAATATTGTTGCGGATTTTTGTGAAGAGCAAATTGTCGCGGAAAGTTGGACAGTGTAATATTATCGCGATAATTCGGACCGAAGAGCAAATTGTCACGGATAAAACGTGTTGAGCAAATTATCGCAGAAAGTTGGGCCTAGTGTAATATTATCGCGAAAAACGTTGCAAGTGCAATATTATCTCGGAATTCGGACCAAAGGTAAGATTATCGAGGATTTTTTATTCCGGCATAGAATTGTCATGGATTTCGAGGAAGAAGTAGATTATCGTGGAAATACTAACTTTAATTGTTTTCATTACGTCTCGACGTCGGATCGGGGGAGGAAAATTACACGTGGGGTCTATGGTAATCACATAGTTAACAATAAGAAAACATCGTCGGAATTCGAGTAACTAAGACCTATTACGAAATGCAGGGAAGCACGGAAAGATCATAGCAAGTAAAAGCAAACGGTAAGCGGAGTGAACACAATATAGTAAGGGAAGGTTCAAACTTAGGGAATGGGATTGGGTTAATAAAGAAGGAAGAAAGGATACGAATGAACGAGATAAAAGATAATAAGACTCGGGGTGAGGAAGGATGGACCGTCCGACCGAACCGGCATCGTGCGTAGTACACGATTCGCCAAAGGAAAGACATGCCTGATGAAGGGAACGATAAGTTCCAAAGAGGAAAAGATACGTACGAAGAGGGCAGAACGGATCCGGGTGGAAAAAGGGGTAGCGCCTAAGTACCCACCTGGGGAAGGGAAGCATATGGCCCGTCAAGTCATCCAACAGCTAACGGTTGGCATGGCCGGGACATGCACCGAGCATGTTAATCTCGGTAACAGTAAAGTTAATGAATGATGGAAATGATAACGGTAAAAGAAGAGGAAAATAAGAAAACGGTTAAGTTGAATGATTCACTTGTGCGTATACGGTGTAACTAAGAAGTGAAAAGATAAAGCGTAGTATGTGTGAAGTTTCCTTTAATAGATTGTGACCGCTTTACAGATTTTGTAGGTGACGCAGATGAGATATGATTGGGATGGGGGAAGGAGGTCGTCGGTTGTCCAGTGATAGAGTCCGGTCCCTTTGGAGAATACTCTAAATTATGCTGTCGTACTTTCATGTTTCGAACTATGTTTTAAAGTTGCATTCGAATGTTTCCGTTTTAATTATCATGTTTTAACAAAACAACTAGTCCCAAATTAGGGTCGTAACAAATGGTATCGAAGCCTAACATCGTTACTAAACCGGTAACGGTGCGATCCTACGTAGAAGAGTCTAGGAAAATCGTAGGAGGACAACCGACCATAGGAAGCGATGGGCATAGAATGTAACGGATGACATGAATAGGTGTAAGAGATAACAAAAGTTTAATGTAGGAATGGCGCCTAGAACGAGAGCGCATGGAAACCGAGAAGAGGATAGCAACGCATCAGAACAGGCACCGGCGACAGAGACTCCGGTTGCGGATTCATCGACGCCTCTCACGTTAAGCTAGGAAAGTCTCAGGGACCTGTTCCAGACCATGGCAAGTTCCCTAGTTAGCGCAATAAGACAGGGAAAGACGGAGAGGGGAAACTCCGTGCAAATGGAACCAAGGGCAAGGCCCGAAAAGGGTAGGATGTACAACAACGAGGCATTAAAAAGGCTGGGATGACCAGCTTCACGGGAGATAATATGGGGGATGCGGAAGCGTGGATTATCCGCATTGAGGAGAAGTTCGAACTGATCGAAGCCAGTGGAGCTTAGGGCAGGATTGGCCCCACTATGGTTCGATAGTAGTACCGCCCGATGGTGGGGGAGTGTGTCGGCCGCATTACCGAAGGATGGGCCTATCTCTTGGGCAAAGTTTAAGAATGCGTACTTGGACTACTACGTGCCGAATATACTTAAGAAAGATAAGAGCGCTGAATTTGACAGATTTACACAAGGAAACCGCCCCGTTATGGAATACATGCAAGAATTCCTTGAGCTTGGCAGGTACGCCCCCGAGATTATGGGGAGTGAACAGGAAAAGATGCACAGCTTCACGGAAGGGCTGAATGAAAAAGTGAAACTGACAATGTATGGCCGCGACGATGAGGAATTTTCTAGTTTGGTGGCGGCGGCAGTCCGAGTTGATGGAGGGTTACTGTAACGACCGTAATTTGGGCCTAGTTGTTTTGTTAAAACATGATAATTAAAACGGAATATTCGAAAGCAATTTAAAACATAGTTCGAAACATTAAAGTACGACTGCGTAATTTAGAGTGTTCTCCGATGGACCGGACTCTATCACCGGACAACCGACGACCTCCTTCCCCGTCCCTATCATATCTCACCTGCGTCACCTACAAAATCTGTAAAGCGGTTACAATCTATTAAAGGAAACTTCACACACGCTACACATTATCTTTCTTACTTCTTAATTACATCATACACACACACATGAACCATTTCACTTAACCGTTTTCTTATTTCCCTCTTCTTTTACCCTTATCATTTCCATCATTCATTAACTTTTCTGTTGCCGAGATTAACATGCTCGGTGCATGTCCCGCCCAAGCCAACCGTTAGCTGTTGGATGACCCAACGGGCCATATGCATCCCTTCCCCGGGTGGGTACTTAGGCGATACACCTTTTCCCACCCGGATCCGTTCCGCCCTCTTCGTACGTATCTTTTCCTCTTTGGAACTTATCGTTCCCTTCATCAGGCATGCCCTTCCTTTGGCGAATCGTGTACTAGGCNAGATAATAACGTCAGAATTCGAATAATTAAGACCTGTTATGAAATGCAGGGGAAGCACGGGAAGATTATAACACACTAAAGCAAACGGTAAGCGGAGTGAACACAATATAGTAAGGGAAGGTTCAGACTTAGGGAATCGGATTGGGTTAATAAAGAAGGAAGAAATGATACGAATGAACGAGATAAATGATAATAAGACCCGGCATCGTGCCTAGTACACGATTCGCCAAAGGAAGGGCATGCCTGATGAAGGGACCGATAAGTTCCAAAGAGGAAAAGATACGTACGAAGAGGGCAGAACGGATCCGGGTGGAAAAAGGGGTAGCGCCTAAGTACACACCCGGGGAAGGGGAGCATATGGCCTGTCGAGTCATCCAACAGCTAACGGTTGGCTTGGGCGGGACATGCACCGAGCATGTTAATCTCGGCATCAGTAAAGTTAATGAATGATGGAAATGATAAGGGTAAAAGAAGAGGGAAATTAGAAAACGGTTAAGTGGAATGATTCACGCGTTTGTGTACGGTGTAACTAAGAAGTGAAAAGATTATGTGTAGTGTGTGTGAAGTTTCCTTTAATAGATTGTGACCGCTTTACAGATTTTGTAGGTGACGCAGACGAGGTATGGTAGGGATCGGGGAAGGAGGTCGTCGGTTGTCCGGTGATAGAGTCCGGTCCCTTTGGAGAATACTCTAAATTATGATGTCGTACTTTCATGTTTCGAACTATGTTTTAAATTTGCATTCGAATGTTTCCGTTTTAATTATCATGTTTTAACAAAAGAACTAGGCCCAAATTAGGGTCGTTACAGATATGCTGGCAGGATAAGTTGAACCGAGTTCGGTCCAACTTCCCGATGTCAGGATTGGAGGTTAGGAAGGTGACATTCGACAGGTCTTCCCTCGGGATGTCTATCCACACATAGCAAAAATCACATTCATGAAGTGAGTCTTCCTTGTCAACGATAATACAGTCCTTCGTTCGGGTCGCTAGATAGTACAACTTACGAACTCCTAGCAACCTTCTTCCCCTCCGGGATCCCATCGAGAACAGGTTGAAAAAATCTATCAGGGTTGGTTCTACCCCCTGCCAATGACAATAAAAGATAAAGACTACTATGTAAACGTAACTGCCTTGATAAAGAGCGAAGGTGGGGCAGTGAATCTCACGAAGTACGGCCGCGACGAAAAGATGAAGGGGAAATCGCACGTTGGACCTCACGGAGGCGTAGCTAACGGGTAAGGCCGTAGCAGGAACATTCATCTCAACGGGAAAGAAGTAGGGAACATCTTCCTTCCCCCTCTAGATGGGATAATGGGCAGTGATTGAAAATTTTATCTGAAATCCTTTGAGGTCCATCTCAGAAACAATCAGATACATAGCCCTAGGGGGTGCCATGGATGGTTACCTTAAAATTTGAGATGAAATCGGAGTTTGAAGACGTTCGAATGAAATCGCCAGAGAACTCTAGGGCTCATATTTTCGTTTCGCGAAATGCAGTAGTGGTTGCAAGGTACCGAAACCCCGACTTTTATAGCAGTGCATTGGCCACTCATAGGGTGACACGTCACCCCTGCAGGCAGCTGCAGTCTGACGGTCTATCCCCCCTTTGGAATACGGAAAGGCGCAGGCTATTATAGAGCCCAGAAATACGCTTTTGCCCATGACCGTTACAGATTTCAAATTTGAAAATTGATACTTTGAAATTTTTCAAGTACAAGATCGGTCCTCAAGGACGTTGTCACGACCCGTTCGGGTACGGTCCTCCGTTGGTTCGATCGGGCACCCCTGCCTCAAACGCTCTCAATCTGGTGATCGAACTTACATCACCAACACGATGGCGATAAAGTCCGAGGGGCTAGTGATGAGACCTTCGGAACCTGGTACCCCGAACCTAGTTAGGCCCAAGCTTAGCCAGGTCACCCCAGGTCACCCTACTATTCACACAACATGAAATGTCTATAAAAGGAACACTTGGGAACGAAAACAATCTCTCTCTTCTTCGGTTTCCTCATGTTCCTCTTTAGCTTTCCCTTCACTTGTTATTTTTAAAAAACAAACATGGCATTTGTAATTAATAGTTTGATTATTGGATCGACTAAGAGCATTTTCAGCTATTAGTCAAATGGTTTTTTCCTCTTCTTTCAAAGGTTTTCCACTCTAAAATTGTCTTGTCCTTTTTCATTTAATTCTAAATAGTTTTCNTGCGTAGTGTGTGTGAAGTTTCCTTTAATAGATTGTGACCGCTTTACAGATTTTGTAGGTGACGCAGACGAGGTTTGGTAGGGATCGGGGAAGGAGGTCGTCGGTTGTCCGGTGATAGAGTCCGGTCTCTTTGGAGAATACTCTAAATTATGCTGTCGTACTTTCATGTTTCGAACTATGTTTTAAATTTGCATTCGAATGTTTCCGTTTTAATTATCATGTTTTAACAAAACAACTAGGCCCAAATTAGGGTCGTTACAGATATCATGGCAGGATAGGTTGAACCGAGTTCGGTCCAACTTCCCGATGTCAGGATTGGAGGTTAGGAAGGTGACCTTCGACAGGTCTTCCCTCGGGATGTCTATCCACACATAGCAAAAATCACATTCATGAAGGGAGTTTTCCTTGTCAACGATAATACAGTCCTTCGTTTGGGTCGCTAGATAGTACAACTTAGCAACCTTCTTCCCCTCCGGGATCCCATCGAGAACAGGTTGAAAAAATCTATCAGGGTTGGTTCTACCCCCTGCCAATGACAATAAAAGATAAAGACTACTATGTAAACGTAACTGCCCTGATAAAGAGCAAAAGTGGGGCTGTGAATCTCCCGAAGTACGGCCGCGACGAAAAGATGAAGGGAAAATCGCACGCTGGACCTCACGGATGCGTAGCTAACGGGTAAGGCCGTAGGAGGAACATTCATCTCAACGGGAAGGAAGGATTGAACATCTTCCTTCCCCCTCTAGATGGGATAATGGGCAGGGATTTAAAATTTTATCCGAAATCCTTCGAGGTCCATCTCAGAAACAATCAGATACCTAGCCCTAGGGGGTGCCATGGATGGTTACCTTAAAATTTGAGAGGAAATCGGAGTTTAAAGACGTTCGAATGAAATCGCCAGAGAACTCTAGGGCTCATATTTTCGTATCGCGAAATGCAGTAGTGGTTGCAAGGTACCGAAACCCCGACTTTTATTGCCGTGCATTGGCCACTCATAGGGTGACACGTCACCCCTGCAGGCGGCTGCAGTCTGACGGTCTATCCCCCCTTTGGAATACGGAAAGGCGCAAGCTATTATAGAGCCCAGAATTACGCTTTTGCCCATGACCGTTACATATTTCAAATTTGAAAATTGATACTTTGAAATTTTTCAAGTATAGGATCGGTCCTCAAGGACGTTGTCACGACCCGTTCGGGTACGGTCCTCCGTTGGTTCGATCGGGCACCCCTGCCTCAAACGCTCTCAATCTGGTGATTGAACTTACATCACCAACACGATGGCGATAAAGTTCGAGGGGCTAGTGATGAGACCTTCGGAACCCGGTACCCCGAACCTGGTTAGGCCCAAGCTTAGCCAGGTCACCCCAAGTGACATAAGCTGAACTTTGAAGCCCAGATCCAGCTCTCGCGAATGGACGGCCCGGCGAGAACAGTCGGGCCAGAAGGCCCGTTCTTAGTGATTGGGATCGATCAATGGAATCATGCGTTCTCCTCCTCATCGAGACCGATCGGTCCAGGACGCACAGATTACGCTTCGGGCCATCCGCACCCCTCAAACATGTGACAATAGCCTCTGATAATCTTGTCAGAAGCGTGTCTGACCTAGCCGTACGAGTCTCCTCTGGTCTGGAGACAGCCGGCTATTAGCACCGAAAGGTCTGGCGCCGCGCAACCGGCTAGAGCTACGCCCGGCGGCTGTCCTGCCCGACACAAGCCGATCTAGCAGCATGGGACAAGTACAAAACGACATCCTACTATTCACACAACATGAAATGCCTATAAAAGGAACACTTGGGAACGAAAACAATCTCTCTCTTCTTCGGTTTCCTCATGTTCCTCTTTAGCTTTCCCTTCACTTGTTATTTTTAAAAAGCAAACATGGCATTTGTAATTAATAGTTTGATTATTGGATCGACTAAGAGCATTTTCAGCTATTAGTCAAATGGTTTTTTCCTCTTCTTTCAAAGGTTTTCCACTCTAAAATTGTCTTGTCCTTTTTCATTTAATTCTAAATAGTTTTCTCCCTACAAAACAAATTAAAACCGAGTTTATCTTGCAACGAACTGGACGACTATTGACACCCTTGGTTTTCAGACCACAACACTTATATTAAATACTAAATAATGAATTGTTAAAATATTTAGTTACAACTCTTTGAAAAGTAACATTAAATTGTTTTAATTATTTATGTTAATAATGTTCATCTCAATTATACCATTATTAACTAGTTTATATAAAATTAAATACTTAAAGATGTTAAATATGTTGTCATTTCATTAGTATATCAGCTTAAGAAAAATTGTGAGTGCTAATGCATGCAAACTTTATAATTCATAGTTATATAATATTTAAAGATTTTCTAACATAGTTATATCAGTAAAAAAACATATGTTATTTCCCAAGAGTTTTTCGTTATTTGGATGCCTTGTATCATATGTTCAGTTTTTCAAAAAAAAATTGTTTTCTAAGATATTTGAGTTGACATGAAATCACAGTATTTTACATGACCAGAGATCGTATGAGACAAACCCCAAGTGTTTAAGGATATTCGGGTGAAATTATGATTTTAGGAGCAAGTGGGCTTTGAGAATGTATTGTAGTGATTTTCTTTGTTTTCTAGAAATATCAGTTGATTGGATTGAACAATTGTTTATATCTTTTACGCAAATCCCGATAAAAGAAACTAAATGATACAGTACTTTGAGTGATATCCATCAAGAATTCTGAAAGTTGGTAGACTATAGCTACACATTTGGCGGCACTAGTCTTTGAATTATGAAAAGATAAGTTTTACAAGGGGTAAAGTTGGTATTTTATGCCAAAATTTTGATAATTTAGCTTTGAAATTGAATTTATTAATTGAATGATCATGTTTTGTCGATGTGGGAATTTCGGACATATCGATATTAACCGGTATTAAAAAAAATATCGATCATTGCGGGTTTCGAACGGTCGGATCGGATAACACTTGTTGTATTTAGAAAAAATATATATATAATTTTTTTAGAATTAAAAACAATATTAATTGAGAGTGGTTAAAAAATATGTATTTTCTCTAGTAATTTAATTTATTTTATTATTACGTTATATATTCAATACATATTCAGTATACTCGATACATATCACATATATCGATACAATGGATTCGTCTGGAAAATCGATCTATACCGATTTGTAAATTATTGATCTAAATTATTTATATTTTATTATTTTAAAATATAAAATATTATTATTATTTTTATATTCAAAAACATTAAATAATGATATTTTGAATATTTAATTCGAATTAATTGATTATTTTTAAACATTATTTTAAAGTTAAATTTTATTATAAATACTGATTTTAAATAAGAATTAATACTTTATGCATTCTATATTTTAATTCTCAAAATAATAATGATAAACCTATTTTATTTTCAAAATATCAAATTAACTTATTAATTTTTATTTTAAATATTTCTGAATTTTTCTAAAATTGTATATTTTAATTTAAGTTCAAATTAAAAGATTGATTTGAATGAGTATTATTGGAACAATGTATAATAAAAAGAAAATGTATAGTATTAAAACAAATTATACATATTCATCAGAATTCAAGACTTTTGAATTACAACTACACTACTACCGTCAAATTGTAGCTGTAATTTTTCTTTTGTCAGAATTCTTCTAACTGATGACTAGAATGATAAATGAGTTTGATTACAGTTGGTAGATTGGCAAAACCCGAATATCCACTTGAATTGGTTTTCAAGAAGAATTGTATAGAACTCACGAGAAATGTGCACTTGGACCAGTTTTCACGAAAAATTGTATAGAACTCAAGAGGATTCTACAATTGGACTGATTTTCATGAGCAATTGTCCACATCACACGTGAAATTGTCTTCGGTATGGTTTCCACGACAAATTGTATTATAGTCGCGATAAATTTGCGTTTCTGGGAAAAATAACAGTACTGGTGAAATTTGCGACGAATTTATAAAATTCGTCTCGAGCATAGCCAAATTTTTCACTTAAATTTATATTTCCCCAACTTTGAAGATTTCATTCCAGCTTATTTAGTTGTCGATACCTTCGATATATAATTTATTTTTATATTTGATAGCTCTATTGTAACGTTTGAATTTCATTATAGTGAACGCTAAAATAAAGTTTTGTTCTCCTAATGACGTAAACTTACATATTGTGGGTTTAAACTCGTTTTATACATCTCTAATCAACTCAACTTAAAAACGAGCTAATTAAGAGAAATAATTAAATTGAATAATTGATCCATATATTGCTTGTTTGGTAATTGAGTTAAATTTAACTATTTCAACTATCCCAATGATTATTCATTACATTTATTAATTAATTGTCAAGTAATAATTTTTCCAAGAAATTAAAAGTAATTAAATTATAAAAAATCATTTCCTTTATATTTCATTTAGACCTAGTAATAATAGTTCTAATTGACTATTAGTCAATTTCTGCACATTGATATATGAAATACCGAATTTCGGTATTTTGGTACCAATAATGTATTTCGATTCGATACCAACAAAATATTAGATTAAAATCGGTATTCGATTTTGTTGATAATTTGATATTGCGTATTTCAATATTTTGTTTGGTTTGATATTTGGTACAGAATATTCAACCTTAACATGAATGGTATCCGGGGTGAATTTCTAGCATGAATTGTTTTTTATGCTGACCTCTGGAGTTTTTATCCTTGCTTTTGATATTCATATTTATTCAGTTGTTCGGGTTTTCGATAGATCATATATTTTGATCTCTTTAACTCATTTATTGTGTTATTTGTTCTTAATTATAGTGAAATACGAAGGCTGAGTTCAGCTCTCCATAATTATTTTGATCTCTTTAATTCACGTAATTAATAAAAATATATTAAATCAAACTTATAAACCAAAAGAACTTAATATGAGTGCTAAAAATTATTAAAATATAAATTCAGTGTTATTAAAGATATAATTATTACCTGATAATGATATACCCTTAAAAAATCTCCACTTTCAAAATTCTAGTGTAATTTCAATGATGTCAATTAAGTATCCAATCAATTTTAATTTAGGATTGTACACAATTTTCATAATGTGTAGAGTTCCATAAGAATAATTAAATTTGCATTTATATATAATATTCTTTTAAAATAAAAGAAATTGTCAATGAGTGTACTCTGACAGGTGGTGGATTGATGACCGCAATGTTTGTGTATCGATCTATCGATCGTTGGTTTGCAAAGTTGACTATGTTCTCAAAGGCTTCTGTTTTTCAGTAATCAGTGGTAGACTATTCACTTTTCACTTATTCTACCTCGGAGTCTCAGCTGTCTGTTGTCGATGACACTATCATCGTTGGTAACACACCAATCATCGTTGAGGAATTCAAATGCAAACTTAGCAGCATGTTTCATATGAAAGATTTGGAAACATTAAGGTAGCCAGGGATAGAAGTACGTATCTCTACCATCGTAAATATACCTTGGAAATAATCTCTGAAGCCGAACTTTTGGGATGCAAACCGGCCAAATCACCATGGAGAAAAATCATAAATTTCTCTCGACCTCAGGAGAGTTTCTAGTCTACCCCATGCCCTATTGTCGCTTAGTTGGCAAATTGATATATTTGATGTTCACTCGCCTTGAATTGTGTTATCCTGTACATTTTTTGTCTCAATTTATGCATCAATTGCGCTGGAACATTCGGATGCTGTCTTGAGGGTCGTGCGTTACTTAAAAGGTAGTACAGGGCAAAGCAAATTGCTGAGATCTGCATGCGATTTACAAGTATATGGATTTTGTGATGTTGATTGGGCCATGTGCCTAGAGACACGAAAGTCCTTAACTTACTATCTCATATTTATAGGATCTTCGCCGATTGCCTGGAAAACCAAGAAACAAGTCACTTTGTCTCTTTTATAATGTGGTATTCTCCCTATTATACGTTATATCCGAGCACACTCTCCACGTAAATTGACCCGACTCTAGAAATTTAACATGTATCGAAGCGGGTTCGGAAAAATCCTGAGTGATGTTGTCAGGGATTAGTCCGATTTAATAAAATTGATCGGTTGGTAATCCACCGATTTGAATTGTCAAGTTCAACTTGTCGACCATAGTAAATGATTTGAATGTGAACTATAGTAAATGACTTATTCAAATCATTACAGTGTGATCTCCTAATACTCTTCACATAAATTGATTTGCTTCTATAAATTTAATAGAAATATTAGTAATTTATTGTTTTTAAAACACAGGATTGTGTCGGCGGCGTCCATGGATTTTGTTGAGAGATATATGTGATAGGGATGTCATTTCTTCGTTGTTAACGAGCTTGTAATTAGTATGTTTCATTTCATGTTTAGAGGAAAGAATTTCTGAAACTGATTCTGGAAGTTAAATAAGCCCTATCCTGTGAGGAAGTTAGCGGTGATTTGATCTACATTCTGTTGTTGAGCTTACATTTCTTCCGTTTTTCGAGATGCGGCTACATCTGTAACTGGGTTTCGAGGCGGATTCAAAATTATCTTCCTTTGCTGTTTGTTGTTAGAACCCAGTTAATAAATGGGATGATTTAAGTATCCCAATTTGTTCCCTTGATTGTTCTGTGATGAAATCTGAGTCTACTACTGGGTATTAAAGGATATGGCTTTAAAAGCTGCTCCCATTTTAGCTTACGGTGGAAATTGTAATAGGTTTAATTCATGCCATGAATTACCAGTTCCGGAATTCGTGTGTTGCCGACCTGGTTTCTTGAAATTGAAGAATCAACCGGATGAATTGGGATATTTGTCCCAAGCTGCAAATTCCCAGTTGAAAGAAGAGGAAACCTTTGCACCTGATGCTTCCAAACATAAGTCAGAGATTGCTCAAACGGGAAATTTTCGTAGGGATTTGAACGCTCTACCAAGTAAACATCTTTCTTTATTTTTTATCTTTAGATTGTTTTTAACTAGTTATGAACAATGTTTCTAAAACCGGACAAAACCGAGTCCATAGCTGTATAACTACAATTTGTTTAGATGGGTATTATAACATTGAATCTGATGTACAACTCTATGAAGAAGTATTTCAAAGAATCACCCGATGAGAATATTTTTCCGATGAATAACGAGTAGCTTAGCACATTGCATAAACTATGGTATAAGGCATTTTGATGAATTACCTTATTGTTCATGTAGAAAATGATGTTAACTTTAGCTATATGCAGAACCCTTAACTGCTTCTGATCTTTCCATTTCTTCGAACAATGGCAGTAATTTTCGTGTTGCATATAAGGTACTTAACTTGTTCTTTTGTGAAGAGTTGGGAGTTTCAAACTTTTTGTAGCGACTATTGATATTTGCATTTCGTAGGGGAATCCAGGAGCATATAGTGAAGATGCTGCTTTGAAAGCTTATCCGGGGTGTAAGACTGTACCATGTGACGAATTTGAGTCTACATTCACGGTTTCGCTGTTTTTTAAAATAACAATGGTCTCATTCGTGTTCTTTTCTTTTAATAAAATGTGATCGTTACGATTTCCAGGCAGTCGAGTTGTGGCTTGCAGACAAAGCAGTGCTTCCTATCGAGAATTCGATGGGTGGAAGCATCCATAGAAACTACGACTTGCTTCTCCGTCATAGGTTACACATTGTAGGTGAAGTCCAATTGAATATCAATCACTGTCTTCTAGGATTGCATGGAGTTCGAAAGAACGAGCTAAAACGTGTATTAAGTCATCCACAGGTAATCATTCTCACTGAAATTTATCTTTTCTCGTCCTTTTTAGCAAGAAAAAACATACCTTTAGCTTATTTCTCTTGAGTTGCATGAGATTACAAAGTGGGGAAATATGCCATTTGATGTTTGTTTTGTATGATCTGTAAATGTTCTCGTTTCCTCGAACTTTATATTTATATGTTATGCTGTTCTTCCAGGCGCTTGAGCAGTGCGATATTGCTCTAACAAAATTAAGTGTCGTTAGAGTAAGTATTGAAGATACTGCCGGTGCTGCACAGGTATTTTTTTGATCACTTCCTAACCTTTAACGTTTCTTGTATGTCACATGCGAACTCCTATGCAGATCGTGGCAACTGAACGAGTCGGAGAAAGTGGATGTGTAGCAAGTGCTCGTGCTGCGAAAATCTATGGACTCGATGTTCTTGCTGAAGTAATACAGGTTAGATTAGCCTTTAATCCATCTGTGCATCATTCTTCGTCTAACATTTTATATGTTTTTCGTTCGATGCTGAACTCTTCAGGATGATCCAGACAACGTCACCCGATTTCTGATACTTGCAAGAGAACCAATAATTCCGGGGACAGATAGACCCTACAAGGTATTTCTTGCTCTTTCTGAGTTGTTTCGACATCGCATACGAATAATCTTTCGTTTTAGACAAGCATTGCGTTCAGTCTCGAAGAGGGACCAGGAGTTTTGTTCAAGGCTTTGGCAGTTTTTGCTCTTAGAGACATCAACTTGTTGAAGGTAATTAATCAATCAAATCAAACAATCCCATTAGGCTATCGTAATGCTCTCTTTGGAACTGCAGATCGAAAGCAGGCCACAGAAAATGCGCCCTTTGAGAGTTGTCGATGATACGAACCGAGGAAGCTCAACGTAAATGCCTTCTCCATATTGTTTATGTATCAAAAATCTGAATCCACATCACATACATTCTTCTGTGCAGATACTTCGACTACCTTTTCTACATCGATTTTGAAGCATCGATGGCAGATCCTTTTGCTCGGTCTGCGCTCGGACATCTTCAGGTGAATGAACAAACAAATACATGTTTCAGTAGTGTGTAAATAACAGCACAGAATATCTGAGTTATTTGTTGGTGATTCGAATAGGAATTCGCGAGGTTCCTTCGAGTACTCGGGTCCTATCCCATGGATTCAAAGACAACGTTCACTTCTGCATAAGCTCCTTATCTTAGCATTTCCAATTTCATTCTTTCATTTCATTACAATATGTTTCCTTGTTAAAAGGGGTGATTATTATACTCGTTTTACTTCTACTTAACTATCATCATGATCCATTAGTTAATTGAATAAATATTTTTTATAGTGATTTTGTTGGATACCTGAACAATCATCAAATATGTCACAAACGTTGATCTCTATTTTTAAAATATTATTTCTACCATTTAAATTTGATGCTTTATTTACATCATTTTTACATTTTATATTATGATAATTTTAAATGTATATTTCAATGTCGTGATGACTTAAGCAATGAGGTTGCACGTCATTGCAATCATAGTCTCCAGAATTAAACCAATGTTGTTTTCTTTTTTAAAGAATATTTAATATATTTCTACTATTCTTGATTATAATAATGATGTCTGACGTTTGGAATTTAATAATATGTGTAATATATAATAAGATTATAAAATAATGTTTATGAAGATAGTACTTTTTGAATTATTTGTATTGATCTAAATTTTTAAAAATTATATCATCTATGTTTATAAATAATATTTGATCCTAAAATTTAAAATAGATTAACCTTGAATCTTAAAAGATTTAAAAGAATATAAAATGATCTATTAGGATTATATGAAATTAATAAAATGCGGAAAAAGGAGATCCATGAAATGTATTAGAACCTTGAAGGAAGATTCGTAAAGATGCTTGATGAAGTCGGGCTTATTTCAATTGCAATTTGCAACCACGACTATTCGAACCCCACTTAATGACGAAAGCAGCAAACATCCAATCATTTTTCGCCACGTCGTGTTACGCTTAGACTCGTCTTACCGTCCAGGTTCAACGTATCTGGGATTCCGCATGCTTCGTTTTGGTTCTTTACATCCATAAATATTTCTGTTTCTGAATGTCATTTGCACCGCGAGAAAACTTCATAGGAGGACCGACGGCGGTTTTCTGCCTTCTGAGTACATATTTCTTTTGACTAAACTTTCATTTGGGTTTTGTTTTGCTGATTGTGGGATTCGGAGAAATGTCAATGGCGTTTTCTGTACCGTCTTCTCCTGCTGTTTTTCATGGTTCTTCGCTATCCTCGTTTGAGCAGCCCAGAGGTGATTTTGTTTTTGTTTTTTTTGTGGTATTTGTTGTTTTTTTATTATTAATGCTTCGGTTTTTTTATGTTTGCAGTTGGGCAATTCAGTGGATTCCAGACGTTTGAAAAGCCTTATCTTCTCTCATCGTTAAGCTCTTCGCTGCGGCGTTCGTCTGTGAAGCCATTAAATGCGGAGCCGAAGAGGAGTGATGCAATTGTCCCATCGGCTTCATCTTTATCTGCTCCAGGTTCGTTAACTGATGTTAATATTTGTGATGTTAATAAATGGATGCAATATTCAAATTTTTGAGGTGGTAACTGATGTATTTTTTCTCTTGCTTCATTGCCGGTTTCAGCCGAGATTGTGGATAAAATAGAGACACTAGATTTCGAAAATTTGGCTGTGGAGCTTGAAAATGCTTCCCCTCTGGAGATTATAGACAAGGCACTTGAGAGATTCGGAAATGATATTGCTATTGCGTTTAGGTAAGTTATCGTTCTGCAAAATATCAACTTTTGATTAGTTTCATAATTGCTTATACTCTGTCTTGTACTGGTTCTTCAGTGGAGCAGAAGATGTTGCTTTGATTGAATATGCTCATTTAACTGGGCGGCCGTATAGAGTTTTCAGTCTAGACACAGGGAGATTGAACCCAGAAACATACAGATTCTTCGATCAAGTAGAAAAACACTACAGAATTCGAATTGAATACATGTTTCCTGATGCTACTGAGGTTCAGTCTTTGGTTCGTAACAAAGGCCTTTTTTCCTTCTACGAAGATGGTCACCAAGAATGTTGTCGTGTAAGAAAGGTGAAGCCTTTAAGACGTGCTCTGAAAGGTCTGCGTGCCTGGATAACCGGCCAACGAAAGGATCAGTCTCCGGGAACTCGATCCGATGTCCCTGTAGTTCAAGTTGATCCTGTGTTTGAAGGATTAGATAGTGGAATTGGAAGCTTAGTGAAATGGAACCCTGTTTCAAATGTCAAGGGAAATGATATTTGGAGCTTTCTTCAGGCTATGAATGCCCCTGTTAACTCACTGCATTCTCAAGGATACGTATCGATAGGATGCGAGCCGTGTACGAGGCCCATCTTACCGGGACAACACGAAAGGGAAGGAAGATGGTGGTGGGAGGATGCAAAAGCTAAAGAATGTGGATTACATAAAGGGAACATAAAAGAGGGGATTCTAAACAGTAATGGTCAAGCTAACGTTAATGGTGCTGATCTATTTACAGCTCAGAATGTAGTGAACTTAACAAGAACTGGGATTGAAAACCTCTTGAAATTAGAGGGCAGAAAGCAGCCTTGGCTTGTGGTTTTATACGCTCCCTGGTGCCAATTCTGTCAGGGAATGGAATCTTCGTATGTCGAATTAGCGGAGAAGCTTTCAAACTCGGGTGTAAAGGTAGCTAAATTCAGAGCTGATGGAGATCAGAAAGTGTTTGCTCAGGAAGAACTGAAGCTTGGAAGCTTCCCAACAATCATCTTCTTTCCAAAACATTCTTCTCGTCCGATCAAGTATACTTCGGAGAAGCGAGATGTGGAATCGATGCTGGCGTTTATCCGAGCTCTGCAGTGAACTGAATCAAAATATCAAAGATTTTGGGAGGGAAGTGGCTCTGTATAATGTTAAATGAGCAATGATACTTGGGATGAAATAATGGACGTTTTTGGGTATTTAACATGTCAGATCAAACGCATGTAAAAATCACTGTATTTTTCTTACTTTTTCAAAATAAGTACGGGACCGAATTGTTTTTCAAAAATAGTCATAAATTATTGTTTATTAATTTAAGTAAACAATATAATTTTATTACTTTATTAAATAAACAATATAGTAAAACATTATAATTATTTACTGATGGCACTGATACTGTTTATTTACTTAAAATATTATGCGTTTATTAATTATTATTTACTATAATATATATATTATAATTTTATATAATATAGATTCTAGTACTAATATTTTTATTTTATCAATCTCATGAGATATATGCAACTTTTCACATCATTTAGTAATTGATTGTAATTGCGATCAAGTTAATTATTGCAAATGAATAAAACAGACATAATATAAGTTATGTGAACTCTATGACCGGGTACCCCGAAATGGGTGAGGCCCGATAACAGTTGGGCCGACTTAAATAATCAAAACGAATTCTCACAACCCACTTACACCTTTAGGAAGAGCGGCCCGATGTTCAACACAGAGGACCGAAGATAACCTTAGTAAATAAAAGTGTTATCTGCCAGCTGGCTCCGGGGTTCGGTCCGAACAGTTACAAAACGGTTACAGGNGAAAGGATCAGTCTCCGGGAACTCGATCCGATGTCCCTGTAGTTCAAGTTGATCCTGTGTTTGAAGGATTAGATAGTGGAATTGGAAGCTTAGTGAAATGGAACCCTGTTTCAAATGTCAAGGGAAATGATATTTGGAGCTTTCTTCAGGCTATGAATGCCCCTGTTAACTCACTGCATTCTCAAGGATACGTATCGATAGGATGCGAGCCGTGTACGAGGCCCATCTTACCGGGACAACACGAAAGGGAAGGAAGATGGTGGTGGGAGGATGCAAAAGCTAAAGAATGTGGATTACATAAAGGGAACATAAAAGAGGGGATTCTAAACAGTAATGGTCAAGCTAACGTTAATGGTGCTGATCTATTTACAGCTCAGAATGTAGTGAACTTAACAAGAACTGGGATTGAAAACCTCTTGAAATTAGAGGGCAGAAAGCAGCCTTGGCTTGTGGTTTTATACGCTCCCTGGTGCCAATTCTGTCAGGGAATGGAATCTTCGTATGTCGAATTAGCGGAGAAGCTTTCAAACTCGGGCGTGAAGGTAGCTAAATTCAGAGCTGATGGAGATCAGAAAGTGTTTGCTCAGGAAGAACTGAAGCTTGGAAGCTTCCCAACAATCATCTTCTTTCCAAAACATTCTTCTCGTCCGATCAAGTATACTTCGGAGAAGCGAGATGTGGAATCGATGCTGGCGTTTATCCGAGCTCTGCAGTGAACTGAATCAAAATATCAAAGATTTTGGGAGGGAAGTGGCTTTGTATAATGTTAAATGCTTGTTTGACATCGGAGGAAGAGGAGCAATGATACTTGGGATGAAATAATGGGCGTTTTTGGGTATTTAACACGTCAGATCAAAACGCATGTAAAAGCACTGTATTTTTCTTACTTTTTCAAAATAAGTACGGGACCGAATTGTTTTTCAAAAATGGCATTGCATCGTAAGAGGATGTACAGCGTCATAAATTATTGTTTATTAATTTAAGTAAACAATATAATTTTATTACTTTATTAAATAAACAATATAGTAAAACAAAAATATGGCACTGATACTGTTTATTTACTTAAAATATTATGCGTTTATTAATTATTATTTACTATACTATATATATTATAATTTTATATAATATAGATTCTAGTACTAATATTTTTATTTTATCAATCTATGTCATGAGATATATGCAACTTTTCACATAATTTAGTAATTGATTGTAATTGCGATCAAGTTAATTATTACAAAGAAATAAAACGGACATAATATAAGTATTTTTAAAATTCGATTACACTCAAAATGGAAAAATATTAGATTCGTATTTCAGCTCGTAAAATAAAAACTCATTATTTGAATTTCGATTTGATTGAGCATTCAGGTTCGAATGTCAATCAAAATAAAAATTTTTTTATTTACATTTCAAAAATAAAAAATTTCAATTTTGTCCATATAATTTATTACAAAAATCAATTTTATTTCACTTTTACAAATCAGATTAAAATTTTCAAAATTTATATTATCAATCTTACTCAAGAATTACTAAAATAATTATTATAATAATTATTATCATTCATTTTAATTTAAATATAATTTAGCTGAGGCCGGTTTCATGGAGAACTGAAACCAGCCTCAGTTGCCTATACTTGTTGAGACCGGTTTCATAGGAACCTGAAACCGGTCTCACTTGCCTTTACTTGTTGAGACCGGTTTCATGTAAACGTTGAAACCAGTCTCAACACATTAATTACTTTTAATTAAAATAACGTATTTCACTGTCATTCCCCGTTCGTCTAAATCCACCACCGGCGAAAAANGCCCGATGTTCAACACAGAGGACCGAAGATAACCTTAGTAAATAAAAGCGTTATCTGCCAGCTGGCTCCGGGGTTCGGTCCGAACAGTTACAAAACGGTTACAGGCTCACGCGTTCCACGCTTCGGGCCCTGTCACATTTATCATGCTTCGGGCCCGATCACGCAGACTACGCATCGGTCCCAACCTCGTTTTACATCCTACGATAACAACCTCTAACAAACTTGTCAGAGGCGGTTACAGGACGTGGATTACACTCGCCGGCAACTCTATAAATACAGGGCAAGACGAAGGAAAAGGGAGGACCCTTTGGACGCGGAAGAACAGACTGTTACTCTGCCGAATTCTTACCGCTTTCTTTGTCTCGTCATTTTCATTAGCCTGTTTTGTATGAACTTTGATTTATTTTCTTCAGTGAGCAGGCTAAGAGCATAATCAGCTCTTAGTCGAGTGGTTTTCACCCCAGTTCACGGGGTTTCCACTATATATTGTCGTGCATTTATTTTGGTTTATAGCTTTTAATCGTCCTCCACATTTTAAAGAAATCAGAACCGAGTTCGTTTGTTGAACGAACCGGACGACTGTTGGTACCCCCTAAAAAGGGACCATAACAATAAGTATTTTTAAAATTCGATTACACTCAAAATGGAAAAATATTAAATTCGTATTTCAGCTCGTAAAATAAAAATTCATTATTTGAATTTCGATTTGATTGAGCATTCATGTTCGAATGTCAATCAAAATAGAAAATTTTTGTTTGCATTTCAAAAATAAAAAATTTCAATTTTGTCCATATAATTTATTACAAAAATCAATTTTATTTCACTTTTACAAATCATATTAAAATTTTCAAAATTTATATTATCAATCTTACTCAAAAATTACTAAAAAAAATATTATAATAATTATAATCAGTTATTTTAATTTAAATAAAATAATTATTATAATAATTATTATCATTAATTTTAATTTAAATAAAATTTAGCTGAGGTCGGTTTCATGGAAACCTGAAACCGATCTCACTTGCCTTTACTTGTTGAGACCGGTTTCATGTAAACCTGAAACTGGTCTCAACACCTTAATTACTTTTAATTAAAATAACATATTTCACCGTCATTCCCCGTTCGTTCTAAACCCAACACCGGCGAAATATTTCAGCCTTCTTCTCAGCCATCGCTGCCCGTCACAGAAAAATTCTCGTAATTCTCCCATTAATTTCTCCACCATATTTTCCACAGCCGCTACTCCTTTGGGTAAGTGTCGTTTATGCATTTTTTTGAATTAACATTGAAATTGAAAGAAGCAGCAGTATGGGGTTAGATTTATTGTATTTTTTTTGTTAGAAATACTGTATTTTGGTATTGTATTCGCTTCGGACAGTATTTCTAATGGCGTTTTCTATTGCTTCGGACAGTATTTGGTTAGAAATACTGTATTTTGTTAATTACAGTATTTTCAATTTTGTTAAAATTGTTTTTGGACACATATTTTCAATTTATGTTGATTAATACGAAAATAGTTTGTTAAAATTGTCATAAATTTCGAAAGAATTTTCAACTTATTATGTTTTGCATTTCAATATTATTTTAAGAATTTTGTTACATAATTGAAATATAGTTTATCACAATATTTGTATTAATTAATTTTATTAAGTTTTCAGGTAAATGACAACGTATTTAGATCAGCTACGTACCAAATACAGTATTCCCGATGAATACATTATTACCGCGCCACTACCGGAGGAAAGCATAGCTAGCATCCCACCGCCACGAGTAGGGCCTAACTCGATCAGCGTGGCGATAAAACATTTTCATTGTGGTTTGCATTTTCCGATGTTGCAGTTTATCAGGGATTTGTTGCAGTGCGTGAAGTTACCCCTTAGTGCTGTGGCCCCGCAAGGTATTGCGATCATTCACGGGTACTTGAAGTTTTGCGAAGAAGAACAGCTTGCTCCATCTATGTCCAACTTTTTTGCGATTTGCAATTGCAAAAAAGTCGGTAATAATGTAGATAGATATTACATCACCGGGAAGGTAAAGTTCATGAGCAAGATCCGAGATACTCTAGGAAAATGGTAGGAAAATTTTGTGTGGGTGACGCCGCCAACAGGGGAAAATTGGGGATTCCCGACACTACTCCATCGTGTTCAAGGAGTAGGGAAACCTGAAGAAGTCCACGCCCTCTCGAGATCGGAGAAATTAGACCTTCAGGCACGGATTGGGGTAAAGAACTACAGAATTGAAGATGTTATTATACGGTCGATTATGCAGCGAGATAATATATTTATACTTGTTCATTTTGTAAATGATATGAAAAATTTAAGTGTTTCATTGATGTATTCAGGTACTCGGAGACTGAATAATTCCCCTACGCATTTCTGGCATGCAAATCCAAGAGACAATAGATGGGAGGCCAGACATTTTGAAGGTGTCGGTGCCAACCCGGATGTTGGGCAATCGTAGCCTCGAGATACCGATACTATCATTTCGCTCCCGGATGGACTAGAGAATTCAGATGCAACGATTGCTGCTTTGCGGATAGAGATCGAAGGTCTTAAGGAATGCCTTCAGAAGACCAAGGATGATTACGATCACTTGGACACTGAACTCGCTAGGTCGGTGAACCGGGAGCAGGTAACAAAAGAAATTCTCTAGGAAAAGATGATTGAGCTAGATCACATCGGAATCCAACTAGCAGAAGTTGTAGCTTGTAAAGATGACTTGACTACACAGATTGAACAACTACGGAGCAATGATGGATCCCTTGCTGAAGAGATGGACTGGATGTAAAACCGAATTCAGGATCTTGAAAAAGAGGTTGCAGATTTACAGAAGAAATTGGGTGCATCGAAGCCATCATCTTCGACACGAAGACGAGGTCAACCATCCACATCACGTCTTAGTGCACGAGGGGCCTCTACTTCCTTTGTGGAACTACCTCGAATTCCACGCAATGATGTAGAAATCTTGCGTGAAGTGAAACTAGAAACGGGTGAATTATCACCAAACATTTTTGGACATCATTTTCAGTAATAGTTTCACATTTATTTCTTGTAAATTAAAATGTTACTATTATTCAGTCACGAATGCGAGTTTCGATGCGGTACAAAGGTTCGCATCATTCTCCTCCAGACAGATCGACGTGGGTTCTCAGTTGCATAGATTTCAGGTCCATGTCCTATGTTACTCGCTTCGAGAACATGGGTAGCTGTGGGAGGTGGAAGTCTATGTTGAGATGTTGATGCTCTCCTAGAAGACCCTTGAGATCGATGGCTCCGACCTCGATCCATTTGGCTCGCGAACCGGTTGTTCGGTGTCTCCCACGTCGACGACGGTATCGGCGCGACTCGTCTACATACAATGAAAATGGGGGTTGTGCCCAATACATTGGGTCACGTGTCGGAGTAAACTGCGACATGTAAGTATTTTGCACGATATCAACCCTGTAGATTTCATCGACATACTCACTCGAATCTCTGTTAAAATGTTACATGCCTACAGAAACACAAAGTTAGTTCAAACTGATAAATGGAAGTAAAACAATAACTGATAAAAAACGTACCACTTGTACATGCGAACAAGGGATTCACAATGATGTCCACAAACCACATGTACATGTTCTAGCCGAGATGTCTACAATGTGAATTGTTACATCACATGTGCTACGGTCACGTGACGTAATAGAAGCAATCATTCTTCGCCTATCATAATTTTCGGCGCATAGGCCAACACCTTGGTTTTGCCCATCATTAAAGATGTTGTCGTCTTTTCTGACCAAGTGAATTGTCGTGCGCAAAGACCTGCTGCCTCATTGGCGTACATCTCGAAATACGATTTGCATTTTTCAAAAGTCATCTGATATGGTTCCAAATTAAAATGATAATAATGGTAAAAAATTTGTGACATGTGTTAATTTAAAGTACATTCACAACACATGTCACTGGTAGACTATGTACATCCTTGAAGACTGCATTCACGTACTCCGAGATATTTGTTGTCATCATACCGTATCTATACAACAAATTAGACTTCAAATTACACTTCTAAATTAAATAGTAATTATGTAGTGTGATTAAGAATTACATTTTCCCATCGTCATAAGCTAGTGTCCATTTTTCTTTTGGAATATCAGTCAAGTAATTGTAGACACCGACGTTAACTCTTTTAATTATCTCCATCATTTTTTCACATTCAATGACTGAGTGTGCGATGCCTACTGCCCAACACATCGCTTTAAGACATTTACCTTTGAATTTCTCAAGCATGTTACTGCGAACATGTCGGAGGCAGAATCGACGAAATACGAATGAGGGTTGAAACCCCCGAAGGCGTTGAATAGCCGCTAGGAATCCAGATCCTCTATCTGTTAGCAATCAAATCCCTTGTCGTCCTCATATCACATGCTCTTGAACTAACTTTAAGAACCAACTTATAGCCTCACAAATCTCTTCATCGACAATTGCAAACGATAGTGGAAGTATATGTCTCATTCCATCCATTGTCACATCTATCAATAGTTTGTAGTTGTACCTCTCGTATAAGTGCGTCCCGTCAACAGAAATTACCGGACGACAATAGCGGAAACCGTCAATGCATGGATTGAAACACCAGAAAGCAAAATGCAAAAGTCGCCGTTCGTCATCGTTAAACGTATGTCGCCATTCGACTATTGTACCTGGATTTTGTGCTTAAACTTCTTGTAAATAATAAGGAAGATCCATTGTAGACGAATCCCACGAACCATACGCTTTTTCAATAGCACGTTTGACATTTGAGCACACCTTAGGATAAGATATTTGGAAGCCCCATTGCTCATTAATGTTACACTGAGCATCAGTCGGTTTGAATTTCGGGTTTGCCGACACCACCCCTACCAGTTGTCTAGAAATCCACTCTTTTGTCATGTTTACGTGGTAAAGAGTTCTCCGCCTTCTCTCAATGCAAGTATGCGAGTCTATGAAAGTAGTAATAGCTCATTCACGATCATGTGTACGATACCCCGCCCTTACTCTCCAAGGACATTCATTTGGTGATGAACAACATCGAACATCGTAGTCTGTACGACTACTCCGTTTAACCACTAACTCTCGTTTGACTATCTTCACAGAGTACTTTGTCACAGCGTACTTAAGTTCAACTTTACTCCTAAAAGAATATCCTACTGCGAGTGCAAGAGTCTAGGGATTGTAATAAACTGGCAAAAATGGTATATCATATGAATCTGCTCATATTGGTTCAGCATCTGCTGTAAAAAATGATGCACCCAACGAATGAGGAATACAAGAACGTCTCCGTGGTTCAAAGGGACCCGATATAATTGGTGCTAATCTATCTTGGGGCAAATCCCATTGGTGCGAATGCGTTGACGAAACCCCTAAGTTAATGCGACTGGTGGCATCGACATGCATTCTACCACTTATATTTTCTGACACTCGTACTTCGTCATCATCGAGTTCAACATCACCATCATCATACTCTGATGTCGAATAGTCACTAGGTACGAGTTCAACATCAGATTCCGAGACGTCGTCGTCGTCATTCATATACAATGTTGATCTGATATTTACCATTACATGAGACAATTTTTGGTAATATTAGTAAATAAATTTTTAATATATAAATTTAATTTAATAATAAGCTAAACTACAGAAATATTACATATATAAATTTTAAAAAAACTAAATTCAATTATTATTCCAAAGAAATAATTAAACAACAATGACGGTAATAATATCAAATCATAAACAAAAAATATAAGACGAAAAAATATTATAAATATATCAAAAGAATAATATAATTACTCATTCTAGGCGCTTGATTAAGTATATCATTATCCCGACGCTCATAATCATTGTCATTGTTCTCAGTAAACTCACGAAAATAGCTCATATATTGACTATTTTCTCCATATTCACGTAATGGTAAATCTTAGACTTCTGGATTGTAGGGCATATTCAAATCAAAATTCCTATATGTAACCAATATTAGAGACAAAAAAACATAAAATAGTTGGAGTTTTGCAATTAATTCGCGATAATTGGGAATAGTTCACAAACCAAAATGTGTTGAATTTTGCATTTGATATAAATCCTCTTCATCGTCGACGTTCTCGTGAGAAAAACCCCACGAATAATTCAAACTTCCAAACGTTGGATCCATTTAGAATTGAGTTCCTAAACTCAAAAATCAGACAATGAAACTCGAACAAATTTAAGACAGAAACTTTGAAGTATGTTATAAAATGAATGTAAATGTATTTATAGGCGAGATAAACACTTATTATTCAACAACCACAACCACTTGTTTATTTTATTAACGTTTGCCCCCACCGTACATTTAAATTTATAATAAAAAATTATTTTTTATTAAAGTGACAATTAATAATGATGGACGGCAAATTTTTAATAATTTATTTAATCTAATTAAATAATAAAAAAATGAGTCCGATATTTAGTTTGATTGAAACCGGTCTGAATTATGGTCAGACGTCATCTCACTTGTCAATCACTGGTATAAATGTAAAGAATAAAAGTTCAATGTTATAAACGATTTGAACTGCTAAAAATAATAATTAATTTAACACTGACATGTTACTGTAATACGTTTCTAGCAATAATTTGATATATATTACAGCTTTTTCATCCGTATAAAACAGTTTTTTGATCAGAAAGATAAATATTCAACCTCTAACTTTAATAAAATAAATTTTGAGTTGTATTGAATTAAAAAAATTTAAAATTTTTAAACAAACAATAAAGAAACACATTCAATTATATAAAGTGTGTTATTATTTATTATGTTGTACCTCTAATTGATCATATGTTGCAACGACTCTTCAATTTTTCATATTTATTAGTGTCGAACTCTTGATACCTGATACAAAACGACGTCATTTTGATTTCTTCATTAATCAATTTTTTCTTCATCGAAAACTAATTTATGTGCTCTCACGACTTTATTATATAATCAATCCACTTATGAATTAATAATGAATTATATGATGGACCGGAAGTGGTTTCTTTTGAGAAAATTGTAGAATCGATGACCTATACTTATTTTTTTATAATTTAATTTTTTTATACCACAAATTGTTAAATATTTGTAGTTTTAACTGGGTTTATTAACCCTTCATTAAATTCTAACAATTTTTTTTATTTAATATTAATTTATTTAATAATTCTAGACGAGATAATTATTTGACACAATATTTTTGTCGAGTCGTAAAGTGAATTTATATATTACGGTATTACATTGGTACTAAAACACACCCACCAATTCATAATTCGGTGGAATATTGAATTTATGAATAGTGAATAGTGAATATTGAATCGGTTATAAATTACAGAATCACTGTTTATGAATAGTGAATCGGTAGTATATTACGAATTAAAAAATCGTCAGATCAATATTTTTGTCGAGTCGAAAAGTGAATTGAATTTATGTATTGGGGTATTACATTGGTACTAAAACTCACTCACCAATTCATAATTCGGTGGAATATTGAATTTATGAATAGTGAATAGTGAATCGATGGAATTGTGAATAGTGAATAGTGAATCGGTTAAAAATTACAAAACCACTGTTTATGAATAGTGAATCGGTGGTATATTACGAATTAAAAAATCGTCAGATCAATATTTTTGTCGAGTCGTAAAGTGAATTCATAAATTTTTGGTGTATTACATTGGTACTAAAATTCACCCACCAATTCATAATTCGGTGGAATATTGAATTTATGAATACTGAATAGTAAATAGTGAATCGGTTATAAATTACAAAAGCAATGTTTATGAATAGTGAATCGGTGGTATATTACGAATTAAAAAATTGTCAGATCAATATTTTTGTCGAGTCGTAAAGTGAATTTATGTATTGTTTATTACATTGGTACTAAAACTCACCCATCAATTCATAATTACTCTTCTGACCGAATTTATGAATAGTGAATAATGAATATTGAATCGGTGGAATTGTGAATAGTGAACAGTGAATCGATTAAAAATAAAAAATTCACTGTTTATTAATAGTGAATCGGTGGTATATAACGAATTTTGAAATGAAAGATGCTATAATCATAAATTTTCGAAAAGGACAGTTACTTTTTATATAATATTTGTCTGACACTGGCACTGTGAATACTCACCTGAAATAATGGTATTTCTACATTGTACTTTATCTTTTATGTATCTGATTGGTAAATTGAAATTTCGGTTTTTCAATAGGTTTTTTTTATGAATGAGTAGTGTTAGTTAAATTTCGGTTTTTCAATAGTTCAAGAGAGTGATATTATGATGTTTGTTTGATTGAAAATTTGAAATATTTATCTTATATGGAAAATAATATAATGAATAATTTTAATATTTTCAATGTAGTGTGGATTGGGATTATATCAAGGAAGTTATACCGGTCGGTACTGCTCGTATCGGTCTGGACCGGTACGAGTGATTTTTACGATATACTGTTAGTATACCGACGATATATCAGAATATCGGTGTATCGGTCACGACCAATATTTACCGGTATGATCGGTATACCGGACGGTATTCCACTGGTATGACTTCCATAGTTTATATGGCTATTCTCTTTGGGTTATTTAATATTGAATTTCTACGTGAGATTGGGTGTGACCAAATTTACCAGAAGTACTGGGATAATATAATTTATGAGAGAATTGAACTTTATTTTAAATCACTTAGGGTGTGTTTGTGTGCATTATGAAAATATAAATGTATTTTTAGAATGGATTGTCATAATGTATTTATAGAATGTGAATATGTTTAAGTGTTCTGCATGATAAATAATGAATAATGAAATAAGAATGATGTTCTGTAAAAAATTGTTATGAGAATGCATTTTAAATACTAAATTACAATTTTGCCCTTGTATTTATAGAAAATAAGATTTATTTAATTAGAAATAAGTAGGGGTGTTCATTCGATAAATACCGAACCGAATTTCAATTACTGAATACCAAATAAGTCAAAATATTATCTACCAAATACCGAATTGTTACGGTCCGGTAAAAAAAATCGATAAACGGTTCGGTATTTGGTTTTTATCGAATAGTGAACACCCTAGAAATAAGGGATTATGTTATAATGGTAGTTTGGTCAGAGATTTTTTAAAATGCATTCCATGAATTTAAAATGAGGGATTAGAGTCATTTTGCGTTGAAGAAAAAAACTCATAACGCGTTTTGAAAATGAATTGTCAGAATGAGAATCAAAACGTTGGGGTGTTCTTTAAATGAATCTCAAATGCATTTTTAAAATAATAACGCATTCTGACAATGCAATCAGAACACACACTTAATCATACTGTTATGATTCATTTTAGGGGTATCAATATTCATCAGGTTCTATAACAATTAATCAACAAGATCCGATTTTTAATTTTGTTTTTTGTAGGACAAATATAAGTTTAGAAAATGGAAAGAACACTATTGACTTTTATCATGGAAAACTCCAAATAAATGGGAAAAACAAAATATTAAGAGAGAATATTCTACGATAAATTTAATAAAGAAAATCAACAAGACGTGTTACAATGCAAGAGAGAATGGATCAACAGTAAAATCAAATGAGAGGGATAATGTCATAAAATAGATGACCATCAAATTGGAATGATAGAATGATAGGAAGCTGGTCTGGAATAATTAGTCAAAACATGTCTTCGATCTCTAAGTTTACTCGTTTGTATAGAGGTGAGCTCTTAACTTTCATTCCGGATTCTGTGCCAATTCCGTTATTAGATTCCCTTAAATTCGGCAAGTTTCCTAAATACGTCCACCTGCCTGAAATCCGATTATTTCCTTTAGACTGGTTCAACATCCACATGTCATAACCGATCTGACGCGGCTAGGACTGATCCAATGTCTTCTGAACTGATCCAACACTTAGTGTGTTCAACGATCGTAGTTCTCTTTATAAAACTGTTTTACCTGGGCTCAATTTGATTGGGTTTTGGCTTCTATTTCCTATGCTTAGACCAGCTCTTTGACTTTGAGCTGATCTTTCTGTATAGGCTATAACTTTTGCTTGATATCCGGTCCCACGGTTACTATCACATACTACTATTCATCTTATAAAAGTAAAATATCTTACATATGTTTTTAACATTTACTCGAATGTGTTTAGTTTTGTTTGGTTTAATCATCATATTTTGAATTTCAAATAAAAAATTTTCATATGTTTCTTCAAAAATTTAGTTTAGTATTGAATCTAAAATTTTCAAAAATAAAATTTTTTTATAAATGGGCGAAATACAATTTTGGTCTCTAAAGTTTCCGATTTTAGCAAATTTGGTCACCAAATTTTATACATTTTTGCAAAATCAGTCCCCAAAATTTTAAAATTACAAAACCAATCTTCAAACCATTATTTTTTTAGCAAAACCAATTTACAAAGTTTTGTGTGTGTGACAAATTGGTTCTCAGAGTAATAGTGCACAGATTTGGTCCTCAAAGTTTCGGGATTATGACAAATTTAGTTTCTAACGCCGTTAAAGATCCCCGAAGTTTGTCTTTTAGTCCCTAATGCCTTTTTTCGTTCTACCATCATGATTGTCGAACGACTTTGTGCGTTCAAACCCCGATACGGCTTGTAGAAGGACTTTGTGCGTTCTTCAAACCCCTCACGCTTCGGGGAAAACAAAATTGAGGGGTGAAAACAAAATTGCATAATAAGCTAACTCTAATGTGTTAAAAAAATTGGGGATCAATTTTGCCAAATTTACGAAAATTTGAGGACTGAATTTGTTAGTGGGTGTAAACTTTGAGGATCGGTATTCCCAAATAAAAAGTTTGGGGACCGGGTTTGTCACTTTGAGGATTTTATTTGCCAAATTAATCAAATTTCGAGGCTTAAATATGCCAAAAACATCAACTTTGAGACTATATTTGTCATTTAAAAGTATGGAAACCAAATTTGCTATTTCATACAAACTTTGATGACCAAATGCGCCATTTCCTCTTTTATAAATGAAGAAATTAACTTTAGAAATAGTTTTATATTGATTCAAGGTTAAGTATATTTTAATAATTTTAAAATAAAATTGATAATATATCAATTTGAATTAATTAATTTGAATATGTTTAAATTGAAAAACAAAATTAATTTTGTAAAAAAATGAAAAGAACAATATTGAATAGTTTCTTATATTTTATTTTATCATAATTTATTTTTAATTATATAAGATTCAATATTATTTATATATTATTCTTTTTAGTATATATACAATAATAAAATTTTATTATTGGGCTTTTTTATTGGGCCAATCGTCAAAGAAGAAGTATGGCTTTCGGCTTCTCAGGGTCTGGACGAATTTAAGATATAAATAAAAACCCAGAGTCGTCGGAGTCTGGATCTCGAGTCTTAACCATGGCGGAAGATTTGGTGCTGGATACTGCCATCAGGGACTGGGTATTGGTACCCTTATCGGTGGTGATGGTGCTTATAGGAATTCTACGTTACAACGTTTCAAAGCTAATGCGTTCCACCCCAAATCCGGACGTCAAAGTCGTGAAAGAAGGGTACTTTCTGTTATGGGCGTTTTAGGGTTTGTAATTGACTGATTGAGGACAATGTTTCAGGATCCTTAACTTGGCTGGTTTTTCTGTGTTTTTAGGCAAGTAGTTATTAGGGCGCGGAATCTTAGGGCCGCCGCGAATTTCATCCCGGCAAAGTCGTTTCGTGCTCGTAGATTCTACTACAGCAATGAGGTCAGTTTCCGAGTTTATATTGCTTATAATATTTGGGGTTGGATGAATGCATCTTTTTGAAAATTGGAACTATGGGCATTAAATGTGCGTGGATCTTTTAAATAAGTTGCTGCACCCTTTGACAGAAGATCCGAGAAACAAAATTTTGCTGTTATTGTTTTGATGATCCGTTGATCTTTTGTAAATATAGGAGAATGGGTTGCTCTATGTGCCCAAGGGCCAGGCTCAGAATCCACAAGCTCAGATGTTTTCTGATCCAAATATGGCCATGGATATGATGAAGAAGAATCTTTCAATGATCATTCCACAGGCAAAGTTGCTTCAATTTATTTCTCTGTTTTTAGCTAAAGTATGGTTTCTCATTAGATTTCTTCCTGCAGACGCTCACATATGCATGGGTCAACTTTTTCTTTTCTGGATTTGTCGCAGGTTTTTATTTTGCTCCTTTACAGTTTGCATGATTTTTAGTTCTCTTAAGTCCTAAAAATTCTCATATTTCCAGCAAAAATCCCATTTCCCCTCACCCAGAGATTCAGGGCAATGCTGCAAAATGGTATAGACTTGAGTGCTGTTGATGTCAGCTATGTTAGCAGTCGATCCTGGTATTCTTTCAATCCACTTCTATCTCCTTTGTCCTATGCAAATTTTGATGAGTTTGTGTGCTTTTTCAATCAGGTATTTTCTGAACTTGTTTGGTCTAAGGGGCCTTTTCAGCCTCATACTTGGAGAGGAGAATGGTATGGGATTCTTAAAACCTCTTATTTTTTAGTCATTTCACTACCTTCTTGCTTTGATGTTAACACCATTTTTTGACTATCCTCAGCCACTGATGATGCACAGCGTATGATGCAAATGGGCGGAGGATTCGGATTCGACCCAACAAGAGTAAGTGTTCTTATTTACCTTGCAAATGCATCTCGGGGGTTTAATACTCCAAGTGAACATGGTGCCATTTATTTTGCATTCAAGCCTGAATTGAATGTATTACTGCACTCTGTGTATTCCCCATCCAGAGCCTGGGAGCAGAGAAAGATAGTCTAGACATCATTCAGCACGAATGGGTGCTACCGAAATTCGAGCAACGAGCATCTGAAGCATTGAAGAAACTCATCAGCCAAGGAAACGTTTGAAGGTTATGAAGATTCTCATTATTTACAGTGGCTCCAGTATTTATGGTTAGAATGACTAAATTTAAGAAACCGTATTTAGCTACATGCTGTATCAGTGCTTTTTCCTAAATATGAATTTTTCTCTTATTGTTATATCGTGGTTGTTTAAATAGATTTCTGTGTCTTCCCAAATATGTGAAAAATCGATTTATTTTTTTAGGGTCGTGGACATACGTGACATGCAGAAATTGTAAGTGGTTGCTGAAGTGGAACGCTTCCAATCGTGACCTTGTTTTTTGTGCACGTATTTTTTCATATAAATAGGAACCATATCAGATAATATAAACTCACAATTTCAATTGAGCGATGCCACAAATTGAAAAGCTTCGAATAATCTAGCATGGTAGATCATGTGCATATATGGATCGTTATAATATTGGGGAATCGTTTCGTGGAGCTTTTCCATGTACTTCAGATGGTAAGTTTCATTGAAAATTGATAGGATCCCTAACCGTTTGTTTTTGTGTGTATTTTAACTTTTAAGTTCTGTATTAATTTCCATCTTGGAAATGAGGAACGCTCTAGGATGATAGGGAGCCTGAATCGCCCCCAAGGACAAACATGACATCGAGGATAGGATATCCCCGAAGGAGAGACGATTGAAGTCGGCCGAATAGTTGAAAGTGGTAGTGGATTAGTTTGACGACTTCCTTGCTCTGTTGGCAAAATAAATCAAATGTTTACGAGGTTGGCAGCTCCTTTGCATTTGTCCGATAATTCAACAACATCATCAAGGCATCGGTATACGAAATATGACGTTGACGAACTGAGTCTTGCTGATAGAATAATGTTCAAACATAAGTTTCATTTTCAATATAGTATTTTATATTTTCATATTGGGAAACGCTCACAATAGTCATTCAGAATGGATTGGACAAATGCTTTATGAGATATATGCATGATGGTTATCTATTTCCACTTAGAAGTGATATGTTTGGCACACGATCGAGTGTGGCAAATATCTATGCAAGAATAAGATTATTCATGTGACAACGTACTACTTGATAAAAATCACTATTACATGTCAATGAATTTCATTGCATACAAGATGAAAATGTTTATCAAGAATCACAATGGTATGTATCATAAACGTTCTACGATATTATTCATTAATTAATTTAAATCTCATTAGTTTTGTGTAGGTATATGCACATTTGTGTGTAAATTATAGATTGGCAGTGAAGCAATCATAGTAAGCACTTCAACATGCTTTTAAGTTTTTAGATGATATACAATTTCATTAATATCGATGAAAAAACTTACAAATCCTTTTCATAAAATGACAAAAATATGAACAATTGGATCATAGAGCGTTGTTAACTCTACGAGACTATTCAAGTCCTCCAAACTAAATGATTAATTATATGTTTTGGTCGTTTATGCCTTACATCAATCATTCGTGTTATGTGATACATAATATTTATTGACGGTACACAATCAAGTATTTAATATTTAGTTTTTTCTACTATACTTTCAGAAACCATTGATAAATGTGATGTAAAATCATGAGCAGCTTGTTGTCGTGGCAAAAGACTGAAAGGCAATCAAGTTATTACACTTGTTGAATTCAAGAGTTGTTGAGCAATTACCTAGTTTCTATAAGTTCTCGATACATTTGTTGTTATTGGCATACATGAGTCGTGCACAATATATGATATTGCTCAAGAGTATTTTCATAATTCGGACACCCCATGATCGTATGCAAGTTTTCTAGGATGTTTTGATTTGACGTGCCATTAAGGGTATTTTTGTAATTTGTAGGACAAGAAGTCATTCATAACATATCCCGAGGTGTTCGGTGCGTTTTGGGTTACTCTTCGGGGTCGAATGGTGTTTTTAAGAGTAAATGGGCTTAAGTGGGCTTTGAGTCCGTGAAGTAGTGATATGCTTCGTTTTCTATAAATACATGCTATTAGACATAAAAAGGGTTTGCATTTTTAGCACAAGTCCACAAGGTTGGTTAGTCACACAAAAAGAAGTAGTGAAGGGTTTCAATTGCATTAATTGAAGCGGATGGATGCATGGAAGACACTAAGTTAAGAAATCCTGACGAATTGCATAAGAGTCGCATGGAATTGACCTTCAATCTCATTTCCACGAGGAATTGCAAACAACTCGCGAGGAATTTGTGTTAAGATTGGTTTTCGTGACGAATTGCATTACCCCCACGAGATATTTGTGTTTTCATGTGAAAATAACACTATAAGTGAAATTAGCTAGGAATTATATAAGATTTGCGTCAAATTTGCACAATTTGTCGTGAGTAAGGCTAAATTCATTGGGAAAGTTATTTTCGCCCCATGTTTTGGAGATTTCATCCAGATTTTAAGTATTCATCCTTGTTCATTTGCTCAGACATCTAATAGACCATTTGTTTTGATACTTGACCACTCTATTGTACAATTTGAACTTCATCACAGTGAATTCCTTGGTAGAGTTTTGTTCTCCCTTGGACACGTTGTGGAGCAAGCTTCGTAATTCTCTGTGTCTCTTATTAATTAACTCAAATAACGAGCTAATTAAAAGAAAAATTAAATTTAGTGATGAGGTATATCCTACAAATATTTTTTGATGAGATGAGTGTTACACCATCCGTGGGACATGACTTTGGTCCCATAAAGAGCTCTTTTTAACTTTTTGAGTTTTGCGCTGATACCATGATGATTCGGAATAATGAAGATAAAAATTGCGATTAATAATTAGAAATGGAGTCTAACCCTATTACCATATGAGAATTAGAGGTGAAGTGTTATCTAGACTCATCATGTGCTTGAAGAGGAGTCTGATGATCGTGAAAAACTTATTTAGCCTCTGCAGAGCTGGAATTTATACAGAAATGCTCTTATACTCATTAACCCTCGAAGTGTTTATCTAGGTGTTCCAACTTTGGAAGAACATGCCACATAATGGCCTGAAGGAGTGTTCGCCTATCATCACCTATACATGCTAAATCTGTTGATCGAGATGTTAAAGGTCCTGATTTGGATGAACAAACATGGGTTTACTTGTTCAATTTGAAAAAATTGAGGCAAAAAAATTATATAGAAATAATATTCAAGGGCCTAATATTACACCTACACACATAGATGAGGCTACCGACGTAGTTCCAAGTCCTAAAATTGTAGTTCTCCACTTGATTGGGAGCAAACAAGTGGGTTTGGTGCCCCGTGAGTTTTCCTCCCGTTTCTCGTGTTTCCACGTATAACTTCTTGTTTTTATCATTACGCCAACCTAGACGAGTTGTTTTTCTCATTTTGACCAAGCTCGTTTTGACGAGTTGGTGGCGGAACTGGACGCAATAAAATGGCGACGACTGGGCCTCGATACCGATCGTTGACCTGCTTTTTCTATGAAGCAATGTGATAACCTATCAAGAGAGATGTTGGAAATGACTTTTTATTAGATTTGGAGGGTGTTTATCATAATCCTTGCGCAGATAATGGGGTTTCCACCCTACTTTAGTTGCGTCTGCATCCATTCTCGGAGCATATAATGAAAGTTGTGCCCGAACGTTCGTTCAGAGCACCAGACGGGATACCCACTTTCAGTGGTTCGGGGGACCCCTGGGACCATTTATCAGATTTTGAACTAAGGATGGGGATAGTTCGTGCTAGTGACGCTGTCCGATGTAAACTGTTTGCTGCCACCCTGCAGAAGGACGCTAATTCGTGGTTCAAGAATCTTCTTTCAAGATCGGTACGTTCTTTTGAAGATTTTGCCATATTATTCATACAGTAGTTTGCTCCCAATGTGGGTCCCCCAAGGAGCAAAGCCTAACTTTACGTGCTAGATATACTCCAGGGAAAACCACTTTGAGGCAGTTCATTGAGAAGTTTAATCATGTGACGAGAGGGATCAAAATGGATTCCAAGGAAATGCTGGACATACTATAGCAGGTGCTAGGGTCGTGTGTACTTTCCACCAGTCTCATCAAGAACCCACCTACCTCCTTGTGTCAACTAACCCAAAAGATCAAAAAGTATATAAAGGTGGAAGAAACTATGGCTGCACTTCATGGGAAAAAGGAACCTGTTTTCACAAAACTGGTAGAGAAGAAAGTCCATCCCTCGGACAAAAGATGGAGGTGAGTGAATTCATGCCAAACCCGGGGCACGAATACTGTGAATCAAAGGGTATACTTTGAGTTACATAAATCTACTGATCACTCGACAACTGAATGCAATGTTTTGGGAAATCATATCAAAGAATTGGTGAAAGAAGGAGTACAGGAATACAAGAGGGGCAAAACCCCTTAAAAGGAATCGGAACAGAGGAGAGGCGAAAGGGATGACGATCGTCGCTATGCTCCTCGTCAGAGAAATGATGAACGAAATGACCGAACTTGGAAAAACTCTCAAGGACAACGGAGGAACGGTCGATGTGGTGACCGCGGTGGGAGACGGTGGAATGACCGACAGAATGATCGATATGAGGATGATCGACGAAACAACCGATGATCGCCTGTTCCGGAAACTCTCCGACCACCTTCGGAAAATCCACCGACCGAAAGGACTAACCCATAAAATGTTAATTATGTGGATCATAACATGATATATCTAGAAATTTTTCTGATTTCTGGTGGCGATCGTTGGGATGTGTCCCAAAAGGGAGGAGGCGCCGTGCCAAGGAAATATTGAATTCATCACAAGTCATGTCGATAAATGAGGCTCGGAAATTGCCAAAAACAAACATCACATTTGACAACAATGATAAGGAAGGTGTCATCGAACCCCAGAATGATCCTATTGTGATAACTGTTGTTATTGTCAATCGTAGGGTACACCGGATTTTGGTCGATCAGGGAAGTTCTTGCAATATAATCTCTATGGGAGTGATCGACTCCATGGGGTTCAGCATAGCCGACCTTCAAACTATAGCAATGACACTGTGGTCCATTGACCAATGTTCGGTCACCCCTCTTAGGAAAATTATTTTGCCAACCACGATGAATAGTGGGGAAAAGTTTCGATCGGAAAAGTTGGAGTATGTAGCCATGGACATCGATATGGCGTACAATGTGATTTTGGGACGACAGAAGCTCAATGCGTTTGAAGCTGTGCCCTCGATAGTGCACTTGAAGCTTAAATTTTCAACCAATGCAGGGATCGTGACTATAAGTGTCGATCAAGCTGTTGCTCGTTCTTGCTATGTTTCGGCCTACGGATCCAGAGTGCATGCTATTGAAGATTTGCGAGAGCCAAGAAGGCTATGGAACCGGATGGGTTTAAAGTGGTGGAACTTATCCCTGGAGATTTGGATAAGACTACTCGAATTGGTGTGGACCTTACTCCTCCATTTGAAAATGAGTTGATTAAACTGTTACAGGATAATGTGGAGGTCTTTGTTTGGAGTCTGAAGGATTTGTGGGGGATAGACAAAGCAGTGATGGAACATCATATTAATACTCATCCTAACGCTAGACAAGTAAGACAAAATTGAGTTGTTTTTCACCCTAGATTGTGGGAATTATTGGACAGGAAACATCAAAATTAGTAGTGTTTGGATACGTAAAGGAGATAAAATATTCAGAATGGGTAGCCAATCCTATGGTGGTGCCAAAAGCAGGAGGGAAATGATGAATGTGTGTCGACTACAAGGAGCTCAACAAATTCTGTGAGTCAGATCCCTACCCCCTTCCACACAATGACAGACTGGTCGACGTTGTTGCTGGGAGCACACTGATGAGTACCATGGATGCATACGCTGGTTATCACATAATTTTTCTTGCTGAGAATAATCAAAATAAGTCTTCGTTTGTGACGCCAAGTGGCGTATTCTGCTATACTGCGATGCCGTTCGGACTGAAGAACGCTGGGGCTACTTACCAGGGTTTAGTTAATTTAATATTCAAAGATTTGATAGGAAAAGAAATGGAAGTATATTTGGATGACATGATTGTTAAGTCGATGAATGATGAGGACCATATTTCCTACTTGTCGAGATGTGTTGAAGTGTGTCAAAAATATAAGCTAAAGCTCAATCCTTTAAAATTATGCTTCGGCAATCATAGTGGGAAGTTCATGGGACATTACGTCTCTAAAAGAGAGATAGAGGCAAATCCAGAAAAGACGAAAGCCATCATCGACATGACTCCGTCCATAACCAAGAAGGAATTTCAAAGCCTAACTGGTCGATTGGCTGCCTTGAACCGTTTTATTTCCATTTCTGCCGATCAAGCTTTGCCGTTCTTCAAAGTCCTTCCGCAAGGTAACAAGTTGGAATGGGATGAAGAATGTGAGCGGGCGTTCGACGATTTAAAGAAATATTTGTCTAACCCACCTCGTCTAGTGAGCCCGACGAACGATGAGCCTTTGGGCTTCTATTTGGATATTTCGACAGCTGCAGTCAGCACTGCTTTGGTGACGATCGACAATAGTATTCACAAACCGGTGTATTATGTTAGTCATACTCTACTTGCGGCAGAGACAAGGTACACCAACATTGAAAAATTCGCCTTGGCTTTAAAGAAGGCTTCAGTTAAACTGAAGCACTATTTTGAGGGCCGCCTTATTCGAGTTTTTACGGATCAAGCTTTGGAAGTTGTTTTGTCCAAATCGGATACAACTACAAGATTGTCTAAATGGACTATTCAACTTAGCGCAATGAATCTGGAATTTGTGCCTCGAAGGGCAATAAAAACTCTAAGTTTTGTCAGATTTTGTGTTAGATTTTTCCACACAAGCAAGGCTGGAGCTGGAATTTGTTTTATTACTTCCCGAGGAGAGCATTTAAATGCTGCAGTGAAGCTTTCTTTCCTCTGTTCTAATAATGTGGCATAATACGTAGCCCTAATTGCAGGATTTCACCTTGCTCTGGATATTGGGATAATGCATATCTGTGGGTTTACGGATTCTAATTTTGTTGCTGAACAGGTAGCAGGGACCTTTGAAACCCATGAGCCTACCATGCAACAATATAGGGAAGAAGTGGTCAAAATTGTGAAATCTTTGAAATCCTTTGTGTTGTCACATGTGCCCAGAGAAGAAAATCGTGAGGCTGATGCGTTGGCACACCTGGTAGCAAGTTTTCTAGGTTTACAAGATGGAACCATCCAAGTTTCTATGCATTCAAAACTAGCGATCGACCAGCCAATTTTGACACGGTTGGCGGATACGGGAAGTTTTGACGGGCTAGTAGTTGGGAACATCAATGCCGAACCAATGCCTGCGTGGATGCAATCACTTGTAAGTTTTTTGACTACCCGCGATCTCCATCAGGAAGGAACGGACGACAACGTTTGGAATCAAGGGAGTGAAGATTCGTTATTTAGGACCAGGTCTTGTACAAAAAGTCTTTTGACGGACCGTTATTGAGATGTCTTCGTCCTTTAGAATCACGATCTGCACTTATTGAGGTGCATGAAGGAATATGTGGAAACCATTCAGGAGCAAAATCTCTGGTCCTTAAAATCAGACGATTGGGTTTCTTTTGGCTCACCATGTTGGTTGATGCGAAAGATTTTGTTAAGAAGTGTCAACCGTGTAAATATCATGCCAATTATCATCGACAACCAGGCTCGGAGTTGAATTCCACACCACTTCCCTATCCTTTTGATAGATGGAAGATCGACATTCTGGGTCTATTCCCTCGGTCGGTAAATCAAAGGAAATTTTGCATCGTCGCTGTGGAGTATTTTTCTAAATGGGTTGACGATGAACCTGTCTCATCGATTACTGAGGATGCGGTTAAAAAGTTTCTTTGGAAAAATATTATTTCAAGGTTTGGAACATCTCGGGTGATAGTGTCAGATAATGGCACACAATTTATGGGAAAGAAGGTTCAGGATATGTGTGTTGAGCTTAAAATCAAACAAATGTTTTCTTCTGTTTCACATCCTAAGACGAACGGTATAATAGACGTATGATGTAATAGCCAGGAAAAAGGTATGATGGAACAAATATTAGGGAATGTAGCGGTAAAAATTTAGACAAAGAATAACGAAGGATACGGTAACGAAAGAATGAAAAAGGAAACGAAAAATAGAAAAGAAACGAAAATGATAAAGGAAGGGTCAAAATGAAAAGAAGGAGGGGTTAAAGTGTGAATTAGAAAAGTTAAGATGTCTATAAATAGGGGTGGGGAGGCCCAAAAACGAGTTAGTTATCATTAAGCCACGAAAATCCGGAAATTGTCGCGAAAGAAGGAAATTCTCACGAAAGTTTGGGCATCGAAAAATTGTCGCGAATTTGCACACTCTGGAAAATTATCGCGGTTTTTGGGAAAGGCAATTATTGTCGCGAAAACGATTCTATGGAAAATTATCTCGAAAATGATCATGTGCAAAATTATCGTGGAAATGGGGGAAGAACAAAATTGTCGCGAAAATGCTTGAAGTGTAAAATTATCGCGAATCATAACTTCAGCACAAATTATCGAAAATCCTAGCTCCAAGGCAAAATTATCGCGAATCCTAACAACAACACAAAATTATCACGAATTTCGAGGAAGAAGTGAATTATCGCGGAAATACTAAGTTTGAGTGTTTTCGTTGCGTCTCAACGTCGGATCGTGGAAGGAAAATGACACATAGGGTCTACGGAAATCACATAGTTAACAATAAAATGATCACGTCGGAATTCGGGTAACTAAGATCTGTTACGAAATGCAAGGAAGCACGGGAGGATTATAAAAAACGAAAGCAAACGGTAAGCGGAGTGAGCACAATATAGTAAGGGAGTGTTCAGACTTAGGGAACGGGATTGGGTTAATAAAGAAGAAAGAAAAGACACGAATGAACGAGATAAATGGTAATAAGATTCGGGGTGAGGAAGGACTGACCGTCCGACCGAACCCGGCATCGTGCCTAGCACAAGATTCGCCAAAGGAAGGGCATGTCTGATGAAGGGAACGATAAGTTCCAAAGCGAGAAAGATACGTTCGAAATGGGCAGAACGGATCCGGGTGGAAAAAGGGGTAGCGCCTAAGTACCCACCCGGGGAAGGGAAGCATATGGCCCGCCGAGTCATCCAACAGCTAACGATTGGCTTGGGCGGGACATGTACCGAGCATGTTACTCTCGGCAACAATAAAGTTAAAGAATGAGGGGAATGATAGGGGTAAAAGAAGAAGGAAATAAGAAAACGGTTAAAAGAAATGATTCACGCGTGTGTGTACGGTTTCATTAAGAAATGAAAAGATAGTGCGTAAAGTGGGTGAAGTTTCCTTTAATAAATTGTGACCGCTTTACAGATTTTGTAGGTGACGCGGACGAGGTATGAGAAGGGCATGGGAAGGAGGTCGTCGGTTGTCCGGTGATAGAGTCCGGTCTTTGGAGAACACTCTAAATTATGTTGTTGAACTTTAATGTATTCGAACTATGTTTTAAGTTTACATTCAAACGTTTAGTTTTATTTAGCACGTTTCACCAAAACGGCTAGGCCCGATTTAGGGTCGTTACAAAATGGTATCAGAGCGTAACATCGTTACTAAACTGGTAACGGTCCGGTCCTACGTAGAAGAGTCTAGGGAACTCATAGGAGGACAACCGACCATAGGAAGTGATGGGCATAGAATGTAACAGATAACATGAGTAGGCATAGACATAACAAAGCTTAATGCATGAATGGCTCCTAGGACGAGAGCGCATGGAAACCTAGAGGAGGATAGCAATGCATCAGAACAAGCCCGGCGACAGAGACTCCGGTTGCGGATTCATCGACACCTCTCACGTATTGCCAGGAATGTCTCAGGGACCTGTTCCAAACCATGGCGAGTTCCCTAGTTAGTGCAATAAGACAGGGACTGACGGAGAGGGGAAACTCCGTACAAATGGAACCAGTGCCAAGACCCTAAAAGGGTAGAATGTACTACAACGAAGCATTAAAGAAGGTTGGGATGAACAGTTTCATGGGGGATAAGATGGGGGATGTGGAGGTGTGGATTTTCCGCCTTGAGGAGAAGTTCGAACTGATCGAAGCCCCAGAGGAGCTTAGGGCAGGATTGGCCCCGCTATGGTTCGACGGTAGCCCTGCTCGATGGTGGGGGAGCGTGTCAGTCTCATTACTAAAGGATGGACCCATCTCTTGGGAGAAGTTTAAGATTGCGTTCTTGGATTACTACGTGTCGAAAGGACTTAAGAAAGATAAGAGGGCCGAATTCCTTAGATTGACTCAAGGAAACTGTCCCGTCATGGAGTACATGCAAGAATTCATAGAACTATTTAGGTACGCCCCCGAGATCATGGGGAGTGAACAGGAAAAGATGCACCGCTTTACAGAAGGGCTGAATGAAAAGGTGAAACTGACTATGTATGGCCGCGACGACAATGAATTTTCAAGTTTAGTGTGGCGGCAGTCCGGGTGGATGGAGGATTGCGGAGAATAGATAAGGAATGAACCAGAAACTCTGCAAGGAACGAAGTTCAGGGACGGGGAGAGTGGAAAGGAAAGATCACTACAGAGAGTTTCGGATCGGCACAGGGACCCCCTATTAGGCCTGCGTGCGTCAAATTCGGAAACAACCATTTTGGAGAATGCAGTGCAGGAACTAACAGTTGTTTCAAGTGCGGCCAGGAAGGGCACTTTGCCAAAGATTGCCCGAAGAGGAGTAGGATCGACCGGGGTAACCGAAAAAAGGGCAAGAGAAAGGATTACTGGAAATGTTCGTGTGTTCGTTGTGAACAAGGAGCAGGCATCGGAGGCTGAAGACGTCGTGGCAGGTACACTACTTATTAACGGCTTTACAACTTTTGTATTATTTGACTGTGGGGCGACACATTCGTTTGTGTCGTAGAAGTTAGCGAAACGGTTTGGGATAATGGGAAGTAACGCTAAAATCAAAGTAAAAACACCGGGATCCGAAGCCATGGAGGCAAATCGAATCTATAAAGGATGCACGGTGGATGTGGACACAGTGAGAACAGAGGCCGATTTGATTGAGTTATGGGATATGGGATTCGATGCCATACTAGGAATGGATTGGTTATCTAGGTACGATGCGCATGTGAGATATCGGGAACGTATGATCACTTTTAGTACGCCGGGGGAAGGGACAAGAGACATGGTCAGAAAACCGATTATGAGCGAGGATGAGGAATAAAAGGATCGATCGAACTGGCTAGCATTTTCCACGACGGAGAAGGAAGGGACACCATTGAAGTCCGTTCCAGTGGTTTGTGAATACAGTGACGTATTTCCCGACGAGCTACCTGGTCAACCGCCTCAAAGAGAAGTAGAAATGGAAATAGAACTACTACCTGGAACACAACCGATCTCTAAGGCTCCGTACCGAATGGCACCCAGAGAAATGCAGGAACTGAAACAACAGATTGAGTCGTTATTGGAAAAAGGATTTCTTAGGCCAACCAAATCCCCTTGGGGAGCACCAGTGTTATTTGTTAGAAAGAAACGCGGTGAGTTAAGAATGTGTTACGACTACCGAGAGTTAAACAAGGTCACGATAAAGAACAAGTATCCGTTGCCTAGAATCGACGACCTGTTTGACCAGTTACAAGGTGCGAAGGTGTTCTCGAAGTTAGACTTGAGGTCAGGGTATCATCAGGTCCGAGTAAGAGAACGAGACATACCGAAGAGAGCCATTCGAACGAGGTACGGCAATTACGAATGCACGGTAGTACCATTTGGGTTGACTAATGCTCCAGCAATTTTCATGGATTTGATGAATCGGGTATTTCGTCAGTACCTAGACAAGTTCGTGGTGGTGTTCATTGACGACATCCTGGTTTACTCTCACAACCGGGAGGAACACGAGCAACATCTGAGAATAGTATTACAGACAAGAGAAGTTGTATGCCAAATACAACAAGTGCGAATTTTGGATGGACATCATAGCTTTTCTTGGACACGTGATATCAGCAGGAGGGGTGACGGTGGATCCAACCAAGATAGAGACAGTGATGAATTGGCCCAGACCGACAAATGCTCGAGAAGTGAGGAGTTTCTTAGGATTAGCCGAGTACTATCGGAAGTTCATCGAGGGGTTCGCAAGGATTGCTAAACCGTTGACAAATTTGACCCGAAAGGAAACGAGGTATTCGTGGGATGAGAAATGTGAGGAGAGTTTTGAATGTCTCAAAACGTTATTGACATCGGCACCAATACTAGTACTACCCACACCAGGACATGACTTCACGGTATATAGCGAAGCATTGAAGGAAGGACTCGGTTGTGTACTGATGCAGGGAGGGAAAGTTATAGCATATGCATCCCGTCAATTGAAGATAACCGAGTTGAACTATCCGACACACGATTTAGAATTAGCCGCGGTGGTATTCGCACTCAAGATTTGGAGACATTATCTGTACGGTGTTACATGCGAGATATTCACCGACCACAAGAGTTTGAAGTATCTATTCACCCAGAAGGAGCTTAACATGAGACAACGGATGTAACAACCGTAAACCAGCCCTAACTTTTTCTATGCGCAGGCGACATTAAAATGAGCATTTTAATTAAAACATAATTCGAAACCGGAAATACCATCGTTTTTCAAGACACAACTAAGTGATAACAACCAAAANGGAATATCTTAGTTCGTAATGAGTTCTGGGAGAATCACGACTCATCCATGGGGCTAGGCAAGTGCAGGAGCATCTGACTCGTCAGAGCGGTCACTGCAACTTGGGAACCTTGCGGACAAGAATCTTCGGTCACCAGTCCAGATTCGTCCTAAGTTTACACAACTCCAGGATCGGTCCATCATTCTATTAGAAATAGTGAACTTTTGTACTTACTAGTTTGCCATTTACGTTTAATGGAATGTCTTTTATTGAGTCACACATTAATCGAAAAATCATAAGAAGTATTGCCTTAAATTCATGACATTCCAAAGTTCGGGGGACCTCTATACCATCCAATGTTTCAAGTTTACACGCACCTGACTCCAATTTCGCCGATATGCGATATGGTACCTCCCAATTTCTGTCAGATAAAGTGCTTGACCACTTTTTCCGAGATGATGGCTACAGCTTCTGCCTCGATCCACTACGAATAATATTCCACCGCAACTATGCAAAACTTTCTTTGCCCTATGGACCGGGGAAAAGGTCTGAGGATGTCGATCCCCCACCTGTCGAAAGGACAAGGTAGTGGGGTGACCGATAAGGGAGCCCCAGGTAATTGCGGAAGTGGGGCGTGTATTGGCATATTGCACAACGCTTGGTGTAACGACCGTAAACCAGCCCTAACTTTTTCTATGCGCATGCGACATTAAAATGAGCATTTTAATTAAAACATAATTCGAAACCGGAAATACCATCGTTTTTCAAGACACAACTAAGTGATAACAACCAAAACGAAAACAAAAAGGCAACTCGTACGGCGGACGATCGACGACCTCAGTTCCCACGTCACTTAAGTCTCCGGTCCTCCCCCTACAAAATCTGTAAAACGGTCATTGTCTATTTAAAAGAAACTTCTGTATAATGCATTGAAGCTCGTAAGATTTTATTCATTTTCATTTCCTTCATTTATTCTACTCATTCACTTATCTTTTCCTCTCCTCTCTATATTCTTTCTCTCTATTCTTTTACGTTCCTACTGTGGTCGGTTTTTACATGCCCGACGACATGTCTCGCCCAAACCAACCGTCAGCTATTAGTTGGCTCGACGAGACTATATGCCTCCCTTCTCCGGATATGGTTCGGGCTCTACCCCGTCCTACCCGGTTCCGTTCGGCTCTGTAATGCGCACAATGCTGTTCCGGGGAACTCAAGTATTCCTTCCTCGGACATGTCCTACCTGTGGCTGACCGTGCTCATGAACACGATGCCGGGTTTGGTATTCTCACCTCGCCCCGAGTTTTCTGTTTTTAATTCACGCTCCTTTCTGTGTAATTTAGTGTTCACTAAATTTCTAATCGTGAACCTTCTTTTAATCTACTATGTTCGCTCCGCTTACCTGGTCGTTCTATCGTAACAATTCGGCCCAAATCCGTGACAATTCTGCAAGTCGATCTCAAAATCGCGATAATTCACACTTCAGCCCCAAATCCGCGACAATTTACATGCAGCCCTTGACTTTCGCGATAATCCACACTTCAGCCACAAATCCGCGACAATTTACACACAATCCTTCATTTTCGCGATAATTTAAGCTTTAGNAACTCAGCAAGACCAGTGACGAAAAATAAAACATGAGATGGGCTGCGGCATTTCGGCCCATACTGGAATCAAGATCAAATGCATCATAAAAACTGCATACGACAGTTTAAGTCGTTGCGGTTCTTGGCACAGATTTACAGAGGCATTCAAACGAGAGAGGCTGATCAAGAAGCGAAACAGAGACGTACGTGGTGCTGAGTTGAGCAACGGCGGATACTAACCTGAGACGGCAAGGAGTGTTGTGGCAAGAAGATCAGATTCTGCGCGATCCTTTTGTTGATCAAGAACAGGGTGCTCATCACCTCTTCCTTCTAATTAAATCTCCAAGTTGTTGTTTCCTGTAATTTTGTAAACACTGAAAGTTTAGTGGATTGGATCATATATTGATCCCGAGGTTTTTCTCCGGGTTTACTCCGGTTTCCTCGTAAAAACGTGGTGTCGTAATTACAAAGATTTACGATCCGAAAAGGCTGGAACTTATCTGTGAGATTGCTGGCCTGATTCCGAAAAATCAGTGGTTCTTTGATAGAGTTTAGTCTACAACACTTAATTTGTGTTCTGAAAGCAGGTTCTCTTCCTTCGATCAATCTTGAGTTCAGTTTCGCTTCAGCACTTATTAGCATATTTAGCAATGCCTAGGATGTTATGTCCTGAAATTCATTTGTGTATTCGACTGAAAAAATGTGTGCGTCAAACCTTTCAGGGAGATTTTATAGGATTTTGTAAACTACCCGCTTCTCAGTAACTTCCTCACCACATATCTTTAGTTTGTTGGTGATTTTTTCAGCAAAGTCTTGTATGTTTTCTGATGAATCCATCTTTAGATTGTCAAACTGTCTCCAAAGCGCTCTGCCTTCAACATGAGCATGCTCGCTTCCACCATACGTAAGTCTCAACTTTTCCCAAGCAGTGTATGGTGTGGTGCAGTCCACTAGTGTCATGTAAACATCTTCTGAAATGGCACTGCATATGGTGTCTAAAGCTCTGTGTTGGCGTAGGACTACTTCCATGTATGAAGCCCTTTCTGGAGCATCCGCAGCGGGTTCAGTAAGAGGTTTATTTTGAACAGCACTCCATAGGTCCAATGCAAGCAAGGATTGTTTCATACGGATGGATCAGTAGTGATAGTTCCTTGATGTGAGGAGGGGAACGGAGGAGGATGAAGAGCAGTTTGAAGCCATGGTGTCTATGCAGCAGAGAGCAAAATTTTGGAAATTGATTTATTGTAGGAAGAAAAGCTCCGATACCATGATGGTTTGAAGGCAATTGATGTGGAGTTTGAGGATTTGAGGGACTGATGTGGGCAATGTGTATGAGTTGTGGTTATGGTTGTGGTTTTATGGCTTGGTTGTGTTGTAGATATGTGTTATAATTGTATATCAGAATGACCATTCAATGCATTTCTTCATCGTTGCCAATCAGTAGGAGTTGAACGTAAAAATGAGAAAAAAAACAGGGGCAAAGCTTCTGAAAATAAGAACTGCAGTAGACAAAGCATTAACGACATGAGTTTGAACCAACGTGAATACAAAGCTATTTAACACACAACAGATTTCCTAAGAACAAAAGGCAACAACATAAACGGCAACATTTCAGATCTAACTTTGTGACCTCATCAAAACAGAAACATGATAAAAAGATATCAGATTCCATATTCAGTATTGGACTTCTCAGATAGCAACTTCCAAGGAAAGATAATTTGCTGCTTCTAGACAACATTTAACATTCTTTCAATTGTCTAAGGTCCACATCAAAGTCTTTGACTTGTCCAGCGAGAATTAAGACTAAATCCACAGCATAATCAAACAGTATTGTGTGTTTGTTAAATAAAACTATTAAGATTTAAGACAAGAAAATAAGAAGCCAAAATAAACAGTCCGTCCAGAATTTTAACAGAATAAACATAACTGAATGAGTAATAGAAACATTCGAAGTGGAATGCAAATAGCAAACAACAATTCAAATTTCAAAGAGGAAAATCACAAGTCAATTCCCGAACCACCATCCTTGCTACATGTTAACGCCGTCAATCTACAAAATTCATGGCCTTAATATTTAGCAAGGATCACATCTGGTGCGCTCTTGACTTCTGAATCCTCAAACCATATCACAAAAACACATACTAAGACGTTGAGTTTGGAATCATCCCAGTTTCGAGAAGCTGATCAGCTGCTTGAATCCTGTTGTTGCTCAGAAGTCCATTGATTTGTTGCATTATGTTGCATAAATGGTTGTTCACTGCTGTAACACTTGATAGATTGAGTTTTGCAGTTGGGGTTGTGCTAGCGAGAACCTGAAGTCCGACGGTTAGTAAGCAGCCGGTGTTCGTCTCTGATAGCTGGCTCTTAGTATCTTCTTTGGTTATGTTGGTTTGGTTCATTGGATGGATTATGAACCCTAAAGGAAGGATAGGAATCCCGGATGGATCCTCACCATTCATCGCCATCTGAATTGCTTGTACGTCTATTGTGGCGTAAACGACGATGCTCTCCGAGTCATCTGAGGAGCTCTCTTGCAGCACGAGCTCAACACTTTGAGATGAGTTGCTAGCCACCTGAGATTTGGTACAATATTAAAAGGTTGATAAAATGGATTCTTTGAGTTATACTTTACTTACATTGATTCGAAGAAGAGAAATGCAGTTTCCTGGATTGGAGCCATTAGCAATGTGAGCAACTTCATGAAGAGAATTCCCATTTGAAAGAACTTCAATCTGTCCTCTACGCCTTTCGTCTTGAAGGAAATCGAATACATGATTGTGTTGAAACGGAAACCATGAAGTCGATACAGCGCTGAGAATCAAGCCATTTGGCTGCCCTTGCTCCGTAACTTTTCTAGTTGTGATTCTTACAGTATCATCAGCAGAATCAGACAATGCAGTCCAGGATTTTCCACAGCAACTGCTTATGTTTAGGTAAAATGTGCGTCTCATCCTCTTTGCAAGATTCATCAAGCTTTTCCGAGCTTGAGGAGATGGGATCACTGCAACCAAAGACGATCAACTAAGAGCACAAAAGTCAAAGATACACAAAAAGCTTAAGATTATTTATTAACCTCCAAGGTCTGAAATATTCCTAGCCATAAGACTAGCAAGCCTCTCGCATTGTCCCTGGAGAGCAGACAACCAACGCTTCGACCCGAAACCGGCACCACTGTTTATGTAACGGGCAAAAACAGGATGAACCGGAGTATACTCGACCTCCACATGCTCCATCCATGTTACCTGAAATTCAATTAATAATGATTTCCCGAATCGAAAAGAATTCGATCAAGTGAAAAATGTAAGTAATGACCCTTGAGTATCCATTAGGCATGTCTTGTATTATACATCCAGAAGGTTTTCTCTTGTAATAAGGAGATGAAGGAGGGTAACTGTTCTGAAATCCATCAATGGGGAAATCAACAATGGTCCAAGCTGCTTCCTCTGCATTGTGATGACAGTAACGAAGAAAGTGAGTTTCTCTTGTCGGAACCAGTGGAGAAAGAACTTGCAATTCAGCATACATCTGTCGAAAAAATTGAAGTATAGTCGGGTTAATAATGAGTACCGATATTAAATATATTTCGATATCTTTCAAAGAGATGGATGGTTACCAGATAAAGTGAGCCTCTAGAATGATCTGAAACCTCAGAATGTACAACTTGGAGTGTTTTTGCCCTGGAGATTATGGAAGGGAACAGCTCCATCCATTTATTCTAAGAAAACGAAGAGAATGTCAGCACAGATAAATAAATAACTATTCTACTTGTATCGATTTCATCAAATTCATGCTAAATATTGAGACGAATCAGGTGAGCTAAATATACTTACTGCATCAAGAAAAGCATCGACGAGAGTAATGCTATTCATTATGACAACAGCCGTGTACTTAGATGCTTCTGTCCTAAATTCAGTACTCTGCTGCTTGATATTCACAGACCAAGACAACATTCTATTATACTCTTCAACATTGAGGACAAGCTCTCCGGAGTCGAGCAATCGGATCCAAAGTGGCTCGCTGATTTGACACATTTTCACTAGCTCATTCATCGATGAAATTGCAAGCTCTAGTGCTAGTGATTTCTCTTCTTCCATGATCAATGAGTTCACCGACATAAAGGGAAGAGGAATCATGTGATCAGTTATGTTATCTTGCTCCAACTTCCTAGGAAATGGAGTCATGTCAAGTTCTAGTGACTGAGGAAACAAATGTGGTGACCCTGACCCCATTCCGGAAATTGAACCGCCGGAGTACTGAGAAACAAGGTTGCAAACACGGTCGTGCTGGTTACAAAAACAAGCCAACAATTTTTAGCTCACATGATTAACTTTTTATCTTAAATTTCGAAAATCGGGTCCATTTATAGTTCACACCAATATAAGATATAAAGGAAGATTACATCATAAAAAACAAGAATAACCCAATTATTACAATCCTCAATTTCAATGTGGTATACTTGCTCTAGTCAACTCACCCCTAAAGTCCAACTGATAATGAAATTAACCAATTTAAATTCTCAAAACCAATGAGGAATTGACTGACACTCATATTTTTACGGTGTGGTCTACTAACTAAATTGATATAAACCTAAAAATTAAAAGAAAAAAATGCAAGTATTGTGTAAAATGGAACCGACCTCCTCTTTAAGACGGGCATTTTCAATACGAAGCTGATGTTCATCGAACCACATTTCTTCGATCATGGCTGCACCACCACAATTAGGGCAAGCTACATTTCTTAATGTCGCTTGGAGCCTATAATTCTCGTTCTTTAAGCTATCATTTTCTGATCTTAAGACAGCATTATCAGATCGGTCTTGTTGTGCCTGAAAAAAAAGTTAATGAATTATTATTTAAGAACAAAAGCCGGCAAGATGCATTATTTTATGAGGTTCTTTGATGATGATTGAGATTCATGCCGTTTCTGCTATGGACAAAAAAACCCTAATAACTGCGCATTTAAGGGTTTCCCCAGGGAAAGTAGGGTTGACTGTGTGATGCCAACTATGCACATTAATGGCTGTTACAGAAGTTGAAAGGAACCCCACTGGGACGTTGCTAACATGCGCTTCTTAACTTACGCGCCTCCGGCTACTGCCGTGACTGTGGTGGTTGTGTTACCTTCATCTGGGTTCGACGGTTTTGGAACCAGAATTTGACTTGACGTGGTTTGAGGCTGAGATCTTGGCTGAGTTTCAGCCTCTGTTTATCGTCTGGATGTGGGCATTCCCTAAACAATCTGCAAATTTTCTAAGAAAATCAGCTAGCAAAATCAAACAGGTTATGTCTGAATTCATAACTTACGCTTCCATTTCTTGGATCTGTATTGCGGTATGGCGGTGATACCGTTTCTTCTTCGCCGGCGGTTGCTGCTGGTCGGTTTCCTGATCATTACCTGAAACCCCACCTTCAATTGGTTCACAACCAGAGCCGCTTTCCAAGATTTTTTCCTTGTTTCTAGAGGTTTCTTTCTCTTCTTTCTGCAAGAACAACAAAACCTCTGTAATATAATGGGTTTTCTTTGTATGTAATGTACAGAGAAACACCTTACTGGAACAGTCGGAGAGAAGATGTTGAAGGGGTTGACGTTAGACATAAAATTGAAATTAGCATTCTGAAGAGATGAAGAGTAAAGCGTGTTCTTAGAAGAAATGTTCATCGCGTTGCTGCCTCCCATTGTTGACAGAACTTGACAATCTCCATACATTTTCTTTCTTCCTTAATCTGTAATAACTAACGACATTGCTCTGTCTGTACAGAAATACAGTCTTCTAAAAGATCAGCGCACAAACACCTCAAAAACATCAGAATTGCAAAGAAGAAATGCAACAGAAACCCAATTTTCTCACCTTATTTCTTTTCGTCTTCTGATTCCCTTTTGATTGGCTTTCTGTTTCTGGCGTTTAATACTCTTCACCCTTCTTCCTCTTCCCTCTGCCCCCACCGTAACAGTAAATGTAACTTTTTTACGGAGGTTTAATGCGAGCTTTTACTGCGGGATGTAGGAAACCGATGCAACGCCGATTTTGTAACCCTCGAGACACGTAGCGTCTTCTGTTAGACGCTAGTCAGTAAAACCGCGTTTTCTTGGAAGACCTATGGATACTCACATCTAAATTTTAGTCAAACTCAAATTCTTTTTTTTCCAACATAATTACAAGTTTTGAGAACTTTTTGCTCCAAGAGTGAAAGAGGCATTGAGGTGATCACAAATGGTTTTTTGTGACTTAGAGCTGTTATCACTCGAAGGGTGGGTTTTTGGGAGATCTATCTAAAATATTATAGATTGAATCTTTGTCTTTGCTAGTAATTGTGATAGGGAATCACAAATGTTGGAATATGAAAATGTCCCATATTTTAATTGAGATAAAATTTGAAATAATTTATAAGATAGAATGTATACTATAGTAAAAGTGTCGATCGGTATAATGTTGATGAGCAAGATGCCGATCAGCAAGAAGATGATGATCAACATGATGTTGATTGGCAAGATATCACCCTTCGACACTTTGTATTGGGCTATGTGAGTTGTAATAGATCGGCATTACATAGGGTCACACATTAGGTTTAGGGCTTATAAATATGTAATCCTTGGGCATTAGCCGCAAGAGAGAGACATTAAAACATTTTCAATTCAATCTCTTTTCAACATGATATCGGAGCTATGAGTGGACTGCTTCCGCCGTCGGGGGAGGATTTCCCCCATTAAAGTCAGGAACTTTAGGTCATTTGACAACAAGTAATAACAGGGGTGTACGAGCTTTTAATCCCCGGACACTGCCACCACTATTGGACAATCCAAGTTCGGCACCGTGAATGGACCACCGTTTGGTCAAAATGTCGGACTTTGGCATCCTCATTTTGGGGGGGGTAAATGCCCCGGGTTTTATGCCCAACATACCTCAAAGCTCGTTTGGAGCTGGGATGGCTCCTGTACCATTCGACGTCCATGGAACGTCGTACAGAGATACGCTGGCTTGGGCACTAGCTCGATCGGACCACTCTAGATTAGTCATCCACTTTGTAGTTCTAAAAAGAGAAAATTATGGAGAATGGGTACATGCCATGAAAATGGCATTGCGAACTAAAAGAAAACTGTGATTTATTGACTGGAGTATAGCCAAACCACATCCTGGGGTCGGACTCAATGAGGAATGGATCACCATTAATTCACTCATTGTTTAGTGGATTCTGAAATTCGATCCACGTTTCCTTTATCAATTTCGCTAAACTACTTTGGGAAGAGTTGTACCAGCGCTACTCCATGGGGAACGTGTGTCAAGGATCCATGAACTAAAAGGAGAACTAGCTACCTGTAGACAACGTGGGGATAATGTCATCGATTACTTTGGTAAACTACGAAGGCTATGGTGTGAACTATCCACATATGAGGATGGTTTTGTTTGTTGTTGTAAACAAGCATCTTGTAAGTCAGTGAAACATTTTATGTGAAGACAAGAAAATGAGAGAGTTCACCAATTTATCCTTGGATTAGATGATGGAATCTACGATACAACATGATCGAACATCCTCAGCTGTGAAAACTTGCCATCGTTGAATCAAGTGTACTCCAAAATTATTCTGGAGGAACGTCATAAAGCAGTAGTCTAAGGCAAGGATGAAAGGTGATAAACTGTTAGCTTTGCTACCCATACTGATGCAGTGGAAAGACATGCAAAAAGTGTGTGTGTGGCTTGTGATGCGCAAGGTCACACAATAGAGTCATGTTTTGCAGTTCATGGGTACCCCGAAGGTGGGGAGATAGACCAAAAGTTGGAATCAAAAACTCTGCAGTAGTCCTCACTTACCTGGGATCCAAGGGTCGAGGTGGAGTTCGCGGTTGAAATTCCCATGGTCGACAGTTGACCAGTGTAAAAGCGCCGACTGCAAACTCTGCAACCGTCCCCACCTCTGAAGACCGTTGCACACCTTGTCCGACGATCAGTGGGCGTTCTTGAAAAGTATTCTTGCATGTGCACCCAACTCTGCTAAGCAACACATCTCAAGTGGTATGTTTCCTCATGGCTATTGGATTATAGATTCGGGTGCCAATCGACACATGAAAGGGGACTTGAGTCTATTATCTGATGTTCGTCAGATCCCTCCTCAACACATAACGTGGCCTAACAACAGGAAATCCGTTGCTTTGAAATGTGGGAAAGCATGCATTTCATCCTACTTGATACTTTCAGACGTTCTTTGTATTTCCGAATTTGGCCATAATTTGTTGTCTGTTAGTCAATTGGTGAGAGATGAGTCTCTATTGGTGATCTTTACTCCTCAACTTTGTCTCATGCATGACCCAGCTTCGAAGTCTCCTATTGGGGTGGGCCTTCAGAGTAACGGAGTTTATGGACTGCACTCACTAGAGGATCAGGAAAATGTGGCTAAGCAAGTTCCAAAAGATGGATGGTTGTGGTACTGTCGGTTGGTATCACATATGTCAAGTTTTTTGGTTTTTTCTTATGATCATATTTGCACTGCTTGTCATAAAACCAAACAAACCAGACACTCTTTTCCNTTTCTCTCTTCTTATCTTAATTTACTAAATTACCCCTCATTTCATGAAGTTTTAACAAGAATTCATGCGGTTCTAACCTGTCTGGATTCCATTTGTGCCGTCTTTTTCCGGGTCATTACACCTTGTCCGACGATCAGTGGGCGTTCTTGAAAAGTATTCTTGCATGTGCACCCAACTCTGCTAAGCAACACATCTCAAGTGGTATGTTTCCTCATGGCTATTGGATTATAGATTCGGGTGCCAATCGACACATGAAATGGGACTTGAGTCTATTATCTGATGTTCTTCAGATCCCTCCTCGACACATAACGTGGCCTAACAACAGGAAATCCGTTGCTTTGAAATGTGGGAAAGCATGCATTTCATCCTACTTGATACTTTCAGACGTTCTTTGTATTTCCGAATTTGGCCATAATTTGTTGTCTGTTAGTCAATTGGTGAGAGATGAGTCTCTATTGGTGATCTTTACTCCTCAACTTTGTCACATGCATGACCCAGCTTCGAAGACTCCTATTGGGGTGGGCCTTCAGAGTAACGGAGTTTATGGACTGCACTCACTAGAGGATCAGGAAAATGTGGCTAAGCAAGTTCTAAAAGATGGATGGATGTGGTACTGTCGGTTGGTATCACATATGTCAAGTTTTTTGGTTTTTTCTTATGATCATATTTGCACTGCTTGTCATAAAACCAAACAAACCAGACACTCTTTTCCTTCTAGTTTGAGTGTTTCAGTTTCGTGTTTTGATTTAGTACATTATGATCTTTGGGCTCGCTATCGCGTTTCGTCTGCTTGTGGTGGATCCTATTTTTTGATATTTGTCGATGACTATTCCAGAGGGATCTGGATCTACTTATTGTTTGACAAAACTCAAGTTACTTCCCTTGTTTTGGATTTCTTTACTTTAATTTAGACTCAATTTGATCGAGTTATTAGATGTTTCCGTACTGATAATGGCACTGAATTTTTGCCTCTTAAATCGTTCTTTTGCTCTAAATGTGTCATTCACCAATCCACAGTGCACCACACCCCTAACAAAATGGTTGGGTAGAGCGGAAGCATCAACATATCTTGAATGTTGCTTGTGCTCTCCGCTTCACGCCTAGCTACCAATTCAATTTTGGGGTGAGTGTGTTCAAACTTCTACGTATATGATCAATCGAGTTTTCCCTCCAGTCCTTGCCAATTGCAGTTCATATGAAATTCTCCATGGTCGACTGCCCCCAATGTCACATCTTCGTGTCCTTGGCTGCCTAGCTTTTGCTTATCGATTACCCAAACATGGAGACATATTTGCACCTAGAAGCCGACCATGTGTATTTGTAGGATACCCTGCCAATCAAAAGGGGTGGCAGCTATATGATCTCGAATCTTCCAAATTCTTCGTTTCTCGATATGTCACTTTTTGCGAATCTATTTTCCCTTCCAGGGGTCATCCTTGTCCTCTACAGACGATCAACACACTGACACCTCTCCTATTGTGGTGTGGTCCGGCCAATCTCCAATATTACCGATCGGTTCTTTCTCGATCGATTGGCACCCATCACGGTCGATCAACCCCTTGTTGACCGATCAATCCACTCCGCTGTCGGAAGATATGTCCTCCCCTCTGCCCATTGCATCGCTGTCACCTGACCTCCCTTCATCTAGTTCAATACCATCTCCGATGGTTGACTCACATACGTCGCCAGCTCACTCTGTGTCCATCGACAACATGCCATCGTTGTCGACTCATACCACTGATAATGTCTCTTCCGAAGATGAGACCACGAGACATACCCTTGGGCAAAGGACATTGACATAAGTACCCATTGGTCCTCCTCAAGGAATACGTTTGTTCGACAGCGCGTGTGCACAACATAAACTCTGTTACTTTTTAATGAGGCATTAAAAAGTTAGGAGTGGAGAGACGCTATGAGCAAAGAGATCCGTGCTTTGGAATCTAATGAAACCTGGACCTTCGTGGAATTTCAGGAGGGAAAACGACCACTAGGCAACAAGTGGGTTTACAAAATTAAACACAGAAGCAACGGATCTATAGAAAGATACAAAACACGATTGGTTATCTTGGGAAATACTCAAGTAGAGGGGATTGATTATGAATACACTTTTGTTCTTGTAGCAAAAGCCACCACTATTCGCACCTTGCTAAGCATCGCAGTATCTAAAAACTGGTTGATTCACCAGATGGATGTCAACAATGCCTTCTTACATGGGGATCTAAATGAAGAAATTTACATGAAGATTCCCCAGGGATATAAAGGCTCACCCGAGGAGAAAGTGTGTCGACTGAAAAAATCCCTTTATGGTTTGAAGCAAGCCCATCGATGCTGGTTTTGCTAAGTTGACTACCACTCTCAAAAGTTTCTATTTTCAACAATCCATGGCAGATTATTCTCTGTTTACATACTCTAATACAACATCTCAATTATTTGTATTGATTTATGTCGAAGATATCATTATCGCAGGTAGCAGCAAGGATATTGTTGAGGATTTCAAATCCAGATTTGGGAAAATGTTCCAAATGAAAGATCTAGGAAAATTGAAATATTTCCTTGGGATAAAAGTGACGAAAGGGTCGGAAGGCATGTATCTCTGCCAACGAAAATATATTTTGAACATCATATCTGAAGCAAGACTTTTAAGATGTAAGCATGCTAAAGCACTCATGGAGAAGCATCATAAACTGCTCTCTGCAACAGGGGACTTCCTAATCGACCCCATGCCCTACTGTCGACTAGTCGGCAAACTGATTTACTTACTATTCACTCATCCTGAGTTGTGCTATCTTGTTCATGTTCTAACTCAATTTATGCAACAGCCTCGACATGAGCATTGGGATGCAGTCTTGAGAGTAGTGCATTATCTGAAGAGGAGACCGGGACGAGGGATATTATTGCGTTCGGCATGCGTTCTTCAAATATATGGGTTTGTGACGCTGATTGGGCGATGTGCCCAGAGACACGTAAGTCCCTAACTGGTTGTCTTATATTTTTAGGGTCGTCACCAGTTGCTTGGAATACAAAGAAACAAGATACCCTATCTCTATCATCGACCAAGGCGGAGTACCGTGTTATGCGAGCTACATGTCAAGAATTTAAATGACACGTAGCTTGTTGACGGATCTGGGAGTTGTCCATAACATGGGTGCCATGACTCTATTCTGTGATAATCAATCGGCCATCCAAATTGCTGCCAACCAGTGTTCCATGAGCGCACCAAGAATATTGAAGTGGACTATCATTTTGTTCGGAATCAAGTGCTAGTTGGAGAAATCATAACACGCCATGGATTATAAATATGCAATCTTTGGGCATATGATGACTAAAGCTCTATGTGCAGATTGCCTTCTTTATCTACTGAAAAAGTTGGGGATACAGGACATATACTTGCCGACTTGAGGGGGGGTGTCGATCGGTATAATGACGATGAGCAAGTTGCCGATCAGCAAGAAGATGACGATCATCAAGATGTTGATCGGCAAGATGTCACCCTTCGACACTTTGTATTAGGATATGTGAATTGTAATATATCGGAATTACATAGGGTCCCACATTAGGTTTAGGGCTTATAAATATGTAATCTTTGGGCATCAGCCGCAAGAGAGAGAGACATTAAAACATTTTCAATTCAATCTCTTTTCAACAAAGACTTAAATCCCGATTATTAAAACTAGGAAAGTCGGGTTCATTTAATTTCAAGTCCAAAGTTTTCATGTATTTAGACTTGAAATTGAGATGGAATATGGAATGGTTTATAAGAGGGAAATGATAACATTGTAAATGATTTGTTCAAGTAATTTACGGTGTGTATAAGTTCAACAACAAATAAGAATTGTCGTTCAACACAATGCATTTATGATAGCCAACCACGAGTGTATAAAAATTCATAAAATCACTTCTAGCAATTGAATATCACGATCACCTAAGAATGTCAACATTGGAAAAAGTTGAGCACGAATTACGATTGGTCAAACTAATTGACCTTTGATTATCATTAATTAAATACGAGCTCCTAACCAACCATCCCTTATAATTTTGTACCGAGACGTGAGAAGACAAGGCTAACAAGGGACTACGGAGAACAATTACGAACGGAACAACAAGAACAGTAAGTAAGAGGAATGAGTGATAAAATAACTTAAAGTTCAGTTTTGTGAACACATTTAAAAATAAAGAGCGGGTTACGTTTTCCAACGTCCAGAGAAAGAACTATGTAGATAAGTTAAGACTTGTGGAAGATGGACACGCCGTCTCGACACCGACAAGGGCTAGGAAAGAAAAGATGGCTCTTCGAGATCTGACCCTCAAGAAAAGATCATCTTGGGCGTGTAACGACCCGCTTCTAACTTGAACGACATTTTATGGCATTGGCCTAGTAATCACAACTTTAATTTTTCCCTAACCATTAACTTCTGAGTGAGTCACCCATCGTACCTCTATTCTAGTGTAGGCACGCTTAAATTTCCGGTTTTACTGGGATCCTTGCCCATTTGCCAAGGAAAAATTCACGTGTAAGTGATAAGCGAATCATTCTACTTAACATATAATCATTCACTGTCTATAGCCGATGTTGGGATTTATCTAAGGTGAGTGGTCTCCTTTTGAGAGACATGTTCCCAAACATGTAAAAATTTGGGTGATAGATCAACGATATCTGACCTCAATGAGAGGTCGGTTTGGGGGAAACATGTCTCAAGGTATTTAAAAAACCGACAAGATAAAGTGAAAGAGATTAAAGGAGAGGAATAAGGATTTCAATGAAGAGTTTTCAAAGAATGATTACTAGTTTCATATCCGGTTTTATTTGAAGCTTTTTTATTAGACCATGACCACTATACTAATTTTGTAGGAGAGTAACCTTGAGTTGAAAGGGGGAGTTGGTTGTCGGCTAATATCGGAGTCCGGGGGTTTTCGAGTTTCTTTGCTTTTAATTTTTTTGTCTTAATTTGACAAAATATGTGTTGTGGTTTTCCCCAAGACTTGGTTTTGCACGACTCATGTCTGTTTCTTTACTTATTTTTTATATTAAAACTTTCAACTTGTGTGATGTTTTACTAGGATGCTAGCCATAAGGTTCGGCGTTGCCACAATCCCCTAATCGGCTAGACCCAGTTTTGAGGCGTGACACTAAGATGTCTGAGTTCCATGCTGAACATTGAATTATTCATAAACATGTTGTGTGGAGACTTCTCACCAAAACGAAGTAGTTGAAAGGAAGCTATAACATCTCGTGGTAACGGCCAAGCTCTACTCTTTCAATCTAATTTCCCATCATATTTTGGGGGTATACAGTTATGACTGTTGCATTCCTCATTAATAGACTTCCTTCTCGTATCTAGAATTATACAAAACCTTTCCACTTGCTATATGTTCAAGTTCCTCTATATGACACATTTAGAGTATTTGGGTGTTTATGCTTCACATCCTCGCTAAAATATATTAGAATTAATTTGATCACATACCTTGAACTTGTATTTTCCTAAGGTATCCAACAACACTAAAGGGATATCAATGTTATGTGTGTGTTCGTTGAACATCAATTTCCAGTTTTTTCAAATTCCAATTAGACTTAGTTTTGTTACGCTTCTCTTCAAGAGTCACATGTCCCTCCTTTGGACCTTCCCATTCCCAATTTACTTCAATGTGATATACCTATGATTGATGGTGATCATGATTCCTTTTATCATGCCCCGAACCTGGGCCTAGTCGGTCAAGGATTTCAATATTGTCACTCCATGTTGTGGGTACGAGGCAACTCCGTAGAACATATTTATAAATTAAAACTAAGGAAGGTTATGTACCAAATGGACATGAGTCGCACAAAAAAACTAAGTCTTGAGGTAGAACCCCGACATGTAGTTCGTAGAACAAAACGACACACTAAATACAAAAGGGTCGACCACTCCTGAGCCTTCGGAACTAGCCAATGACCTTCCTTCACATCCTAGCTCAAGACATCCTCACCTAAGAAATTTGTAGAACACTCATGGTCAAATAACAAAAACTTCAAACATAGAAAAGGAATTGAAAATAAACTTTAAATATTTTATTATGAAAAATCTTTAGAAAGCTCATTATTTGAGTCCATTATTCCTCATCTTATCTAACTTAAGTTATATTATCATTCATCGGGCTTACATACTATCTGGCTCCTCGTCCCTAGTTGTTCTCATGCATTCAAGATACACATTAATATTATGTTTTCTGTGGTGTTGCACTAGTGTTACGTTTATTATTTAGGGTTCTAATTACCGTAGTCCTTCGTTAATCCTTCCTTTTTCACATCTCAGTATGAACTCACCACGACTCACACCTCTCTCTAGATTCCGTGATGAATTGCCTCATCACCTAAAATTATGCGATGAATTTTGCTTAGAGTTAAATCCAAATTGAATTAAACAGATTTAGCGATGAATTGTTCGTGTCAATTAGATCCGTAGTGAATTATGCTTAGAATAGAATCTACCATGAATTTTGAAAGGTTTCGCAGTGAATTTCTTAGTAGCTTCGGATCCACTATGAATTATGTTTATAATCGAATCCAAGATGAACTTAGACAAGTCACAGTGAATTTCTTAAATTCACGATGAATTAAACAAATTTCCACGGTAATCTTCAATTGGTTCCTTTCCGGGTTTTCTAGTGTTAAGTGTCAAATGACCTTCTCTAACCAGTTCCTTGCTTTGTTCAGTTCCGGTTTCATGTTACGATGGCCGTAGAGAAAAACAAAGAAAGTGGCGGCAAATCGATAAGCCTTGAAAAAGGCAACATCAGAACAACGCCACCATATTCTCGACAAGGTAACAAGGGTATTGCCGTAGAGGTTATTGGCGTAGTCATCACCGCATGACAACCAACACAAGGACAACTGAACTGAATGTTCGGTACGAACGTCGAAGGAATGATGCCGTAAGCAGATTGAATAACTTCGGAAAATCGGGACGGTCGAGTAAAGGCACCGATACATGGATAAAGGTTGTTAGATCGGAGAGGATCTCGACGTTGGCTAAACATAGTGGTCGGAACGCTAGAAGGGGGACATGAGTTATCTAGAAAGAATTTCCGGAGAACCGAACAAGACTGGAGCATAAAAGTTGAATGCATAAAATTCCTCTTTAGCGGACAGGTGGTGGCAGAGATAGAAATGGGCAACAGCCAAGCTGCGCTAAGGGTACGATCATGCAACCCACTAGCTACTCCCAGCTACTCGTACCCAACTGTAGGTGGCCGTATATATAAGCATGTAAGAAAATGGGGAAAGAGAGGAATCTTGGACGTTTGGGAGGAAGAGTATCACGCTAAGGAACTATCACACTAAATTGGAATGTGTGAGAACCACGATCTCCGACATGTATGGGAACCATACATGGTCCCATTTAGTGACATTTCGATTAGAGTGATACATGTTAAGGCTAACTGGTGTGCCGGAGTGCGAGTCTTCAGTCTAGTTGGTATGTTTGCTCCACGTCCAGGTTGTTGTTTATTAAATGATCGGTCACGAATGCATCAAGGGAAAACAACCTTACTTAGGAGATCCGAATAACGGAGCGGGATTGGTCTCCCACGACCGGGGATATTCCCAATGGCAACATCACCAAGGTCACGGGTTAACAGACCTCAACGTATGGGGCTGCCACTTAGACTCGCCTACAAGCAAGAAATCATATCAGAATGGGACAAGCGTGTTTTAGAGGGAACCCAATCAAGAGTGGCAACTCTAGGTCGGGTAGGGCACGAGTAGAGGAAAATTGGGCAAGGAGGTTGTTTGTAGCTACTGCCCAAGGATGCTAAACACTAAGCACACGTTCAAGTTGTGTTATTAGTCCTTACTAAGGCTTATGTATCACAGTGTTATGTCGTTCTTATAGTTTAGGAGGCACCAGAGGTCGAAGCCGACGAGACCCACTAGTAGGATGGTCTTAGGGGGTGAGGGGGGCCGAGTCGAGGGTTAGGTGATTCTGATAAACCTCTCTATTGAAGTGTTTTGAGTTGGAACATATAGACCAGAGTTCTGTTCCATGACTTCTTTTGATTAGGTTGTCGGTCTTGGGTGTAAGGTCGAAGTACCCTTTTGAATATAAGTGTTTGTACCTCCATAGAATTTCAGTACGTAACTATATGAACTGTGAGATATACCATTCGAACAAGATGAACCAGGGCACATCGAGAGTTGTGAGAAAACTCCGAAGAGACTCTCGTTCAAAGGATCGTTCACAAGAAGGCCTTGTGCTCGGGAAGGGCCAATGAATGCGTGCGACGACAAGTTGAGTGATGCCTCGACTCGACCCTGGCCGACTGTCACACCGACTGGTAAGTTTTGGGACGTGATACACTTCCTCTTTGGTCACCCTTTAACCGTTTGTCCATTAAGAAAGTAAATTCCTCCCTCTATGATTGTACCTTTCCCAGTGTCCGATTTCTGGGTCGTCACACCTCCTCTCTTGTCCGTGAGCCTGACTTCTCATCCTCGCTCTTAGATTCATCACATGTGATCCCTTGATCCAAGGAGCGATAACCCTTCCACATTAAACTACCGGATCACTATGGGCCAACTTTCGTCCCCTAGGGTCCTCCTCCTTGTATTAGGAATAGTAGTAGACCACATTGTCCTCCATCTTATATTGAAATGTACGATTCGATTTACTTCTTCATATTTTTCCTCTTCTAATAATCTATTTAAAGTTACATGTATACTAAATAGCTAAAACCTTGATACTTGTCATGTACCTAGACTCTCAACAACTTCACTGAGCCACCACCTATTTAGAGTCACTTCAAAAGAAGGTTTAGAGAACTTTCATACATAATGAACTCAATGATTTGCAAGAGATCCACAATTGGGACATTATGTATGTACTAATCTCTCAGGGTGTAACAGATCTACAAAATAAAACATTGTCAAGATGGCTAATGGGGATCGAAACAATGTATTGTGATGATGTGAATTTTTCTTCTGAAAAAGATATGATAGTTAATGGGGATAAGTTTTTTAGCAGTGCGATTGAGATAATACCGATTAGATCGCCATTAGAAGTCAAAGCATTGATCCTTCGCCGATCGTTAATGTTGGTGAGACGGTGCATAGCAAGGATATCCTTTAAACTCGGGTAAATGAAACTAAATAGGGAAGTAGGGGCTCAATTGCAATTAAGTAAGTTAGAGCACCTATAAATAGAGGTGTGGATTCGCTGAGGAATGGCATTTGAAATTTGTGACATAATTTACGAAGCTTTACGGAACATACCGGTAGAGCCTAAGTAACTACATTTGCAATGAATTACAAGTCATCATGAAGCCTTCAAGATTCCTTGCTAAAATCATTAAATTATGCGCGAGAATACTACAATCGTGAAAATATGGCATTTCCTTGTGAAAATACACAAATTGGCCGTGAAAATTTTCCAAAACACAATTTGATGTGTCTCATGTTGAATTGGTCATTAAAATTTCTACCTATGCATAATTCATCGAGAATCAACACTGGAATGTGAAGAGGAAAGGATAACGAGGATCAAGAGAAGAAAACATAGGCATAGACCACCCTGAATAATTAGGCAAATGGAGTAAATATGATCTCATAATATAAAGTTAAACTATTGGAAAGGATTAATAAATTTCGGAGAGGAAGTGAAAAGTGACATTTAAGAATCGGGTTAAGGTGTCACATGAATCAAAGGAATATAAAACACATGGCTAAGTTGTATGGTAATTTAGATAAGAATAATATATTGAAAAGGGGTAAGTCACATAGTTATTGTGAAATGAATTTTGTAACAATCAAGGTAAAGTGTTACCAAAACCAAAAGTTTCGAATCAGGAGTAAAGTGGCATAGTAATGAAGATAAAAATAAGGATTGAAAAGGAGTAGATTATGGTAAACAGAGAAAGGAAATGTTTAAGAACCATGTCACAAAGACTAAAAGATCGGAAATCAAGGTTTAAGTGGCTTAATAAAGAAGATAAGTGTAATGGATTCAAAAGGGAAATTTCGGAATGGATTGAAATGTTAAAGAATAGGGTGAAATGATAAGAATATGAAATTGAAAGACTACAAATTAGGGAATTATCCCCATCTATTAAGATGGTTATGCAGTGATGCGAATCGGAGTGAATAGAAATATTAATGAAAGCGTAGTGAACACATGGTATTAATTGAAGATTTAAGTATAGGGAAAGAAAATGACATATAGTTATAGTAAAGCTAAAGAATGTGAATGAAATAGTTAAAACTCATGTTGAAGTGGCAACAGTAAACTCGACATCGTGACAAGTACACAAATAGCCATACATAGGACATGTCTAGGATATATGAAATGAAAGTCTATAGGAATTGAATGTGCGTACTAGAGGGCTAGAAGGAACATTATGATAATGGGATAGCTCATGGGTAGCTATCTGGGGAATAGAATGATATACTCTAGTCGAGTGGACTATCAGCTAAGTGTCCGTTTAAGTAAGATACGCAACCAAACATGATAAATCAAGCCACAGTACGGAAACAAATGAACATCTTTATTAGAAGGGTAAGTGAAATGAAGAGTTTCATAATGACAGAACGATTTTATTGTTAAGGGTAATTGAAAGTAAAGGAATGAATGATTTCATAATGAATAAATCCTTAACATCAAAGGGTGAGTGAAAGGAATGAAATAAATGGTTTCAAAATGAATGGATGACTTATGGTAAAAGGAAATTGAAAGGAAAGAAATGAATGAATGATTTACAAAAAAAGAAACATAAGAATGATAAATGTTTCAAAGGTATAAACATTTCACGATGGGGTGTCAACCGAGATAAATGGAAGGTCATGTTTGAGCATAAGAAGAGTTTATTGAAAGATATATTTTAGCGAGAAATAATAAAATAAAATGAATAAGCGACCTTGTAATATGATCACGGAAAGAGAATATGGAGTAGATGAAATATTTAGGATTAAATTGTACTTGAAAGGGGTTCCAATTATTTCAATGGTGTCTAAACATATATATAGAATTCAAGGGAGGATTATTTGGAGCCAAGTTCACTGATTGATTAATGAACATATGGATACACTAAAAATTGTCTAGGTTCTTACATATTTGGAGCAAGTTTCTATTGTTAGATTATGACAATTTTACAGTATTATATGCAACGCTATAGTAAAGAATGTTTGTAGGTTGGTCGTCAACTGATACCTAGAGTCAGGAAGGTCTCAGTAGTTTCCTAATTTTAGCAAATGTGGTCCCTACGACCTTTAGTAGTCTTAAAAAGTAAGATTTAACGATAATTAAGATCCTCAATTTTTCTATTGGTTAAATTAGTACGAAAACCCTAAACACTAAAAAATATAATCAATGATTTCATATTGTTCCTTACGTTAAATACCAACGTCACCAATATTTTTTTTCTAGTACTGCCTGATACTGGGATGTAGGGTCGGATCTCGATATTTAAAATCCAAACTTTCAAAATATAAAATCAGTTCTTAAAATCCATATTGTGATGACCCATGAAATCAGGTTCCTCAAAATGAACAATAGGTTAACGTAAGGAGGATCAAAAGGATATAGGTTAAATGCAATTATGTAGGGAATGAGGGGCTAATTTGCCATTTAGCTAAAGTAAAACGCCCTATAAATGGGCGTAGGAATAGGCTAAGGAGAAGTATTTGATACTTAGACATGAAAAAATCCCGGAAAGAGTGTCAATTGTTTTAAAAGATTTCTTAAACACATAGTGCAAGGGGAAAATGTATGGAGTGAAACTTGCTATTGATTAATTTAACATAAGGATACACTAAAAGTTGTTTTTCGGGGAAGCTTCTCTTGCTAGATTATGAGCGCTTTAATGTTTTGTGGACGACGCTAGAGTAAAGAAAGGGAGGTTGGTCGTCAGCTACTACCTATATTCGTAAGGAATCAGGATCCAAACATCGACAAGGAATTGAAACGAGATACCAGCGAATCGAGTGCAAGGATCATTAGGGAATAGAGAATGTACGAGTTATGAAATGCGGTATGATAAAATAATGTTGATTATATAGTTGATGAATGAAATTATTCTAGTGTTATAAGTTTACTATGTAGATATGTTCGAAAATTTATAGGAAAATTTCGGGGCGTTACAAATTTCTATAGCTTGAAAAATAATATACGGAACCATTTCGCGACGAATTGAACAATTCGCCATGAGTCCATAAAAAATGGTCAGGAAAATCTCAAATTTGTCGTGAAAGTATAATAATTCTTCGTGGAAATAGATCAAGACACAAATATTTCACGACTTATGTAGAATTCGTTGCGAAAATGGATCAAATTACAAATTTTTTGTGGCTCATCTATGTCCAGAATTTGGAGCACAAGTGTAATTGTTGATGACTCATATAGAATTCCAAGTGAAAAGTGGAGCACAAGTGTAATTCGTTGTGAATCAACATAGGGATGCGAGGGAGATAGGGTGTCAAGGATCTACGGAAGACAAGAGACGCACAGACAACCGGGAAGACTATGTAAGCGAGTAAGGTTGCATAGGAATTGAAGGAATATGAAACATGAGTTAAGTGGTATGGTAATGAAGATAATAATAATAAATTGAAAAGGGTAAGTCATGGAGTTAAAGTGAAATAATTTTTTTAAGAATTTCTTTAAAGTGGTATAGAAACCAAAAATTATGAATTAGAGGTTCAATGGCATGGTAATAAAGATAAGAATAAGAAATTTAAGTGTGTTAGCTTATGGTAAATGTCACATAGACAAATTAACATGGCACCCGGTTGAGGGTTATCCATCAGAATGGTTTCATGATTAATGAACGACTTTATGGTAAAAGGTAATTTCAAAGAAAAAATTATGGTTTACAAAAAATGGAACTTAAAGAATGAGAAATGTTTCAAATGTGTAGAATGGTAACAATAAGGTTTAAGTGGTACAAAAAATATTTGAAGATCGAACCGAAAAACCCATAAAATGGCCCTAATACCCAGTAGTTTACTGTACATAAAAATATATTAGAGTTATATGTATTTGACTATATAATTCGGTATTAAAAAGTGATTTTTTTAATATTCATTATAAGTAAATATTCAAGTAGGTTGATACACATAATGAAAAAAATAAAATATTTGATTTCACCGTTGTTGATTTTCGTAAATAGTGTTTAAAATTAAAATGAAATTATACAATAAAATTTTGGGAGCTACTAAATCAAATCAAATCAAATCGGTTCGAGCGGCTCAACCATGAATCAGTCACAAAACATGAATTTTAATACAAATTAGTAAAAAATTGAAAAAAAAATTGTTAAATCCTAAAAAAAACTGGTTCATTCATTAAAACAATTGAATGCTTAAAAATATTTTTTAAAAAATAAAATTTATATTATATATTTAATTCTGAATCAACACCACTGTTGTCATCTCGCGAAATTTAAGAAATTTGACAAATAGAGATATTTCGAAGAATTTCGTCAATTTGGAGTTTCTTTTGGATCCTTGTCGAATTTTTGGATACCCAACTTGATGGAATTTTATTCTTATTTAATTACAAAAAATCAAAGAGTTTTTGTCTTTACAATTTCACAACTTTTTAAAAAAAATATTGAATTATTAGTGTTTCATAAGCATTAAATACTGAATTGGGTGGTATAACCGGATAATATTGGTGGTAAGATGAAATAATCAAATCTTAATATTCCAATATAATATATTTTGTACTATAATAATGATCATTATACTAAACAATAATCTTCAATATTAAGAAACAATATTGTATATACAAATGTGTAAAAAGTAATTAAACAATTTCATAGTTTATAGTTTTAATTTTTTTTATAATTAATTTTTAAAAAACAATATATTTGAAATACAGATTTACCACTTGAGATTGATATGATACCACAAAATATATATCGATATAAAAACCTTACTTTGAATTTTAAAGTTTTTACTTAATCGATTCAATATATTTTATCATTGAATGAAATCAAATTACCTAATTTTTATGTATTGTATTTTATCTACGGAATATTAAATATAGTTTATTTTAATATTACATTTAATAATAGAAGAGGTGTCAAATTCCATCAATCACATCACTTTTGAAAACTAATTTATCTCAGTAACTTTCTTAAACTTATATTTATATGACATTGTCAATCAATTAAAAAACTCCAATGTGTGAGGACTGTATTAGTTTCATTTAAAATCAATTTATTATAAGAAGATGAGACATATAACTATAAAATACAATGGTGATGTTGGGAATGTCGAATCACAATATTTTCACCATTAGATGTTTTTGGGGGTTTATGATTTTATCCTTGTGAATTATGATTTTAAATTGAGTTTCTTTAACTAAACCCTTTTGATTGTCCACCTGCCATTAATGTTATGTCACATTTGCATTACATTTTTTCGTCGGAATAATGCTAAAAGAAAAACGGGTTTTTTAAGGGTCGTACAAGTCCACAAAACGTGGCCGCGATATAAATAAGTGGCCGCATTTTAAAATTAACACGACGACCTATACAAAACACGGACGAGTTATTAATTTTTTAAAAAACGTGGTCATGTTTTGTAAAGACAATCGCGTTAAATATTTAAACGCAGCCCTGCTGTTTTTTTAAATAAAATTGTTTTCCCCAACAACTATAATTACCCCTTTGATTCTAATATTTCCACACCAACTTCCTCATCCCCTCTTCATTAGGTTAACTTATAATTTAGTTTTGTAATATTTTTAAATTCTTGTTTATTATTTAAGTAGTAGTTTATTTTTTAAAATTTTGTTGGTTAATGTTTAGTTTAAATATTTGTTTTATTTTAATTGTTGATTGGTATGTTTAGAATATTTAGTTTAAGTATTTAGTTTTGATTGAAATTTTTGTTCAGTATGTTTCAAATATTTTGTTTATGATTTATTTTAAATATTTGGTTTGGAAAATTTAGGATTAAATTTAAATATTTGTTTTATATTTAAATTGATGTTTAATATGTTTAGAACATATAGTTGAAGATTGAAATTGTTGTTTATTAAGTTTGGGATTTATTTTAAATATTTGGTTTAGAAAATTTAGGAATCAAATTAAATATTTGATTTATATTTAAATTGATGTTTCATATGATTAGAATATATAGTTGAAGCATCTGCTTTTTGATTGAAATTGTTCATTAAGTTTAAGATTTATTTTAAATATTTGGTTTAGAAAAATTAGGATTAAATTTAAATATTTGTTTTATATTTAAATTGATGTTTAAGATGTTTAGAATATATAGTTGAAGCATTTGTTTTGGATTTAATTTAATGTTTATTGTTTAGTTTAAATATTTGTTGTTCATTTAAATATTTTTAATATATATATTTTTAGATATGGATCATCATCGTCGTTCTCGTGCACCAGCAGCCACCGCGTTATTGTATAGTCAAGAACAACACATAAGTAGTGATATTATGCCAGGGGAACCAAATACTATGGTACAATTCAAACACAGAGAGTATTACATGAACCAATTGGGTGACCTAGATGACTGAGTCAACATGCACTTAATTGAGTGGGGGTTCTAGGGTGTCTTTAAGACCATCAGAATGAAATTAGATCATCATCTGTTGACTGCACTAGTCGAGCGTTGGAGACTAGGAACGCATACATTCTTTCTATCATCTAGTGAGGCTACCATTTCCCTGCAAGACGTTTCCATTATTTGAGGATTACCTATTAATGGTAATTGTATTAACGATATACGAACTAGTAGAAGTGTGTTGCAGTGGATTGTCTTTTGCGCAAACACTTTCTGCTGGTCTCCTGAGATTGAGGCATTTCGTGAACCGTATTTTAGAATACGGTCATCGGGAGAGTATGTTATTTGTCGGGCGGCATCGGCTTTAGAATCCGATGAGGAGGTTCTTCAGTTGTCCCGTGCAATATGTCTTTTGCTCTTGGTAACCGTCATCTTACCCGATACAAATGGGGATCAAGCAAAGATTATTTTGATGGATCATTTTGGAGACGTTGAAGAGTTCACTTCCATGAGTTGGGGTCCGTTGTTCTCGCGAACTTATACCGCAAGTTATGCAATGGAGCCATAGGTGGAGACGCTAAGTGGAACATTTCGGCTTGTCCAGGTACATTTGTTCAATATTGCATTTTTTCCTATATGTGTATAGTTGTAATGATATTTAATACGTTATCAATTTTAGATTTGGGCATGGGCTTGGATACTATCGATCACCCCTTCATTAAGGGGTCGATTCGTCGGTGATGGTTACAACGCTTGATGATTTTAGTTTTATGGATGGAGGTAAAATAAGTGTAATCTTTATTCAGACATTTAAAAAAACTTTAGTTGATGCCAATGAATTCATTTGTTTCAAGGTGTTTGGTGGTCGTTTACACCACCACGATAAGGGGAACAACTCTATCTGGTTATGTCAAAACTCATTAGATCTAATAGGCCGTAGAGAGGTACCGCTTTAATTAAATGTTCAAACCTTCATTCCTATTAATCGTAATTTTTTAGTTTATATGGCGGTCGTTCGAAGATATAGACTACGAGCAAGCCGACGACATGACTACCGCATTGTGAATGTACACGGGACCGCTTATATACTTTGGTCGCGTGGAACCACATCACCCAGACCGTGTATCTCGACAGATGGACCTCCCACCATGGATTTCGAGGGCACCAGAACCTACAGATATCCTTCGCCGCTTGCATTCATTCAAGAGTTAGCGTGGCTAGGATTGGTGTACCCATTCACGCATAATGGATTAATATGCAATGAGTTAGAGGTGGTCAACGAAGATACCTACTTCAATTGGTACAAGTCATACGGGGTGATTCATTTGGCTGTTAGGTCGGATGAAAGGAATTTGTGGAGGGGGGATTCGCTAACCCAATGGCTAATGTGGTAATCATTTAGATGTCATTTCATGTTTTTGTTAATTTTCATACTAACTTGTTTCCATATTTAGGCGACTAAACTAGATGACATCGCAGAGAACGATTTGCAGGGCAACGTGGAAGCATCACAATGAGTACGAGAAGTGGGAGCCACCGCATTTTCATAGGTGTATGGGCACAGGTCGTCACCGTACTACACTTCTTCCGGGAGCGGGTTTTCTCCACATATGACCCAGCCCGACCCTAATGAAACGCAATCATCTTGCTCACCACCGTACGACGGTATGTGTCAGACTTCTTACCCACGCCACCATACCAGTATCCTTCGCAACCAGAGTACTCGTTTCCTTCGCTAGCACAGTTCCCTCCATAGTTCCCTGATACCAGCCACAGTTTCTTGGATGCCGCCATATGACACTCCCCAGAACGCTCCCCGACCCGTTCCAAGTGAGCCGCATCCAGTGTGTCGTGGTCGTCATCCACGCTGGACGTACATGGAATCTTCTAGTAATGCAGCGCCATTTGATGATACTATAAACTTTGATTTTTTAAATTAAAACTAATTGTTTTTCATTATAAAAATATTTATGTACAAATATAACATTAATTATCGAAATCCATGTCAGTATGGATTCTTGTACTTCGTCTTCGACCCGCTCTTCTCTTTTTGGAGCGGAAAGAGTCATGCCATAGAATCCATCCAGAGTTAGTCCACTCGTACTCTAACTATGGGGAGCTCAACACCGCGTTTTCATACGTCACTCTAAGCACATCAAGTGTTGAGTTGCGTATGAAAATATTATCAGGTTGTCTTCCAATTTTTTTTGCTGTTCTATTCGCGTGGGAGCAAGGAACCCTATAAGTATGTCATTTCGAACACGTGCATCTCCATCGCCTGAGGTCAACATTATGAATGTATACTCACTTCTTCTGCCGCTTTGTACCTCAACTTCCGCTACGAGTCGATCACCGTCTCACATTCTTATGTCACGGTGGTCAGCTTTTCTCTATGCCCGATTGTAGAAGTTTTGCGCTGCAGTCGTGAGTACATCCGTATTCGTAATCATGCTAGTAATTTTATGCCTCTGCTCCATAAATGTTCGGTTTGTCTGGTAGAACATCGCCATCACATACAAATGGGTAAACGACGAGTAGTCTTCAAAGCTCCATTAATAGTTGTAACCTGGTTTGTGGATAGCGTTCCATAACGTTTACCCAGGTCGTGGGTTAGAGTACACTTCATTTTGTCCGTCTCTTCTAACCATCGCCATGCATCAGGGTTGATATTGTGGATATCCATCATACCATGGTGCCTTTTATACTCTTTATAACATTATCCGGCTCTATATGCAATCATTTTTAAATCGGTGCACTTGAATATGCTATATAGGTTGGAGCAAAAATGTCGGAGGTACCATCGATGGTGCAAGTGTCCGTTTTGGAAAGCTTCAATCTTATTAACTACTTCCAAAATACCTACAGCTCTATCGGAGATCACACATGTTTTGCGTTCACCAATTACATAGCGATATAGGTTTTCCAAAAACCATTTCCAGACTCTAAAACTTTCGGTGTCTACCAAAGCGAATGTGACAGCAATAACATGCCCACAGCCATCATGCCCTATGGCCACAAGAAATTTATGGTTATACCTATCAAAATGACAAAATTTCATGCAATTATACCAACGAACACATGTAAAATAAAAATCGAGAGACCAAGTTAATCATACATTGAGTACAAGTGGGCGGCGTCAACGGAAAGAACTGGATCACAGAACTGATAAGCGTTAATGCTAGGTCAAAAATACCAAAATACATAGTGAATCATGTAGTTCGAGGAGCCAAACATTGTTTAGTACATATGCCCTTGGACAATAGCATCACCATTCCTTCAAATCAACTTGTGAAACAACAACGCTAATTTTTTCATCGAAAACTCCCATGAACCATAGATCATATCGAATTCACACTGCAATGTGAACCAAGCCTGCTCGTACTTTACGATCATCCTATAATTCACGTTAATATGTGTATGCACGTCCGCACATTGATTTCTATGTAACCGTATAATAAAACATTTAGAAATTTTCTATAAAATAATGAACACTACCAACCAAATTGTACTGTTAGCATTTATGATGAATGACTTCGTCTCATATGCAATAAAATTCTGCGAAAGATTCTGGTGACCTTCCTGCAACAGAATGTTGTAACATGCGTGCTCGTAATCGTACACCGAAATCTGCCAAACGCGGTCACGAGCCAAACAAATGGCTCGTAGATGATATGGGCATGCACCACCTACGCATTTGATAACCCACTTCTCAATATTATCTCTACAAATCTGTATTGCCAACGTCTACGGATATGAAAATGTGCATTGCACTATTGCAAGTGGAACTTATCTTTAAATTTCATCCTGACATCAAGATGAGGTTCATCGACATAGTACTTTGTGTAGCGCCGTTTAGAGGTTGGTATTTTATTGTCGCCTGCGGCAAATGGCAAGACTAGATGAATGAACCTCATGTCCATTTCCTCCAAGAAACATTGCTCATATTGCCCGGGGTTATTTACGTAATTATGATACCCCGGGAGCTCGCCTGACGTGACTACATAGTAATTTCGGTTTTATATTTCTGGAGTAATGTGATTTTGGGGGTAGTCTCGTAATCTGGTCATCCAAGGCCCACGTATAAAGATTCTGATGACGTTTTGAGCAGTTTTGGATATTTTCGATCGGGAAACATGCTAGGAGTATTTTCATAATATGGCACCCAGAGAGCTCATTGGTTAGTTTTTGTGATATTTTGGCTATCTTCTAAGTATTTGGAGATCATGAAGTGGTCAAGGGAATTTTCTGGTATTTTCTCGTAATTACAGGTGATCAGTATTCTATCGTGATGCATTTCTTGAGCAACTCAATCCAAGCTGGGCCAAATTGTCAAAACTGAGTTTTTGAACCCTAAGTTTACCTTTTGAGCCCAATTTCTCTATAAGTACATTACTTTAAGCCCCAGAAAGGGGTTCATACCCTTGGCATGTATCCCAATACAAGGTTTTCGCGTAGACTTGCCTGGGACTCACGAGTTTTTGGTTTGGAGTAAAAACTGGACTTGGGAGTAAAAACGGTTTGTCAATATTGAAGAAAATGAACTTGTTACGGAAGTTTGGAATTGAAATGAGAATTATATGATCGTGATCCGCTGAACCAATAATCATGAGGGAACGAATACAAGTGAAGTAGAGTTTATTCAACTTAGGAAAATGAGAGCTTACTGAAGGGAGTGAAACTCATTGTTGTTAGAATTCCTCCCACATATTCGGGATTATCAGAAATTCGTGTCTTTCTGTTCAAGGAATTCATTTATCTCTTTCCCTTAATATTGCTAACCAGTTTACTCCCAAGCCAACATATAATAGTCTATCTTTCTTTGGAGCCCTAAGCAAAATATGTTTAATTAAATGTCTCTTTGGAGCATTCAGAATAATGAGCTTTCAGAATTTATGACTTTCACAGTAAAGTATATCGCGAGGGAAGAGAAGACTTTCACAGTAAAGTTTGTTTATAAATATTAGAAGTGGTATAAAGATGAGGTTAGTATACCATATATATCTTCGTTGTTTATCTTGTGCCAAGCACAATGCATTCAAAGAAGAAGTTTACTCCGAGGATTCTACGGACTATCATGTTGCTCAATATCTGCCCGACTATCAGAAGATGATGAGATAAATAGTGCAAGTTACATTAGAAGTTGAGTCAGTATTGCTCTAAGTATCTACGGTAAATATTGCAAGTGAAATTAGAAGTTGAACCATTATTGCTATGAATATCTATGTCGACAACTAAATCATTCAAAATAATCATCCTATCGACATCCGAGGATTGGTATTTTTATGGGTTTACCTTATGATTATAGACAAGAAGAAATTTTGCATTATGGTATTGAAATGAGACATTGAATCTATATAAGTTGGAGAAGCATCGAGAGTTTGGGAATAACATTCTGAACATGAGATGATAAACTTCCTATGGATTATATTATTTAACACTTTGGGATTGCCAAGGTCCTGGTATCGTACAACGCAACGAAATTCATCGAAAAGCGTTCAAATAAATAATGCAAGTTTTATTATGTCTAGAAGAAGCAATACCCTGCACACATGGACAGGAAGGGAAGATCCCTCTCGCGTTTTATTTTTGATGTTAGATATTGCGGAAAAAGCGCAAGTGAATGAAGCGAGCATTATTGTAGTGTGTAACGCTTCACATATAGAGCATTCATAGTTGCTAATAGATTTATTGAGATATGTGGAAGTTGAATTATTGATGCATTGATAACGCCATAAAGAGGGCAACTATTCGGATGGAGGTATGTAGTCAAAAGTTTGTTCATTATTATTGTCTTTTTAGTGACTTTGCATTAAAGAATGTTGAAATGGTTGAACATTAATACAAGTTGTACGGTGAATGGAAAATTTAGAATGAGATTACGACGGTGATGAGAAAATGAACATATAAGATCGCAAACATGAGCGGAGAGGAGATGCCACGGACTTGTCATATTTCCAATTTGCCAAGTATTATGTATAGAGGTGACTCTTCAATCTTTTAAAAAGAAAAATCCCCCTCTTTTTTATTATACTCTGATTTTGTGTATCTTTTTTTACAACATGAATTCAATCGACTATGAGATTGGTAAGATATGAGTGAGGTTCATTACATTTTATTATGATTGATGATGGAAGTTAAATAATTTAGGATAGATTAAAAACGAAATGCACTGCCTATCATATAGTCGATCATTTTCAAACTCGTCAAAAAAGATATTGGCTCAAAACACATTAAACATGATTAGTTTTTCTATGTGCAGCAGAATCGTATATACATACATACTATTGGACTATGTCAAGGGGCCCAATTGATTGTTTGATAGCCAGCTTTGTACCGAGCATGTTTCCGTGGCAAACAGGGTGCCTTTTGAACAGACTCCTCCATGACACGCCGGCGAGGGTCACGCCCTCGGCGGAGGCCGGTCCATATCCACCGAGAGAAAGTGCTTGTACGTGTAAAGCACAAGTGACATCCGCCACCTCCGATATTCAAGCGAGTAAAATGCTTTGATGCGAGGAGCTTGATTAGTCTGAGCTTGATTAGTCCATATCCACCGATATTCAGTCACGGATTCTACTTGGAACCTGATGCTACTTTTACCTAGACAGTGAGAGCTCTCAACTCTTTCATTAGTGTTCGGGAAAGGTCCAAGATGAGATAATCGCGGGTGCCAGTTTATACCAAGAGAGAGTGTTGAAGTGAATTGCGGACGCTTTGTGAGACCCTATGAGAATAAGATGATATCGGGTGCTAGTTTATACCTAGAGAGAGTGTGGAAGTGAATTGCAGGCGCTTTGTGAGGCTCTATGAGAATGAGAACATCTCGGGTACCAGTTTATACCTAGAGAGAGTGCGCAAGTGAATTGCAAACGCTTTGTGAGGTCCTATGAGAATGAGATGATCTCGGGTGCTAGTTTATACCCAGAGTGAGTGTGGAAGTGAATTGTGGGCGCTTTGTGAGGTCCTATGAGAATTAGATGATCTCGGGTGCCAGTTTATAACCAGAGAGAGTGTGCAAGTGATTTGCGGGTGCTTTCTGAGGCCCTGTGAGAATGAGATGATCTCGGGTGCTAGCTTATACCCAGAGAAATTGTGCAAGTGAATTCTGGCAGGCCTTTGTAAGGCCCTATGAGAATGAGATTAATGGGTGCTTGTTGAGACATAAGAATGCGTGATTGAATTGGGATCTTAGTAAGGCCCGAGATTAATGGGTGCCTATTGAGACCCAAGAATGTGTTATTGAATTGGGGTGCTTAGTGAGGCTCGAGATTAATGGGTGGTTTTTGAGACACAAGTGCATATTGAATTGGGGCGTTCAGTGAGGCTAGAGAATATTCGGCGTGTGTAAGATCCGTGAGTGGGAGTGATATCGAATGCTGGTTGTGCTCCGTGGAAGATATTATTGTTTATCACAAAAATCATAGGATATTGGTTTTATGACATAAATTATCCTGGTACCTTTGATCAGGAAAGCTTGTTTATAGATGGCCATCTTTAATTATGGTCAAGAGATTCAATACATTGCCTTATGGCATAGATTTCACAAAATCACATATATGATCGAGTATCCTTAGTTGTGATAGAATTGGCCGAACGATTACCCAAAGACAAGGAATACTATGTTATTTATTATCAGGAGAAGTATATTTATTATTGGAGAAATTATGACGCTACGTTATGACATTACTTGTTTATTTACAATTTCTTGAGAGATCTTACAAATTATTAAAGATTATTGAGGAATTCTTTTAACGATCGGGTATTTTCATTTATGATTAAAATGGTCAAGTGATGGTCTTATGGCATAAATTCTCATTATTTTTGACCGGGCACTCTCAATTGTTATTGAAATTGTAAAGTGATTTCCCTATAAAAGGGATCATTGTCTCATAAATTTATCGTTTGGCTTAATTAACTGCCTTATAATTTATTTGTCGATTTATGGATCGTGTTCATGGAGTTCAATTAAAGTTTATTATGACTGAGGACTCTTAGTTATGACCAAAGTGATCAAATGAATGGCCAACAGCAGATAATTTTTTTTTAGAGAAATTTATCCGTTCGTCATATAAAGATATTTTATGGCATTCATATTTGTATATTTGATGATTAAGAAGTCTTATCGATGATTTCTTATGACACGATTGTTCGCTTACTGGTGAATAAGTAATTTTATAGACAGTCGAAATCCTCGAGAAAGATTGTAAAGCGGCACATGAAGTAGAGTTGTTTTAGACATTAAGTAAGGAAAGACATTTACTCATCCAAGACACACAATAGTCATTTGTTAAGTTGGTAAAATCACCTTCCACGAAGGGCATCTTTGTCATATAACTCAAGCAACGTTGTGTCCCTCGCGCATTCTCCGAAGAACAACTGGATGAGTCAAAGAAATAGAAGCATGTTATTGTTGGGCGTTTGGTTAGGTCATTGATAAATATGTTGAATCTGTATTAAGTGGATGAGTCTGTATTTTTATCTCGTATGATATGCATATCCAATATTTGTCTCGTGAGCATCTCGTATTTCTTGTTCACGATTGAAAGAACCAAAAAACTTGTCTGGACGTATTGAGAAACCTCGTTCCCTTAAACGCGACTGCGGTAGTCAAAGATAATTCCCTTATTTATAGTAAGGAAACCTATATTACGATCTAAAGAATCACATAACTATCATATAGCATGGACTGTCGCCTTATTTACGATCAGAGTTTCCTACCCATGATTCGTATGAAAGTGATCAAGTAATTATCTCCGAAATGTCTAGACTCTTTCTACAAATGGTGAAATGACTATAAGTATTTTATGGATGGCTCAGGTTCATTATTTATGATTGGAAGGATCAGCACGTTGTCGTATAACATGTATGTCGTTCTTTATGACCATAAGGGTCAGAGAATTATCGTCTGCATGACATAGATTGTCATATTTTCCATTAGAGATATCATAAAGTCGTGTTGTGGATAACATAGATTCTCTTATTTATAATCGGAAGTATCAAAGTAATCCTAACTATAGCAACAACGATCGAGCTTGATTAAGTTGTGAGATTTTACGAGAGACAAAACGAAGTAAAGACAAATTTTAAAGTTGTGAATATAGAGAAACAGTTTTAAAGAAAACTGGAGATTTCATTTATCAAATCAAACATAGGAGGAATCAATATTGAGGAGATGAAAATACAAGAGTTCTTGGCTTTCTTATAAGGAAATTTTACGTTTTTGCCATGTTTTATGTTGTTTCTTGTCGAATACCTCATCAGAACTCTCGGTGTTCTTTTCTTATAACTCACAGAGTTCAGCTAACACCTGCCAAGACGAAGCTTCGCCCGCAATAAGGATTTCCTCCCGGATAGTATCTTAATTCTCAAATAATATTAATGGGAAGATAATGACCATACCTCAATCGTCACGTCCCCTACATGATATTCAATGACCGACAAAGCTATAATTCAGCTGATCCCTTCTTTCCTTACTTAGAAGACGGTCAAAGACCCTTTTGTTTGATGAGATCGTTTCTCAGAGAAAATAATTCATCATTTTGCCCGTGAAGACATCTAGGATCTAGAAAGTCGGGGACTCGACCTCAAAGTCCCGCGTTAATCTTTTGAGAGTGGGTTTGAAACATAGAGATCACCGAGAAAGCATGCCATGTGGACGAGCGCCTTTGTAGGTAGCTAGTGATTGAGCTACAAACAAAAGACGTCCAGAATCGGCTATAAGCATAAGTTAATTGCCCCGAAGTAATGAGTATGGCAAAGAGATAAGAACCAACCTCCCGGCGGAGGCAAGAAAGTGAAATTCTTATTCGGATATAGGGATATCAAAGATAGGAAAACTACATGTGAGCCCGAGATTGTAGAGTAACAATTACGATGGGAACAATATTGAATTGAGGAGTCTAACGACCCGAGCAAGAACACCCTAAGTCGTGGAGAGCTAAATTTTGATGAAGCGGGGAAGTTATAACTTTATGCGGAGCTTGAAATCATCGTGATAGGCTAACCAGTTCCAAATTTTTTCTAAGTTCGATTGCGTAGAATTGACGAATCTAAGCAGAGTGGCATAATTTCAGGGTGCAGTTAAATGCTTCGGTATGCAAACTAAAGAGCGATATTTATAGGAACAGACCCCCCGAGTTGAATAGTCGTGAAATTCTCGTCCGATCTCAGAATCTGATATCCTTAGGGTCTGAACGACCGTGTGAGCGAGTAGATTTTGGACTTACTCATGGTTTTCTCAAAAAAGTGTACGAAGAAGTACCGAACTTCGAGACGACCCGATATAATTGGTTTATGACTCATAATCTGAATCTGCAAACCATGAACTATTGATAGTGTCCGGGATTATTTACGTAATTATGATACCCCCGGGGCTCGTCTTGCATGACTAAATGGTATTTTCTGCTTTCTATTATATTTCTGTAGTAATGTGATTTCGGTGGTAGTCTCGTAATCTGGCCATCCTGGGTCAACGTATAAGGATTCTGATGACATTTTGAGCAGTTTTGGATGATTTTGGTCGGTAATGATTCGAGGGGTATTTTCGTAATTTGGCACCCGGAGAGCTCATTGGTGAGTTTTTGCAATATTTTGGGCTATCTTCTAAGTATTTGAAGATCATGAAGTCAAGGGTATTTTCTAGTGTTTTCTCGTCATTACGAGTGATCAGTATTCGATCAGGATGGCATTTCGGAAAATCCGAGACATTATGATAGTGAAATTAGTCGTTTTAGAGCAATTCAGACAAGCTGGGCTAAATTGTCAAAGACTGGGCTTTTGGATACTAAGTTGACATATTGGGCCTAATTTCTTTATAAATACACAACATTAGGCCCCAGAAATGGGTTCAGACCCTTGGTTAGCATCCCAATGTTAGGATTTCTTGTTAACTTGCCCCAGGACTCGCGAGTTTATGCTATTGGTCGTAGTTGCGACTTTTCGTCTCTAAAAGTCCCGATTTATGTTGTTTCGCGAGTTTTTGTCATCTCAGGCGCAACTGAGTGGAATTGATCGTTTCTCGAAACGTTTTCATTGGGATTGTCAATATCTATTAATTGTATTTGTATCCTTTGATTATCGTAGTGAAAACCAAGGTAAAGCTTCGCTCCCGATGATGTAAGTCCACACATTGTGGGCCCAACCTCGTATATCGCTCGTATCCCCACAATAATTGAACTTAAAATTATTAAGGAAATTGACTAATCAAAAACAAATATAATAAAACATTTTTAAACGAATCACTTGCAGTTGCCGAACAAACCACTACCGATATGCACAATTCTAGCTTGCTCCATATAATCTTTTGGTTCTAGATTCTCTGTTTCTACTTCATCTTCAACCGCAATTTCCGGTTATGGATCATCTTCTACAGTGACATCATTCTTGTCCGCAAAAACTATATGAAAGACGCATGGATAATAAAAATAATAAATTCTTTACGAAACTTTGTAACGTACTCTACCTTGCGACGTTGAAGGATTCTCATTAGACACATTCTCACTATTCCATAAGTTAATGCTGCTTAGCTTGTGAATATTGTTGTAGTCCGAGTAACTCCACCTTGGTTCACGATTCTCACTGGATGGTGTCGATGATGCAGGAACATTAATATCACAATTAAACCATGAATTGTGATAAGGATCCATAAAAAAATCAAATGTTACTGTTGCAAATGCAACTAAACCTTCGTAAGCTTTATTGGAAACAGATGTCGATTAGTCTTCAAGTAGTGAATTTCAAAATACAAGAAGATCGGGTTTATATAGATCAAAATCCGAGTTTCGAACACGCGGTCGAGTCTCATTTTAAACCGTGGTTGCGTTTTGTGGACGCGTACGGCACTAAAAAAATCTGTTTTTCATTTAGCATTATTCTGGCAAAAATTCCCATTGCATTACTCCTAAGACTAATTGAACCATTGTTTGTACCAAAACGACTTATGCCGTATACATCTCTTTACACATTATTATTCTATTAGATCCACATAATATTCTTTTACTACTTCTCAAATTTCTCACTCATCCCATCATTATATATTTCTCTTACATCAACATCATCTTTTCTATCTAAATTTGATTTTATCTTTCTATCATTAACTTTATTTATTTACTATTCAATTTATCATTAAATATTACGTACAAATTTCAATATTTTTAATTCCGCTAATCTCAATGTTTCGTTATTTATTAATTTATTATATTATGTTTCAATGTTTCGATTATATTTTTTTATGATTATTCCCTCTGCGGCACCAACTCTTCAATTTTTCACATTCTCCCTTGTCGGACCGAGTTGGACTCTCCGACTCGCTCCGACTCTTGACACTTAACCTAAAACGACGTTGTTTTGATTTATTCTTTAATTTGATTTTTTTCTTCATCGAAATGTATCTTATGTGCTTTCACAACTTTCTTATGTTGTCGATCTACTTGTGAATTCTTCGTGCAGGCGATGATAGACCGAAAAGTGGTTGTTTTTGGGGAAATGGTAGAACCAACGAACGATTTTCATTTTTTATAAGTTAAATCTTCTTATATAATAAATTGATAAATATTTGTAGTTTTAAACTTGAAGTTTATGCAACTTTCTACAAATTCTAACAATTACTTTTTTTAATTTGTTTTTATTTAATATTATTTTATTTAATAATTCGATCCGAGACGAAAATCCGACTCTTATACTCTTACCGAGTCATGTCGAGTCGAGTCACACCAAATCGGTCGGACGAGTCGGTGCCACATAGATTATTCCGGACTCATTTTTAATATCTCCATTTCAGAACTATCTAATTTTCCTTGAAATTACATATTTAAATTATTAAAATAAAATATTTTTGAGTATTTACTCATATTTATAATTATTTATTTATTATATTATATAGAATAAAGAAACAAAAACTAATTAAATAAATATGTTTTCATGGACAAGGGGTACCCAAGCCCTTGTGCATGGACCGTACTTATATGTGCGCCCACATGGCGGACAAAAAGGCGAACAAAACCTTATTTCCTTACAATTTTGTCCAACTTTACATCAAGTCTAATGTTCACTGCTACACATTATACTACCTCAACCATTTGCTCCCTCAGATATTTCTCTACCGATAGCTAATAAGAACAAGAAAACTACACATACATATATTGATGTAAAACTAAATAATACGATTTAAACTATAAAAATCATACTAGTACAAAAATTATCAAGTTATTTTAGTTTGGATTTGAATTTCTCACAAGGCTTTGAAAATTATTCGATATGGTTGTCGTGTTAGAAATTGAGGTTGGATGACAGTCGAATGGTGATCGGCGTGGAAGACCAGCGGAGAAACATATCATTAAGCGGTGATGTTGATAGACTTGATTGATCATATCGAACGATAGTAGTCGGATTAGACTTGGATCATGATTTGAGATTGTTTAAGGAAAAATATTATTTCCTTAATTGACCCATAAAATATATGGAAAAAGTACGATGTATCTTGTTGGCTACATATATGGAACAAGATACGGAGATATATCTTGTTAGCTAAATCTATGAAAAATACGATCAAAGATATAGAGAGAGAAAATATTGTATAATATTCTTTAGAATATTCATTAGATTATATCTTACTCTATATTCTATAAATAGTATGGCTCATAAACACAATTGTAATCCATCATAGGCGTAGCATATTTTTCAATATTCTTCTTTTGAAAGCGTGTTCACGGCCGAGGTTTATCGGTCATGTGATTTTCCAGAGTTTTGTGTTTACACGCTAAATATTGTGTCATCAATTTTTCTTCATTTACTTTTAGTTCTTCTTGCAATAATTCGATCTAGTATTGATAAAGGGAATTTCTTTCTTCACCGGATGAATTTTCCCACAAGTGATGATTGATGTGGGGTGATGGCAGATCGTGGTAAAGGGGGGATACCAACTTTGATGGCAACGATTATCGTTAATAGATGATGCATTTGGTTCAAAACTCTTTGACGACATGATCTCAAAGAGGCTTTGAAGAAGTATAAACCGGTCGAGATGACGGATGCCGAGTTTTTAATAATCGACTAAAAGACTTTCGGGTTCGTGGTGAAAACTTGAAGGAGAAATGTTGCCTTCACCATTTTTTATAAAACCAATACGTACGCGATGATGAAAGCAATTGAGGATATGCATGCAAAACCTACATCAACAAATTTAGTGCACATTGCAAATAAACTTTACACATTGAAGATGACATAAGGTGGTTTCAGTTTCCAAACAGTTGAACGAATTCAATAATGTTGTCGGAAAACTTGCATCGATGGAGAACAAAATCAATGATGATCAACTAGCAGATCTTTTACTTGGAACATTGCGGAACAGTTGGGGGACCACGGTGAACGTGATCAATAGCAACCCTGATAAGTTAAAGTTTATCGACGTACGGAATTGATTGATCACTGAGGAGATATGGAATGCAATGACTCTAGTGCTTTGGCAATAGATTCGGATTGGTATAATAACTTATGGGGCAAGGTGGGACATGATGACGATGATGACCGTGATGGTCGATCAAATGAAAAGACTCGTGGAAATTCTAAATAACGAGGTGAAATGGAGTGTTGGAATTGTTAAAAGAGGGGGACCTTGAAGTGAGGGTGCAAGGAGAAAAGAGCAGATAGATCGACGCCGATTTCTGAGACATACGATGCACTATTGCGCGCATTGAGTGTTCGATCGAGTCATTGGTATTTAACTCAGGAGCAATGCATCATAGTTCATTTGATAAAGACGCGTTAGTTAATTTTGCAGTTGGAAATCATGGAAAAGTCTACATGGCGGATGGGAAAGCGCTAAAAATTATCGGTCGAGGAGACATACCGATCTCTTCTAAAAGTCACAATTGGTTGTTAGATGACGTAATCTATATTCCAGATCTGAAGAAGAATTTGATTTCGTGGCTAGGGAATTAACTCTAGACTCTGTTGTGTGGATCGGCACTATGGCGGACCAACCGGGTATCACAATACACAATACCTATGGGTTAGATGCTTGTCGAAGGAGCAAATGGGACTGTAGGGGCAAGACTAAACGAGGATACGTTCGAAACCGACAAATGGGTGAAGATGTGGGAAAACCAGCATTGTCGAGTTTGATTGGAACACCGACTAAGGTAGATCATTCGAAGAGGCCTTCATTAAAATCAAATGATGAAGAGATTTGTGATAGTAATGTTGATTGGTCATAAACGGATCCAAGTCTAGTCAATCACACCATAGATCATAATACATTTGAACCGTTAGCTTCTGCGGTTAGGGGGCGAGGAAAGCTCCCGAGTAGTGGGATTTTGCCCCGAAGGACAAAGTTGTGTACTTGGAGACTAAGACTTGGATTTTCGAGAAGTTCACATGTTTTGTCACATCGGTTGAGGTAGGGCTAGGGCAAACCCTAAATTTGTTCACCATGGGATTTGGCGAATGAGGACTTTCGCTTGTGGACACTAACTTCAAAGGTTTCGAGTGTGGACACTAACCTTAGACTTGGATCGATATTCGAGATTGTTTAAAAGGAAAGATTCTTTCGTTAATTGACATATGAAAGATATGAAAGAATATACGTCGTATCTTGTTGACTACATATATGGAAAAAATATGGAGATATATCTTATTATATATTGAATAAGATATGAAAATATATCTTGCTTCTTACTTATGGAAGAATATATAAATATATATCTTGTTAGTAAATATATGGAAGATACGGTAGATATAGATAGATAGAATATTGTAGAATATGTTGTACAATATTCCCTAGATTAGATCTTAGTGTGTACTCAATCAGTAGTGGGTCTCATGAAATCAATTCTAATCAATCGAATGTGTATCATAATGGTCTCTATTCTTCTTGGGAAAGTTAGTTCACGGCCGAAGTTTATCGAGCACGTAGTCTATCCATGTTTTGAGTATCCAAGATAAATCTTGTTTCTTCTAATTTTGTTCATTTACATTTTTTTTATTGAATTAATTCGATCTGGTCATGTATAAAGGGATTCTTTTTTTACCGCAGGACAACATGCCGAACAGTTCAAAAACATTAATCATTCTATAAAATGTTTCGTTTTTTAAAAAGATTAAATTAACAAATATTTTTTAAACAAGCGTCAATTTTAAATGTCCAACCTTTGAAAACAAATTTCTCAAAGGAACTTTTAAGTCAAACGTATGGTTTTTTAAATGGCTTTTCTAACTCAAAACTAAATCGTTAAAGGGAGGGTTGACACCTATGTTAATGTATGGTAATAGAGAATGGATAAGATACAATTTTTGTCCCAATAATTTTATAATTCTGTCAATTTTGGTTTCCAAAGTTTTATAATTATGAGAATTGTGATCCTGAATGTATTAATATTACAAAATTTGTCCCCACATTTTGTAAGTTTTAATAAAATTTAGTTTGTATTCATAATTGCAAACTTTTCAATTTTTAAAATTGAGATCTTCGTCAAAATTCAAATTTCATGGATCAATTTTGTCGCTTTGCGATGTGATTTGCCAAATATTTCAAATCTAGATGGCCAAATTTGCTAAAAATTTAAAAATTGGGTCTAAATATATCATTATGAATTATGAGAATCAAAATTGTCAAAAATATGAAAGTTTTTTATTACAAGTGTCATTTTTTAGAGAATTGTTAATTTTTTTTATTATTATATCCCAACTAAATAAATGATGAATTTAATGCAAGGCCATGTGCCTTATTTATTTTTTTAAATATAAAATACTAATTATTATTAGATTGGTGTTTCTTAGTGGCTCTTCAACTTTGAAATATGGTAAATGTGGTATTCAAAGTTTGTAAATTGCATATAATATCCTGTGGTTTATATAATGCGTGTTGTTAACCCCCAAACTTTTTAATGACATCAAATTTTAAGAATTTCGTGGTTCATCCTCGAAGTTCCAAAACAGTTTATATTTGATTATAACACTCGTTAATATTTTAAATGTTTCATAGTTTGTATTTGATCACTTAATTTTGAAAAAATGTAATGACTATGTCTCCAAAATTTGAAAATTTTAAAAATAATACATAAATTGTCAACACTACTCATATGAAAAAAATGAAAAATACTACTATTCACTCGAGGGTCATTCTTGAACGATTTTTAATATTTCTAGGTTTGCATGCAATTTAAAAATTTGAGGATATCGATTTTACAATACTTTAAAAAGGGAGGCCACCATCCTAATTGTATCAATTATAATTATTAGATGAATGGGTCTAGATGGCAGTAGAGGCCTTTGAATGTATGTTACATGAGCTATCAATTATTAACTGATCCTGGGTCTGTCTTGAGTGGAAGCCCAATTACAAAACTTGATATTGCCTGCCCGTTTTATTCTATATAATTTTGTAATTAAAAATTGGGGCAGTCCATTCGCACATTAATTAATTTGATATTAAAACATAGTAGACATTCTTTCATAATTCTCATTATAGCGCTCCATTTTATTATTTATAGTTATAATATTTCACTCTAGTTTATTTACAAAATATAACATATCCATTAGAACATACTCGATTTCTTGATTATATTCTTAAAATGAAAAATTGGATTATAAGTTACCTATGACTTAAATGACAACATTTTTTTATCTATTATAAACTATAAATTCTTTTTTACCGGCACGTTTCATTAGATCAAATCATTTAAAATGTGGTATTTTTATTTTATAATTTAAATAATAATTTGAATGTAAATAAAAATGAGAACAATTTACACAGTCCACCATATGTGATTCCTTCAATGATTTCTTTATTCTGCTTTTATAATCGCACTTACAAAGAAATAGCTTCTGCTTTACGTCTTCAAAGTTCACATTCTACATCTTCGATGGATGCAGCTGCAGCTTCTGCTTTCTGGCCTCAGGTTCCATAACTTCAAACAAATCTCTCCTTATTTCTTTCTTCTGCTTTCTTCATTTTTCACTTGTTTTTGCACAGGAAAAAGTAATGAATTCTTGTTCAGTAGAAAGAAAACCAAACAGAACTCAGAAAGAAGAAGCTTTAAACTGTCCGAGATGCAATTCAACCAATACAAAATTCTGCTACTACAACAATTACAGCCGTTCACAGCCAAGGTATTTTTGCAAATCGTGCAGAAGGTATTGGACTGAAGGAGGATCACTAAGAAATATTCCAGTTGGTGGAGGATCAAGGAAGAACAAGAGACCAACAACAGCAACATCAACTTCCTCAGCTAAATCACATCCATCAACCATAAAAACCCCTGATTTTTTACAACAACAAAACCCTAAACCCCAACTCCAAACCCAAGATCTCAATTTGGGATTCCCTAGTTATTGTAATAACCCCACAAAGCTTGAATTGTTAAAGAAAGAACCGATGATCCGGTCGTCGTCTCCATCTTCTCATTACTCGTTTTTACCTTTTGTAGCTTGTGGTAATGATCCAAGTGCAGTTTATTCTACAGGGTTTACTTCTCTGCCTGAATTCATCAAGCCGAATCTTAGCTTTTCACTTGATGGAGGACTTGGGAGTAATTATGGAAGCTTTCAAGGGGTTCAACAGACAAATTTGAAACAGTTTGTCTTCCCATTTGAAGATCTGAAGCAGGTAAACAGTAACAATGAGCAGAATACAGATCAAAATGGGGATTCTAATGGTATTTGGAATGGTGTTTTGGGTGGAGGATCATGGTAAAAAAAGGCTTTTTACTGTAAGATGTTTTACTTTTACCATGTTTGTAAGTATTTTCTAGTTATTTTAATTTTAATATATATCAAAATGATCCAATTTTCTATATTATATATTCTAAAATAATCCCTTAGCTTATCAAAGTATAAGAACTAGTCCAAAGAGTATTACTATTAACTACCACATTAATCAAATTAGCTTATGGATGAAAAATCTAAAAGATTAAATAGTTGTTAGTGTTTTCAAATCTGATTTTGGACGATTAGATTATCAATTGGTTCGAGCCACAATATTTTTATTAAACTAAAAATTGTTTTACTAATTGTGCAGTTTGAAAGCAATTCGGCAATAAATTTATTTTTTCGATGAGAATTCTGCATCTAAATGAATAATATTTGGAACACTGATAAACATGGTGGTGGTTAAATGTGTGTTTGTTTACAATTTCCAATAATGAGAAGTTGGGTGAAATATGATCGGGTTAGTAATCTTAAGAGAAACACAAAATTTTGGGAAAAGTGATCTAGTGGCTAATCTTACCAAAAAACATTGTATATAACCAATCTAGGATTCATCTACACAATTGTGATTACCTCTATTGTGAGTATGGTATTACACTGATATTGTTTCGGTATCGGTCAAGGATCGTGATATATTCGTGTAAGCAAGGGAAAGAAAAATATGATGATATGAAAAAAGCCTTTTGCAAGCCTACTTTCATGTCTGGCCAAACTTGCCTTGGAGATGCTCATTTTGTTTACATTTATCATAGTTTCTATTATTTTAAAGTAACATATTTTTATTGATATTTTTTCATATATTTATATTATCGTGTGGATCTTGTATATCTAAACTAGAGAAAGCTTATAGATGAAGGAGTTGAGTGGGAATGTCTTTTCTGAAGAGGATGATGAGTTAGCGCATGCCATGTCTCCTTCCCCACACACCCTTTCATTTTCTTATCTTTTAACCCTAATTACCTTTACCCAATATTTTCATACCCTTCCAAACATACATAGCCGATGAAAGCATATCTGTTAGTAAAAAATATATATATAATTTTAAAAGAATATGGAACTAATGAAATTGTCACTCATCGGAAATTGAATGTGGTGTTGATTGATTTATAAGAGAAAATGTGGATCATAGTAAATGATTTGTTCGGAGATCTCCTTATATTCGTGCACAATCCCCCACCTCAATTGCCCGACTCTTGAAATTTAACACTCCCTCACGTCAATTAACCAGACTCTAAAAATTTAACATGGTATCGAAGCGGGTTCAGAAAAATCTCAAGTGACATTGACAGGGTTAGCCAGATGGTTGCACTTTAGGGATGTATTGAAATAATGAAATTGTACCACATCGGAAATTGAATGTGGGACATTTATATCATTTAGTAAACTTTGCTCTCTTCTTACAAATGGAATATTTTTGGATTAATTAGTAGAAACTTATAACAGTAATATATCATACATTAAAATTGAGAAATTAATTGGAATACTATCCATAATCAATATATCACATTATAATATGGAGTTTCAATCGAAAATGTTAAATAATAATCCAACAAATTAAAATGAATTTTTTTTCCATTTAAAAAGGAAAACACAAGACAACGGCTTAACATGTGCGGCCAACTGCTCTTTAACAACTAACATTTACCAGATCTCCCCAAATCGACCCATTCCCATTCTTCGTCATTACATAATTATAATTATTATTACACGTAATGTTACATGATGTAACATCTAGATTTCATTTCTATATTTTTCCTATAATCACAATACTATATAATCTCACTTTCGATCACATCCATTTTTGCTAAAACACATGAAAAATCGATTCATGAGCAAAATAATATTTTATGTTTCGTTTTGAAATATTGACGAAAGAATAGATTTCGTCCCAAACAATTATCATCGTGTGAAGCAATTAAAAAGAGCATGATAACAATCTTTTAAACCCATAAATTTGAGAAGATTATAAATTTTAGTTTTAAGTCTCACGGAGAGTTGAAAGAAACAAGTAGATAATTACTAAACTAAATTAAATATATCGATATGACTATTTTATTCACATGTTTTGTTTCTGATATTTAATACTTTGAAATTTAAATTGATAATATAACATAGTAATTTGATTTCACTTTTTAAGAAAATAAATGATAAATTGATTTTGATTGAAATTTGAACATTATCCCAAAACTAGAAAATCTCAATAAATCACATCCGAATTTGTGTATAAACACCATGAAAAATCAATTTATCACATAATCAATTCAAGTCTAGCACAAAAATAGTGAATATATTACTTACTCTTAAACACGTTTCTATTGAGGAAGCCATAAGCCACATTATAGACGACCTATGAGTCAAAAAATGAACTGAAATGATCAAAGAAATGCCGATTTTATCAGCAAGAAATAAAACTCACTATGCCATGGGACTTCAACAAGCCGTCAAAATTCACTTGAAAAACATGTGTCGTGTATAAGACATTTAACTTTATATCAAGGAACAATTGTGAAGCATGCCTAAAAGAAAGCAAAATAATTGAGTTATAAATAAAAAGACCTAAGAAGCTATATGGCACCAACTCGTCCGACTGACTCAGTGCGACTCGACTGGACACGACTCGGCAATATTATAAGAGTCGGATTTTGGACTCGGCTCAAAAAATAAAATAAAATAATATTAAATAAAATCAAATTAAAAAAATAATTGTTAAAATTTGTTGAAAGTTGTATAAATACAAATTTAAAACTACAAAAATGTATTAATTTATTATATAAGAATATTTAATTTATAAAAAATGAATATCGTTGGTGATTCAACCATTTCTTAAAATGTAACCATTTTTTTCGGTTCATCATCGTTTGCACGAATAATTCACAATTAGATCAGTAAAATAAGAAAATTCTTAAAACACATAAGATACGTGTCCGATGAAGAAAAAATCAAAATTAAGGAAGAAAACAAAACAACATCGTTTTGTATTAACTGTCGAAGCGAGTCGGAGAATCTAACTCGATCCGATAAGGGAGAATGTGAAAAATTGAAGAGTCAGCGTAGCTAAGAAATGATAAAAGAGTGTGTACCCAACAATATCTCTAAACTTTAAAAGGGCATATCCAGCTGTGATGACCTAAGCAGCCCCACCTGAAGGACATATCTTGTAATGAATAAAAACTTTCATTTTCTAAACCAATCAGAAGCTGAACAAAAACCTCATCATCCAAAGCATTGTACTATTAAAGTTTTCATGTGAAATATCATAAAAATGTAGAATCCATGAAACTTTCCATACATATATTTATAGCTTCCAACGGATTTTTTATAGTTGCTAAGTGATATATATCATGACCGATATGTTGAAATACGACATTGTCCCACATAGAAAATTAGATGTAGTTTGGATTGGTTTATAAAAGAGAATGAATACGGAATGATTCCTCACTTTATATGTCATGTATGTGCACACTCTCATTATAATTTCGATTATCTCACTTGCTACAATACAAATTATTAAAATATTATCTAATTTGAATTATAACTCATGAATTCTAATCAAGACTACTAGTTTACTTTTTTCTTAATTGAAATTTCACACGAATTCACCCATCATAGTATTATCATAGAACAAGTATCTTAACATTCTTGTTGTCATAGAATCTACTATGGAAAATGTCACTTAGTAATTTCCAAGAATCTTAAATTAAACTATTTTATCTATATTTTCACTATTGGTTCTTACAACGTAAGTTTCAAGATTTGTCATAGTGGACAGAGCAATCTAGTTTGAGATTTATTTGGATACTTGCAGCCTTCCATTGGCATTGATTCCAAAGATACTGACTTTTTGTGCATATGGGGAACCACTAGAATTAAGACCGAAACATGGGGCTTTGATAGCTGGTTGTGTGAGGAGAACAATTACACTAAGACTCAAGGGAATAAATATCACAGTCAATGGTCTAAAAGCATTACACATAAAGAAGAATAGAATCCTAATGTCGACATAAGCATGCAAAAAGTTGAGTAAAAGAAAGATTTTGAGATATATCTCTAGTGCGCTTTGTGGATGGTCAACGAATGATAAAAAAAGGTGTCATAATCTACACAGCGCAAGGATGGAACGCATAAGTGATAAGGGAATAAGAAACAGTAGTAATTTAAACATCGGACATGCCATTTCATTAAAACAAGTAAAGAGTCTCTAGCTTCTTCCAACTTTATATCTATTGAGATTGATGCTTTGAATTTGGATAATCTAATACTTTGGGCCGTAAGTCCGAATCGTTATTTATATAAGTATGCTATGTGTCATAGAATGTATTAGATTTTCATTTCTTCAGCCTCCAGTAGACTGAAGAAATTTATGTCAAAGTTGTCGGTTTTCCCGACACTACAGCCTCTAGTAGACTGAAGAAATTAATGCCAAATTTCAAGTTATAACCAAATATTCTTACAACCTCAAGTTCGTAGGTTGAAAAAAAAAACCCAAAATTTTCCGGATGATATCAAATCGATGAAAGAAGATGAAGATTTCAAATTAAAGCATCAAGGGGTAGTGTTGAGATTGATGCTTTGAATTTGGATAATCTAATACTTTGGGCCATAAACCCGAATCGTTATCTATATAAATATGTTATGTGTCATAGAATGTATTAGGTTTTCATTTCTCAATATCATAAACTTATAGTCGTTGTCTTTGTTCTTCAAGTTCTTCTTTTATATTTGTTTTCGAATGTGTGGTTTCGTAGCTTCATAGCTATAAGACCACTACTACAATCGTTTATATGTATTTCATTTCATGGTATCGGAGCCGTATATTGAATTTCAGCATTTATCGTTTATCTTTTGTTTTCTACATTTTCGGACTAATCCAAAGCATATGCTTCTAGTTCGGAAGCTACAAAACTCCTTTCAATATCTGCAAAAAAAGACTCACGAACCCTACCTTTGAATTGCGTTTCTACAAATCTTAAGCTCAAACAGACACCCTTTCATTATCAGCGCTAATGTTACAGTTTTATATATAAAGATTCATAAATGTCAAAGGTTTACAAACTAATTCACATAAACCACAGAAGAAGCATACTGCATCAATAAAAGAAACTAGTCATAATGTATCAAATAAAAAGAAATAATCCAGATGGTAAGAAAAGGGTTACAGCTTTACAGGCCAGTCAAAAACTTCATGTTATGAATGAGTTGCTTCCATTGCTCCTACGAAAAGGCATATCAAACAAAATATGAGCATGTTTTAATAAAAATGATTTGTTGGATTATGCCGACGTATGACTTTTCCATCTATACAAAGCCATATCACCCGAAGATTTTCCTATAGAAAATTCAATACTAACCTCTTCATAATCATGAACATTCTAGAAAGATCAAGATGTGTGAGGAGTTTTTTGGTGAAGTAAAGCAACATCTAGAACCTTCTTTGTATTATGATAATCATGTCTACTTTAGAAGAATCTCGATTAAGCTAGAATTATCTATCTTTGTAGTATAAATAAGAGTGATAGCTCATTTTGCAATGTAAAAAACTAAGACCTTAGTTAAAAGCTTGAATATTTTCTCCATAAGCATCCCAAATCCTTGTATTCTCATACTCATAGCCTCTTCAATATCTACTGGTATCGGAGCAAAGATCTGAAAGTTGAGAAACATTTCCGCTGTGAACAATCATGGCCACTATACCCATACAGTCACCTCCAATTTTCAATGGATCCAATTATTATGCATGGACAAACAAAATGCAAGACTATTTCAAGGCACTAGGTTTATGGGATCAGTCTTGGATGACAACAAACTTGAAGTCCCAAAAGAGAAGGCAAAACTAGATGAACGACAAAAGTATGAAAACGCAATGCAAACACAATATAAAAAGATGAAGGTCATCTTCAACGTTGACCGCCTAGACAGAGCAGCGCCATTTTTAAAGTTTCTGAGGAGAGAGTGTGTCTTGTTTGGGACACTATCTTTCTTCCATTTTTTATTAAAAAAACAATTTTAATTAATTTTAAAATAATTATAAAATATAAATATTTATAATATATTTTATCGATAATATTATGATTCTAAAGTATTTGATGTGTAATAACATAAAATTTAAAAATTATAAATGTCCGGACATTTTTGTAGGGATGAGAAGAAAGTTGACTATAAAATTAAACAATAATGATGTGTAGAGAGAGAAAACTGATGTGAAGGAGAGAATGAAGTTTCCAGGCAGACATGATTGAGGATGGCCTAATAAACAGCTCTGTGTCCGATGAACTCTAAATGACCATCATAAATTGTAAAACTGCAAAGGAAGCGTGGGACTTATTGAAGCTCGAATACAGTGGCGCAAAGAGATTAAGACAAGCTAAAATAAATTTTTATCGGTGCCAGTTTGATGTCCTCAAAATGACGAATACCCAAACAATTGATGAGTTCTCAACAATCTCATTCAAGATCGTTAACTAACTAAGACTTGGTTAGTATGCCTAGGAAGTTCGAACCAAAATTAAGTGCTTTGGAAGACTCCAAATATTTAAACACCATATCATCACAAGAACTCCTTAACTCTTTTCGAGGAGTGGAAAGAAGACTGACGTTATATGATGAAGATGACTTAGACCAAGTTTTTCAAACCAAGCTCGGCCACTCAAACAAATTTAGAAGCGGGAAAAATGAGACAAGGCACTTCACACCGTATCAATTTTGCAAAAATAAAAATCATAAGCCTACTGACTGCTGGGGAAATCCAACTCAAGTTTGCAAAATATGTGAAAATAAAGGACATATCGACCATGTTTGCCCACAAAAACGCAAGAGTCTAAGCACAACTGAAGTTACTCAAAGTGTGAGTGATCTTGTTCTGGCATAAATGGAAAATAAGAGTTCAAGCAAGAAACATGAATGGTTGGTGGACAGTGTATGCAACAACCACCTTACAAGAGACATAACATTGTTTCATAATTTTCGTTCAACAAAATACAGAACCCTTTAAATAGCATACTACAACACTATGCAAGTTGCTGGCCTTGGCGATGTCGTCATAGTAATTAAACAAGGTTATGTATCTATTAGAAATGTCCTTCTCGTACCATAAGCATCACACAACTTGCTGAGTCTTGGACGACTCTTGGATGAAGGTTTTGAAGTATACTCAAAATACAGAACTCTAATGATAACAGACAAAAGAGGGATTCCTTTGTATACTATACCCATGAGGAAAAAAAATTTCACTTTCGATTTCAAAAACTTAGAAGTCTCGGTATGTTTTGCTGCTATAGACAAAGGAGATATTTGGCGCAAAAGGCTTGGTCATTATCACTATGAGGCAGTAGAAAAACTTCATAATCAAACCATTGGAATTCCTAATTACATGTCCGAACATACCAGGTGAAATATGTCAAGAAGAAAATATGCATCGACTTCCTTTAGGCTTAAGCAACAACATAGCTCGAGAAAAACTTGAGTTAATTCACTCCGAAATCTGCGGATATATGGACACGATAACACCCACTGGTAATAAATATTTTCTCACATTCATTGATGATTACTCACGCTATACATGGATTTATTTTCTCAAGATAATATCCGAAGTGACTTGTTATTTTAAGAGCTTTCGAACTCTTACTAAGAATTAAGCAGGATGTCGGATTAAGTGTTTAAGATTCGATAACGGTGGTGAGTATAATGACATGATATAAAGGAGTTATGTGAAAAGGAAGGGATCATACATTAGTTCACCAGTCCTTTAATTCCCCAACAAAATGGTGTAAGCGAAAGGAAAAATAAAACCATTGTGGAAATGACTAGATGCCTTCTTCAAGACAAAGGACTACCAATGATCTATTGGGCAAAAGTTGCGAATACTGCAGCCTATCTTTTGAATATGCTAAGCACAAGAGTTCTGGAAGGAAAAACACCATTCAAACTATGGTTTGGTCATAAGCCTGTAGTTGATCACATCAAGATATTTGGCAGCCCGTGTTTCATACATATACCCTAGGAAAAGCAAAAAAAAACTTGATGATAAGGCCAAAAATGGAATACTCTTAGGATACATAGAACAAATCAAAGGATATCGAATTTTGAATCTCTCATAAAACAAGATACAATATAGCAGAGATGTCGTGTTTCATGAAACCAAGAGATGGGACTGGGATCAGCATGTACTCTTATGTAAAGACCATAGCTCAACACAAAATATCGAGACACCAAAGAAAGATGAAAGAGCTGAAATCTTCAAAGATAGTGATGATGAAGAGATTGCGACCAAGTTTAAGAGCCTAGAAGATGTGTACAACCGGTGTCTTGTGATCACAGAACCCTCGAGTCTAGAAACTGCTATAAAACATAAGGGATGGAAGCAAGCTATGTAGAATGATTCGCACATTTGTAGGGGATTAATTATTTAGAGACATTTGCCCCGATAGCACGATTGGACACAATCAAATTAGTATTGGCAATAACTGCAAGCATGAATTGGAAAGTTTTCCATTGGAAGTTAAATAAGCTTTTTAAACGGAGACCTCGAAGATGAAATATTCATCTCACAACCACCAGGTTTTGAAGAGCCGGGAAAAGAAGATCATGTTTTACTCCTCCACAAAGCTCTATATGGACTTAAACAAGCACCACGTGCCTTGGTATATGAAGATTGACCAATACTTCATTTATCAAGGACTTATAAGGAGTCGGAATGATCCTACTCTCTACACAAAGAAAAATGAGAATAAGATAGTCTCACTTTACGTTGATGATCTACTAATTACCGATGGAGATGATTCTGAAGTTTATCTCTTAAAGGAAAATCTAATGCATCACTTTGAAATGTCTTATTTGGGGCTCATGTCATACTTCCTCGGGTTAGAGACCAAACAAGAAAAAGAGTATATATCTCTATCTCAACAAAAGTAAACAAAAGATTTAGTGAGGAAGTTTGGTATAAATGAAGCCAAGCCAAGTCCCATTCCAATGAGTTTTGACACTAAGTTCTCACATGATGATGACTCTGATTTGGTCACCAACAAGTATTTTCGAAGTTTGATTGGAAGTCTACTTTATCTTGTTGCAACTAAACCTGATATCATGTTCGCGGTAAACTATCTTTCAAGATTCATGGGAGAACCTCATGATACGCATCACATTGCAGCAAAGAAAATCGTGAGATACATAAAAGGCATAACTTCATTTGGATTAAAATTTTAAAAGGGAAAAATCTTTGAGTTATAAGGATTAGTGGACAGTGATTATGCAGGGGACTTGGATGATAGCAAAAGCACTACTGGGTATATTTTAACCCTTGGGACAACGCCATTCGTATGGAGTACCAAAAAGCAAGATTTTTTGGCACAATCAAGCGCTGAAGCTGAATATGTAGCCATGTCATCAATTGCAAATCATGCTATGTGGCTCTACAAGTTACTCGAAGATCTTGGCCTTCCTATGAATCAACCAATCACTCTATGGACAGATAGTCAGGCATTAATTGGAATAGCATCAAATCCTACAAGCTTTGGTAGGACAAAACACATTAGAGTAACGTTTCATGCAATTAGAGACTACATTAAGGATGACATAATTCAACCCAAGTAACATCACCACAGAGAATCAGGTTGCATACTTTCTTACAAAGCCTATGTCCCCAAAAAGATTCAATCATTTAAGAATGTTTTATTGGAGTGGTCGACATTGCAAGTAGTAAAGTTCAAGAGATTTATCAGCAAGTGAGGGTGTTGGATTATGCTGACATATCACTTTCCATCTTTACAAAGCCGCAGCACCCGAAGATTTTCCTATAGAAGATGGAATACTCCTCTTCATAATCATGAACATTCTAGAAAGATCAAGAGGTGTGTGGAGTTTTTTGGTGAAGTAAAGCAATATCATGAACCTTCTACTTTAGTGAAGTACTATGATAATCATGTCTACTTTAGAAGAATCTAGATTAAGCTAGGATTATCTATCTTGTAGTAGAAATGGGAGTGATAGCTAATTTTGCAATATAAGAAACTAAGACCTTAAATAAGAGCTTGAATATTTCCTCCATAAGCATCGCAAATCCTTGTGTTATCATACTCATAGCCTCTTCAATATCTACATGATTTGTTATTATCCTTTCTTAATACAAAGTTCATCAATTATCAATATTTAGTCTATACTATGGAAGATGTGCCCAATGAAAAGAGATATGTGTTATGAATGGAGGTCGGGTGATAGCTAAAAGGTTAATGTCGAATGGCGTGGAAGAATGATTGGGGAAATCTAACATGAAGCGGTAATGTTGATCGGCCTAATGTGTCACATTGATCGATCAAGAATACCGGTCGAAAGATTGTGATGAGTATATTTGATAGCGGTTGAACTAGACTTCGATCGGGATTCGAGATTATCGAAGGGGAAAAATTCTTTTTAGTTGACCCACTCTATATATAGAATAAATTACATATTATCTTGTTGGCTACATATATGAAAAAGATACATAGTATCTTATTTGATACATATATGGAGATACATCTTGTTATATAAATATATTGAATATACGGTAAAAAATATAGAATCATAGAATATTGTATAATAGTTGGTAGAATATTTCATAGATTAAACATAATCTGGACTATATAAATAGTGGGTCATACGAGCACAATTTTAAGAAATCAATGGTGTAACATATTATTCTTGTGATAGTGAATTCACGACCGAGGTTTATAGTCACTTGGTTTTCCCAATTTTGGGTTTCAACGCTAAATATTGTGTCTTCTACTTTTCTTCATTTTAGTTTGCTTCTTATTGCATTAATTTTATCTGACCTAGATAACGGGAATTCTTTTCTTCTGTGGAGGGATTTTTTCCAACAATGGGTGGTGGTTGTGGGGTGATGACGGATCTTGGCGATGCAGGAATACCGAGTGATCTCAAAGATGCTTGATGACGACAACTATCGGTATTGGAAGATGTAGATTGAAGGAACTCTTCAATGGCATGATCTCGTTGATGCTCTAAGAAGGATAAACCGAACGAGATGACAGATGACGAGTGGTCGAGAATCGACGAAAAGGATCTCGGGTTTGTGGTGGAAACCTTGACGAGAAACATTGCATTCAACGTACTACGTATGGGATGATGAAGGCAATTGATGATATGTACGCAAAGCCTACATCGACAATCTTAGTGCACATTGCAAACAAACTCTACACCTTGAAGATGGTTAAATGTGGTTCAATTTCCAAACACTTGAACGAGTTCAATAATCTTGTCGGAAAATTTGCATCGATAGAGCACGAAATCAAGATTGATCAACTAACAAATAGTTCTTTACTTGGAACATTGCTAGAAATTTGGAGACCACGGTTGACGTGATTTGTAGCCAACCAGGCAAGTTAAAGTTTATCGATGTGTGTGATCGTTTAATCAATGAGGAAGTGTTGAGATCTAATCAACAATTCAATGACCCTGCATAGTTGGCAACACTTTCGGATCGATATAATAACTGATGGGGCAAGGAGCCACGTAATGACGATGGCGACCGAGATGGTCAATCGAAGGAAAAGACTTGTGAGAAGTCTAAGTCATTTGGCGAACCAGAGTATTTGAATTACGGAAAGAGGAGGCACTTGAAGCGAAAGTGCTTGGAGAAAAGAAGGGATAGATCGTTGTCTATTATTGAGACGGACGATGTACTTAGTTGTATGCAATGAGAGTCCGATCGAGTCATGGATATTTGACTCGGGAGAATCGTTTCACATTTCATTTAATAAAAGTATGTTCGTTAATTTTACGGTCGGAAATCATGGAAATGTCTACGTGGCAGACGTGAAAGCGCTAAAAATTATCAGTCGGGAATACATATTGATCACCTCTAACAATAACAATTTGTTTTTAGATGAAGTAATGTTTATTCCCGATTTGAATAAGCATTTGATTTCAGTTGACCAGCTTGACACAAAGAGATACCGATCGACTTGATGATCATGTCCAGGGGAGCTAAGTTTGGAGTGTGTATATGGGGATCGACACCATGATGTACCGACAGGGTATCACAACACACAATACGGATCTGTAATATGTTCGTCGAAGGAGCAAGGTGACCAAAGGACAAGACTAAACGAGGACATGTTTGAAATCGACACAAAGGTGATGATGCTGGAAAACTAGCATTCTCAAGTTGGAGTGGAACACCGGTTAAGGTGGATCAGTCGGAAAGACCTTTAGGAAAATGAATCGATGAGGATATCAGTGATATAAGGTTGATCATTTGGAAACAGATCCGGGTATGGTCGATCAAACGGCATATCAAAATATAAGAGAACTGTTAGCTTCTACGGTTAGATAATGGAGGGCGGTTAAGCTTCCGAGTAGTGAGAGTTTGCCATGAAGGAAAAAGTAGTGTCCTTGGTGGCCAAGACTTCAGTTCTGTGAAAATTACATATATTGTCACTTCGGTTAAGTTAGTCTTCGGCATGCCCTAATTTGGTTCACTAGATAATTTGAAAAACGAGGACTTTCGTGGGTGAGCACTAGCCTCGAAGGTTGGAGGTGAGAGTCTTACAACTCTCAAATGACATCATGTCGATGCACAAGTGTTAGGTAGACTACGAGGAAAAATGAAGGATTACCCAACTCCAAGTGGGAGATTGTTAGGAAGGAGGTCGGGTGATAGTCGAAGGGCTAGTGTTGATGGACGTGGAAGTCCGAACAAGGGAAATCTAATATGATGTGGTGACGTTGATCGGCTTGGTCGGTCTAGTCTATTGATCATGGATACGGATCGAGCAATTGTGATGAGTATATTTGACGACAATCGGATTAGACTTGGATCGAGATTCGAGATTGTTTAAGGGGAAGATTATTTCTTTAATTGACATATGATATATGTGGAATATGATACAAAGTATCTTGTTGGCTTCATATATGGAAAAGATACGGAGTATCTTGTTGTCTAGGGTATGTTTTGCATGTGTTTTGAGATTTAGAATGCAGTTTGATAATGTATTTTCATAACTTTATCACAGATCAAGAATGCATTCAGTGTTCTGTAATTCATAAATTGAATCGCAGAATGAGAATAATGTTCTGTAAAAAGTTAGATGTAAAATGCATTTTAAGTAATAAATAACCTTATTACCCTTTTGCTTATGAATAAGATTAGATTCAAAATAACTAAATTTGAAATATTCCAAATACAACACAAATACAAACAATATAGGACACTACATAAATTTATAAGCCACGTCGTCCAGGTTGTCCGACTCCACCACGATGCGCTCTCCATAATGTTTCACAAATGTGATCTCTTGCTATCTCTATAGTAACATTAGAATGATAATTTTCTGATTCTTCATATCCTTCACTAGTTCGATCAATTCTATCATGCTTATTTTTGTTGGATTTACATGAGGAAGAAAATTATGTATGGCCATGGTTGCAGGAATTAAAGATACCTTATGTTTGAATTTCAGGTTGTGTCGCATATCATCCAAAATATGAAAATGTTTCTTCCATACACCGAACTACCTTTCAATAACCATCCAAAGAGATGAATGATTGTGATTAAGTAATTCCTTTGGACTATTATATCCCGTAGCACGACGAAAATCGGGCATATGATTAAGCTCCCCACGATAGAGAGCTAAATAACCCATAGTATTGGCGAACCTTGCATCAACTAAATAATATTTTCATGTAAAACATACAAAATGAATAAGAATTGTATATCTATGCGAAGTTATGCATTAATAACATACCTTTGGGTGGTTTAGGAAAATGATATGCATCATCTTCAAGACATCGGGAAAGTATCATATTGACATGCATAATTCCTTCAGATCCAGCCATTACAAAAACAAACCGCATGTTAAAGTCACAAACAACAAGAACATTTTGTGTTGGTTCGTCTTTTCTTCCTATGAAACGAACTTGGTCAAGCTTTGGTATTGAAGCCACAATGTGGGTTCCATCGATAGCTCGTATTGCATCTTTGAAATATGCATACTACTAGGAATTTGACTGTATATAAAGATATACTTCATAGCAATCTTCGGTCGGTGTAACCCATTTTGTTGCCATCCTAAGACACGCCTTAAGGACATTGTGAAAACATGTGTGAACCGTATCTGCTCCTCGTTAGAAAAACTCTTGCATATCTCTATTGCCTTGTGCTTTTCATATTATCATAAGGAACATAACAACCTCATCTTCGACTTTTATGTATTTTCTTCTTTACAAACCAAATTCATTCACAAGATTGCAATAGTAGTGTAAAAAAATGGATGTGTTGATTCTTAGAGATCTATATGCCCTTACATCATGTTTGCCTACCCACGAGCTGATCGATCATGTATTGGTTGTTTCACCATAAATCGATTATAGTACGCAACAACTCCCGCAAAAGCCTCCTTACTCTCTCAGACATTTTGGCTAATGCATGAAAATCGCTCTTCTTCTTCATCACTAGAGGCACCATGATTGGAAGAAGATGAAGATGAACTCATTGTAGAGAAGAATGTTTGAAAACAACCTATGACAACTACATTTTATAGAATATTTTTGTGTTTCTTTCACGGATCCCGTGAAAATTGTGTTTGTTTAAATGTATTGAATAGTAAATGTGTATTTGTTTCACGAATCCCGGGAAAACTGTGTTTCGTCCAAGTTATTGATTCTATTGAATATCAAATGCGAGTTTGTGTCAAGGTATTGAAAAGAAAACATCCAACATCAAGCACAAATTCAATATCGACAATTGTTTTCAAAAGCACAAAAACTTCATAGCATTATAGAGTTCCAATCCTTTCATTTCTTCGATAATGTGGCATCAGAGCAACGTGATGAGTGCCTAGAAACTTTTTCATTGAGATATGACTCAAGCCAGGCTAAACGGTTGGCATCATCGTGAATCAATATGAAAATTTCACGATAAGAACCTTTTGTGAATAACTTCAAGGCCTGACACCATAATGGAACACTAGCTAATATACCGGACATAGAATATAGAACTTCCATACATCGTTGGATACTATGTTATTTCATACCTAATACCTCTTGATGATCTAACTCTGAAATTTCAGTCAAACGTTGGATGGAAGCGGTGATCTTGTTGCTATTGCTACCACGCTCAATTCGTCTTCGTTTTTGAGTAAATGCTGTTTTTTTGTGGAAGAAGGGCAACCAATGTCTTCAGTATTCAACATTGTATCAATATAATTAAAAGATGTCTCGTCATGAACTTGCTCAGTGCCATGATTATATTCTTCAAAGTCAAAGTTCACATCTTCCAATCTTAGCGGTAATATGCATGAACTTGGTGTGTAGCAGTGAGCTCATTCGGCTATAATTCCAACAAACAATTGTTCTTGCATCTCCGGGAGCAATGGTCCTCTATGTCTAAAGGTTTTTGCAGTGGGGCATCTCTACATATCAAATATTATGATAAATTCAATGTGATAACATAACTATTTAACCATCCATATTAAGTAAATGTATGTTAAGTACCTTAATTTTATCATCCCACCAATCGTTATCGGCTCGCAATATATTCATCATCTTATCCTAGACAACACCAGTGCTTGTATATAACTTTTTCCACAATATCCACTCGGACCGGAGATCTCTATACTTGTTCTTGATCTGTCGGAGATTATATGTGCAACTTGTTTCTTTGTTGAACTTGGTGACAATATTATCCCATCCAACCTGTTGAAGGATGTTGTGGGTCTATTTCCAGCTTTCAACTCATCTATACAAATCATGATGTACATCTCAATGCGGGAATTAGTGCAATGAGCTTTTTGTGTCACAACCATCTCTTTCTTTTTTTCATTTGAAACATTGGATTCCATTTGATATGTAGAATATTCAACCTGCACATCATTATCATTAATACAATATATGTAAAACAAACAATTACACAACAATATTATTATTCAATAAACAAATGTATACTACTAAACATTGAATATAATCAACCGATTCCATGTTAAAAGAAATAACATCACAAAATTTCATCATTATTCCAAACAATCAACTGATTTAAGTAATAAACATACATAAGAAAGTGATTTTCAAATAGAAAAGTCATCTCTGATAATGGGAGAGATAAGAAACAAACATAACAAAAAAGTTTATATTCATATAATGATGCTATTTAAGTTATGGTAGCAGTAGAAATAAAGATGAAAGCTTGAAGCTAGAAAACCCAAACAATATAACATATTTCCTAATAGAGCAAATCACAAACACCTCTATCATAAACATAATCGCAACTTCAATTTGGGGTAGGAATAGAGAAACTACTAGCAGTATTACAATATCAGAATTTTGATTTGACCACAAATAGAGAAACACAATATTAGAATTTTCATTTGACCACAAATAGGAAGACAAATAAAAGCAAAAACAAGCAAGATTGTCGTTAAGTCGAAAACACCCAATTTTGATTTCTGATACAAAACAATTGTTCAACGTTTTTATCTGAAACCAAAAAATGATAACTCTGACGGAAATACCACAAAGAAATGGTAAGATTCACAAAACCTAAAGCTAAACCATGAAAATGAAGTGAACAATGAAGAAGACAAGGAAACCAACTTTTACCCCAAATCTATAAACCCAACCAGAATAAGAACATAAGCAATTAGAGATTCGATTCTGGCGCTCGAGGTTTCCATCGATTATCGGGAGTGAATGGGAAGATGCCTCCATCGGAGTTTGCTATTGTGAGAGGAGAATGAAAAAACTCGCTGGAATTTCAAGCAACATTAGGGTTCCAGGGACATTATTGTAATTCTGAAATGTAGAATGTGTTTTGACATGCATATCGGGCCTCCTATCAGATTTTGTGTTGAAGGCAAAAAAAATTTCATCCGAAAACGGATTTTGTGTAAAACGAGAACTTCAATGCGATTGTGTTCTATAACAAAAATGATAATGCATTCTAAAAATGCGCACAGAACATAGACGCAGAGTTACATATATGGAAGAAGATATGGTTTCAGTATCCTCATTGCAACATCAATAACATTATGATGACATTTTCTCATTAACTTGGGCATCATGCTCCGTGAAAAGTTATATCTAATCTAGTGCACCATAAGTACATCAAAGCTCCTATGATGTTTTTGTAATCTTTTTCTTATATTAAATTTTTTTGTATTCCCCTCTACTGTCACTTCTTAAACAAATAAGCTTAAATACCTTTTCTCTCTCAGCCATGTTGCTGAATTCCTTAAATTTAGAGACGACTTCATCCTTTGTTCATATGGGATAAATCCTTGACTTTCTGGTTGCATCATCTATGAATGTAACAAAGTACTTCTTCGCTTCAAAGGATTCAACGTCTATTTCTCCACACATATCAGAATAAACAAGTTGGAGAGGCTCTTCCTTCCTATTTGAGGGTACATTGAAGGCCACTCTATATTTTTTTCCTTTCAAACAGTCTTCATATTGCACTGATCTTGTCCAGTCTTGTTCTGGAATCATTTCTTGATTTATCAAATATTTCAGTCCATCTACAGTGAGATGAGTCATTCTCTTATGCCATAGTTGAATGGATGAGTCAGTTGTGATTGAGATAAGGTGTTCTTGGATTTCCATCTCTGTTGTATAGAGAGTTCTATCTAATCTATGTTTTGCCATGATCATAGATCCCTTTACCAACTTCCATATGCCATCAGAACACACGCTGGTGTATCCTTCCAGATCAAATATGTTTCTAAGAGTAGATTTAATCTTAGCGTCAGAATATGCCTCAGTTGGTTCAAGATCAAGCTGGAACCAGTGTTAGTCCTTACTTCAATAATTTCAATCCCAATAATGATTGAGGCACTGGAATTCCCCATTTTCACCATACCATAGTTTCCTGAAGTGTATGTCTTGAAAAAATCTTTGTTAGGTGTAGCATGATATGAAGTCGTTGTGTCAAAGATCCATTTATGAGATCCATCATGCATCATATTCATTTATTCTACAGAAAGAACAAAAAGTTCATCACCACTGTGTTGTCCAATGCATTTGCATGTTCTAGTTCCTTTTTATTTTCTCTTTTGTGAACTTGCGAGACCCTTTTGAAGTGGATGCAATTTTTCTTCAAATGACCAATTAAACCACAATGGAAACAAGCTCTGGTTTCACCGCCCTGATGAGGGGACTTTGTTCTGTCAGTCGACTTGTCCCCCTTGGACTTTCCTCTCTTTGAGTTATATTATCTGTTCTGTTTTCTATTTTTCCTTTATGTGATAGCAAGAGTTTCTTTATCTTTGTTGGATTCCTTCCTCTTGTCCTCCTCATTCAATTAACTCTCCACCACCACAACAAGGGACAACACTGGGGTTGAGTTTTTTAGGTGACAACAAATGTTTCTCAACTGTCAGAGAGAGTTCCTAATAGCAGCAACGCCTGAAGTTCATCATCTAGCTTTCAATTTTCCCTTGTTAGTTTGTTCACCCAAGTCCTGGAACTGATTTAAGTGCTCGGCCATCGATTGTATGTCTCCATATTGAATATTTACAAGCTTCTTAATTGTTCCAACTTTGTTATGTACATTTTTCCTTTCGCAGATCATTTCTAGCTTTTCCCATACTGTCCTAGCATCTGTTTCTTGGCCAATATGATGAAATAAGCTAAGATCTACCCATGACCTGATGAATGCAATGGTCTTCTTATTCATCATTCTCCATTATAGTATTTCTACTTTCTCAGGCTTGATTTTAGATTCAATAACTATCCAAAGATCCCTGCAAGATAACATATCTTTCATCTTGACTATCCATATGGAGTAGTTACTAGATGCCAGTTTGATCATCGGTACAACTGACTCATCCATTTATCATCAACCTAGCAATAACACAGCTTCAGTACCACTTGTAAGCGCATAATCGTTTCTTAATAAACCAATATCTCTTGCACTTGATTTTGAATGATGTTTTCTATGTTTTAAGCAACACAAAGGCTTATACGTGGAACCCAAGTGCCGGGAGAAAACCACAGGTAAAGCACCTTAACCAATCCATTAACATCAATCAAGAAACAACAGATTACAACTTGAATATGGAGATCACAACACCCTTTCAAATGCAACAATCACAAGATCATGTTGAACTAATCTGGATTATCTTTCTTGCTCGATCATAACCTTCCTGATGCGTAAGACAAGCTTCAAGATATCAACTTTGTTATGTAGTTCTTCCTTTTGCTAGAAGACAGAATCCACAATCCTTCTCTGCGTCCATCCTCTCTATTTGTTTACCTTGAAAGCCATTATTCTCACTAGGGCCTTTTCGTCTGGGTCAGCCCATCAATGAGTATCCTCAAGCATTGGATCATATGCCCACATAAGAGAGCGACAAAGCAACGTCAGAACGTCAGAGGGGGGGGAGGTATGTGGGAATGATTGGAGCAACCGTGAGATGAAAGGAATGGAAATTAATTGTGTACAAAGTAGCACCCCACAAATGGGGTGAATCGCCAATTACGAAATTATCCATGTGGTAATACATAGACATTACATGGCTTATTTTGTAATTGACAATTTCGTAATTACAAAATACTTCAAATACAAAATAAATTTTAAAAAATATGGTAGAAAACTTGGATTTTTGTCAAAAGTACCCTTATTTTCCATTCCATCTTTCAATAATACTCTTTTTAAAATCCATTTCAAAATACATTTCTTTCTTTTTTTAATTATAAAAAATTCTCATAGATAATATTTACAAGTTAGGGGTCATATTTGAAATTTTAAAAACATTAAAAAATATAAGTTGGAGTGAAATAAATGGTAAACGGCCGGTACGATGAAAACCGAGCTTAACTTGTGTTTGATCGGTATCGCATGGCACCGGATTTCCGGGTGATGAGAACTCTAGGACCGGGCACCTTGCAATGGATGAGGCATAATAACGATTGGGCCGATCCATATGGTGGAAGCTGTAACGACCCTAATTCGGGACTAGCTGTTTTGGTAAAGCGTACTAAATAAAACGAAACGTTCGAATGTAAACTTAAAACATAGTTCGGAAACATTAAAGTTTAACAACATAATTTAGAGTGTTCTCAAAAGACTGGACTCTATCACCGGAAAACCGACGACCTCCTTCCCATGCCCTTCTCATACCTCGTCCGCGTCACCTACAAAATCGGTAAAGCGGTCACAATTTATTAAAGGAAACTTCACACACGCTACACATTATCTTTTCATTTCTTAATTAAACCGTACACACACGCGTGAATCATTCCTTTTAACCGTTTTCTTATTTCCTTCTTCTTTTACCCTTATCATTCCCCTCATACTTTAACTTTACTGTTGCCGAGAGTAACATGCTCGGTAGATGTCCCGCCCAAGCCAACCGTTAGCTGTTGGATGACTCGACGGGCCATATGCTTCCCTTCCCCGGGTGGGTACTTAGGCGCTACCCCTTTTCCCACCCGGATCCGTTCTGCCCTTTTCGTACGTATCTTTCCATCTTTGGAACTTATCGTTCCCTTCATCAGGCATGCCCTTCCTTTGGCGAATCGTGTACTAGGCACGATGCCGGGTTCGGTCGGACGGTCCATCCTTCCTCACCCCGAGTCTTATTAACATTTATCTTATTCATTCGTGTCTTTTTCTTTCTTCCTTAATGACCCAATCTCGTTCCCTAAGTCCGAACCTTCCCTTACTATATTGTGTTCACTCCGCTTACCGTTTTCTTTCGCTCGTTATAGTACCTTCGTACTTCCCTGCATTTCGTAACAGGTCTTAGTGGTCAATTCCCGACGTTATTATCTTATTGTTAACTATGTGATTACCGTAGACCTTACGTATCCCTTCTCCCTTACGATCCGGCGTTGGAACGCGACGAAAACACCCGGTTCTAAGAATTTCCACGATAATTCCCTTCATAACCGAAATTTCGCTATAATTTCCTTCTTAGGGCCAAATCCGCGATAATTTCCTTCTTCGATATTTTTCTCGATAATTTCCTTCTTCGTTACAAATCCTGGATAATTTCCTTCTTCGATATTTTCCGCGATAATTTTGTTCTTCGTTACAAATCCGCGATAATTTTGTTCTTCGTCACAAATCCGCGACAATTTTGACTTTGTTTCAAAATCCGCGAAAATTCTCTTGCACCATTTTTTTCGCGATAATCTTTGCATGCATGAAAATTCGCGATAATTTTCTCTTTCGCGACAATTTTCGTGTTTTGCGGGTTTTTTCGTGGATTTCCGTGGCTTAATGATGATTAACTCGTTTTTGGGCCTCCCCACCCCTATTTATAGACATCTTAACTTCCCAAATTCACATTTTGACCCCTCATTCTTTTCATTTTGACCCTTCCTTTATCTTTTGCTTTAATTTTCTATTTTTCGTTTCATTTTACATTCTTTCATTCCCGTATCTCTCGTTATTACTTGTCTAGACTTTACCGCTACTTTCCCTACTATTTGTTCCATCATTCCTTTTTTTCCTGGCTATTACAGAAGCGAACTTGTGCAGTCCATTAGTACACTTAATGTATAATGGCTCGATGTTCTACGAAAGGACCGAAGATAACTTTGGCGAAATAAAATGTTTTCTGACAACTGGCTTCGTGGTTCGGTCCAAACGGTTACAAACCCACACTTTCCACGCTTCGGGCCTTCACACGTTTTCCACGCCTCGGGCCCGATCACGCAGACCACGCCTCGATCCCGGCCTTGTTTTACATCGCGCGACAACAACCTCTAACAAACCTGTCAGAGGCGGTTACAGAGCGTGAATTACACACGCCATTGACTCTATAAATACAGAGCACAACGACGGAAATAGCAGGACCTTTTGGATGCGTAAGAACATGCCGTTACCCTGCTGAAGTTCTTGTTGCTTTCTTATTCCTTGTCATTTTCTTCAAACCTCTGCGGTATTCTGTAATGGATTGCTTGATTAGTTAACGGGCTAAGAGCTTAATTCGCTCCTAGTCAAGTGGTTTTCTCCCCAATTCCTGGGGTTTCCACTATAAATCGTTGTGCCTCATTGTTATTTCCAATTTCTTAATCGTTTTCCCATAAAAAACAAATCAAAACCGAGTTCGTTTGCTGACTAACCGGATGACTAACCGGATGGCTGTCCGTGGGGACGATTCTCTAATCCCATTTGAGTTTTCTACCAGGGATAGGATAATCAAAGGCATGGCGGCTGAAACTTCGACAAATGACAGTGACGTGCTTCCCGACAGTCTCCCAGCACCAACATTCACTGTACAGGATCTGGAAGTTGTAGTCAGGAAGGTGGTACTAGAAATTACGTCGGAGAGAAGTGGAACAGAACCACCGGCTGTTTCAAGCCATGTTCCTAAAAGCAGAGGATACGAGAGTGATCTTGACGAGCGCAGCACTGATGAGGAAGAATTAATCATCAGGCGCGGTGTAAAAACGAGGAGGCCTAGATATCGATCTACTCCTCCCCCCCGGCTAGGGCTTTAACTCCCGCTCATGGAAATGATCAGGAGCAGATGGAGCGACGAATTGACGAGCTCACCAGGGAGTTGGAGATCATGCGTGCACTGAAGGATTGCTAACCTAATCTGGGACGCAATCCTGGTTTATTCAACAGGGCCATGGTGGCCCCAATAAGGCGAAATAAGGACGATGACTGGTGGCATAATCTGCATGCGGTCCAGGCATCGTCCCAACAATCTGAAGGCGTGTCAGCCTCTTTGGGAGATTTGATGCTCCCCTTTTCTGAAGAGATATAGGCAGCAGTCCCAGATCGGCATTATCGCAATCCCGAGAGGTTGCCGACGTTTCACGGTGACAGTGATCCGATCGATCACGTTGCCGACTTTGAGTTATGCATGGGAACGGTTCGGGCCTCAGATTCGCTGAAGTGCCGCATCCTCGCTGCAGGATTACAAGGCGACACCCGAAAGTGGTTCAAAAATCTGCCGGCCCGATCCATACAGTCGTATGGTGGATTTATTTTGGCTTTCTCAGAGCTGTTTGCTCCAAATGTAGGACCGACCCGAAGCAGGCATGAACTATACCAGTTGAAATATATCCCAGCAAAAATGAGTCTTCGGTCCTTCATGGAGAAGTTCAATAGGACTGCCCGGGGCATCAAACTTGAGCTCCGGGACAAGATTGACATTCTACAGCAGGTCTTGGGACCGTGCGGCCTTTCGGCCAGTTTGGTAAAGAGCCCACCATCCACCTTGGGTAAACTCTTTCAGGAAATCAACAAGTACATTAAGGTGGATGAAGCGCTGGGGCTAGGCTATCGGAAACCTAGTGGGAATTCTGAGCCCGCAGGTGATCATAGGGTTTTTTACCCTAAGAAGCAGTGGCGAGAAGTAGCAGCTGTAGGCGAGAAAGATGTCCCCCCAAAGCAGGAGGACAATCGGGTGTATTGCGAACAACATCATAATCGCGATCACTCGACCCTGAAGTGCCCGCTGTTGAAAGAGACAGTAGCGGCAATGAGTAAAGAAAAGCCCGACCGGAATGCTCAGAAGGGCAAACAAGCGGAATCCCCCCGAAAGGGCCACCAGGGTGACGACCGTCACAGGTCGCGGGGAAGGGATAATCGTGGACAACCCCGAAACTATAATGATCGGACGGAGGACCGACGGTCTCCTCCGCCAGAACAAGATAGAGGCCAACACGGTCGAGAGAACCGTGGTCAGGGCCGAAGAAGAAGATGGCGGGGCCGTGGTGGCAAAGCCCAGCAGAACGAGGGTGGAAGACAGGAGCAAGCCGCTCCTCCACCTACAGAAATAGGTGCTCAACCTCCTCAAAATGAGGCGCCACCAAAAGATGTAGCCAGAGATATTTATGTTATCTCCGGTGGTCTGAGAATAAATGAATATGTCCGGGACAGAAAGAGAACCGCGCGCGGAGACTCCGCTGAGAGCTCCGAATCTGTGGCGCTGGTTAAGCATGATCCCGCTGAACGATCCCCCCCTTTCGGGGAAGATATCACTTTCACTATGGCCGATCGGGAAGGGATCATCGATCCATGCGATGATCCTCTTACTATTACTGGAATCATCAGAAATCGCCGTGTCCACAGGATCCTAGTGGACACCGGGGCTTCGTGCAATTTAATGAAGCGCGAAGTCGCTAAAATGTTGGGAGCTGCTGCTCATGACCTCCCGATCGCTAATATAACCATCTGGTCGTTCAACCAGAGAAGGGTCATTCCTTGCGGGAAGATCTTATTCCCAGTCACCCTTGGAGAACCATCCAAGGACCGATCGGAGGATTTGGAATTCATTGTCATTGAAGTCGACTTGGCTTACAACGTCATTATCGGACGGACCGACCTCAGTAAGTTCGAGGCGGTCCCATCTATTTATCATATGATGCTCAAATTCCCCTCCATTCATGGAGTTATTTCTGTCAAGGAGGATCAGAAGGTAGCTAGACAATGCTACATGAGCTCGTGCCGAACATTGGCACCTATCAAAAGGGCCCGGTTAGATCTGCTGGAAGAGCAGCCGCACCCGAGGCAAGCAATGGAACCCGTGGGGTTCAAATTGATTAATCTGGTTGAGGATGACTCAACCAAAACAACTCTCATCGGGGCACACTTAGCCCCTGCTTTTGAAAAAGAACTGATCCACTTGCTGAGAAGCCACGTGGATATATTCGCATGGACCCCGGACGATGTTCCGGGGATTGACCGATCCGATAGTGAACATCGGATCAACACCGAGCCTAGAATGAAGCCTGTTAGGCAGAAGAGGAGACGCTATTCTCCCGAAAAAATCGAGATCATCCGGGCTGAGGTAAACAAATTGCTACGGCCATGATTCATCAGAGAGATCCACTATACTGAATAGGTTGCAAACCCAGTAGTGGTCTCCAAACCAGATGTGAAATGACGGATGTGAATCGATTTCACCGATGTTAACAAAAGTTGTGATGCTTTGTCTGGCAGCACCATGATGAGTACCATGGATGCTTATTTTGGGTACCATCAAATCTTCCTAGCTGAAGAAGATCATAAGAAGTCATCATTCATGACCGAATATGGTGTTTATTGTTATGTGGTTATATCGTTCGGTCTCAAAAATGATGGAGCAACATATCAAAGGTTGGTCAACAAAATCTTTAGAGAATTGATCGGCCATATGATGGAAGTTTATGTTGATGATATGATTGTTAAATCTATGAATGAAGAAGATCATCTTTCTTATTTGTCTCGTTGTTTCGAAGTATGCCGCTTCGGGATCCGAAGTGGAAAATTTTTAGGATATTACGTTTCTATAAAAAAGCATAGAGGTTAACCCTGAGAAAGTGCAGGCTATCATTGATATGCAACCTCCAAGAAACAAAAGAGAATTTCATAGGCTTACTGGCCCACTCGCGGCGCTAAGCAGATTTATTTCAAAATCCACAAATCGGGCTCTACCTTTTTTGAGAGTGCTAAGAAAAGCAAGTCATATTGATTGGACCAAAGAATGCGATCGGGCCTTTTCCGAGCTGAAGACTTATTTAAGCACTCCCCCGGTGATGGTAAGTCCAACTTGTGATGAACCTTTGGGGTTGTATCTTGATGTATAAGAAGTTGCCGTCAGCGCAGCTCTGGTGACCATCCGAGACGATATTCATAGACCCGTTTATTATGTAATCCATTTTCTGGTATCTGGTGAAACCAGATATTCCACCTTGGAAAAATTCATGCTGGCTATGAAAAAAGCTGCATCCAAGCTGAAACATTACTTTGAAGGCCGAACAATCTATGTTTATACGGATCAACCTCTGAAGGTGGTCCTTAAACAAAAGGATTTGAATGAGAGATTAGCAAAATGGGCTATCAAACTCAGCGCTATGTATCTGGAATTCTTGTTCCGAATGGCGATCAAGGCTCAGGTTCTAGCCGACTTTGTGGTTGAAATGAAACGATCGGCCATATATCTTAACCAAGAGGATGATCGATGGACGATCCACGTAGATGGGTCGACCTTCGGAGGAAGAGGAGCAGACATTATCTAAACAACGGTACAAGGTGATCTTATTCAATCCGTAGTTAAAGTTTCCTTTGCTGGAACAAATAATGTGGTAGAATACGAGGCTGTATTATCGGGAATTACCTTGACTCGAAAAATGGGAGTTAGAAGAGTGCGAATGTTCTCAGACTCAAAGTTAGTAGTGGAACAGTTTGCAGGGAGATTTGAAACTCATGATCCGATGATGAGATTATATTGTGCCAAAGTCCTGGAATTATCCAAAAAATTCAGTGAGTTTTGTCTTGACCACGTGCCACAAGAGTAGAATAAGTTTTCCGACGCACTCGTGAAATTGGCCGCGGGCATACCTGACATAGAGCCGAGCACAATTTCGGTTCATATCCACGACCGACATTCGATCGAGATATCAGTGACCAAACAGTCTATTGAAGAGATCGGGGCTCTATGCCATGAACTCCAGGGTTTGAATATTAACGCTACAGAATCTCCTGGGGAACCCAATTGTATGGATCCCTTTATTAAATACCTTACAAATGGCTATCTCCCTGAAGACAAGTCTGAAGCCAGAAAAATAGAAGTCCATGCTAAGATATTTATCTTGGCTGACGGACGCTTGTTTAAAAAGAGTTTTGAGGGCCGCTTCTGCGCTGCTTATCTCTTATTGAGGCTGAAGCCGTCATGATTTATGTTCATGAAGGGATATGCGACATTCATTCAGGGGCTCGATCTTTATACCACCGCATCATTAGAGTTGGATATTTTTTGCCAACGTTGCTTGCAGATGCCAAAAAATACACTAAACGTTGTGCCATATGTCAGTACCATGCTCCGATCCCGCAATTGTCTGGGGATCCCTTATCGGTTACCCCATTGCCTTGTCCGTTTGACAGATGGGGGATTGATATCCTCGGACCTTTCCCTCAGTCAATAGGGCAAGGAAATTTTTGTATTGTAGCGGTGGAGTATTACTCGAAGTGGATTGAAGCAGAAGCAGTAGCCATCATCTCAGAGAAGGTGTCAAACACTTCTTATGGAGGAATATCGTGAGCCGCTTCGGGGTTTCCCGAGCACTCATATCAGATAATGGGACTCAGTTCCGCAGAAAGAACATACGAGATTTATGCACCAAGTTGGGCATCATCCAACATTTCTCGTCAGTAGCCCATACCCAAACTAATGGACTTACGGAGGTATCTAACAAGGTTATCCTGAAAGGGTTGAAGACCAAGTTAGAAGATTTTGGAGGGAAATGGCATGAACACATCTACGAGGTCTTTTGGGCATACCGAACTACACCTCGCTCAACAACCCATGAATCACCTTTCTCATTGGTGTATGGGATCGAAGCTGTTAGCCCGGTGGAGGTTGCCATCCGATCACCTCGGATATCTCAATATGATGAGCATATGAATGATGAAAGGATATTTTTGGACCTCGAGATGATCGAAGAAAAGAGATATGCGATTTACGCCCGGATTCGTGCTTATCAGAGAACTATGGAACGGGCCCATAACAAACGAGTCCTCCCAAGGGAATTCTTTGAATGCGATCTCGTCCTCAGAAGCATAAAAGTGCAGAGGAACGTCGGAATGCTGGACAGAAATTGGGAGGGACCGTATCGAATATCAAAGAAATTGGAATCAGGTGCGTATAAACTTGAAACATTGGATGGTATAGAGGTCCCCAGAACTTGAAATGTCATGAATTTAAGGCGATACTTCTTGTGAACTTTCGATTAACTTGTTTGACTTAATAAACGTACATTTCTTTAAACGTAAGCCGAAAACAAGTAAGTACAAAACAAATTATTTCTAATTGAGTGATGGACCGATCTTGAAGTTGGGTGATTTAGGATGAATCTGGACTGATGACCGAAGCTTCCTATCCGCAAGGCTCCCAAGTTGTAGTGATCGCTCTGATGAGTCAGATGCTCCTACACTTGCCTAGTCCCATGGATAAGTTGCGATTATCCCAGAACTCATTATGAACTAAAACACTCCCTTCAACGGCATTCATTCTTGGAGAATGGCCTTTGTACTTACAAAATTTTCCACGAAAAGAGGAATGGGGGAGTCAACATATCGAAACACAAGTTCGGTCCTATTATGAGACATGTGATGAGCAAAAGCTTAGCCAATATAACCTACGGGACTTCAGTAGAACCAAGGTTCGACCGAAGCTTATAGGGACTCATATTGAACCTGGACCGCATCTTTCTAATCAGGATGTGATTCCAAGGACGGAATAAGAGTGATCCACATACAATGTAAAACGACCGATCCAATCAGAATTGACATGAGTGAGTCAAACATAATATATGGGACTGATGGGCTAACACCCTATAAACATCCCTGATCTTATACTTGGTGGTTAAAACACTCTTATTAATATGAAACATGTTAATTCACATAAAAGTCGGTTACAATATTTTGTTCTGACAATTAAGAAGACAGGAATTAGGAGGAAAAAGTCGTATATTGAAAACAAGGAGCAAAGCAGGTACAAAATACAACTGAAATTTAACTACCCTGTCCATCTTCCTTGTCTTCAATTCCTTGCTCCTACGGTTCGGTCCGGGCCGCGAGTTGCTTCAGTTCTTCTTCTTGATCGGCCACCTTTTGGTTGACCGCTTTCTCCATCTCCTCAAAGAGATAGAAGAAAGGATCATCTTCCAGAACAGGCTCTTCCAAAGTTGGAATAACCTGGAATTTGTCATCTCTTTCAAGTGGCTCAATCGCCTTCCATCGCTCATCCAAAGGGGAAAGCCCGAACTGCTTTATAACCTGCTTTCGCATGTTATCCAGGTATTTTGCAGTATACATCCCATGTATGTTATCCGCCAAAGCGAATAACAAAGGGGACCGAGCAATGCCTAGGACTGCTTCCCAGACCGAACCTTCAGCCGAAGTGCAGGTCCTTGTCAATTCCTCTTCCAGGGTCGCCTTTTCTTCTTGGGCCTGAAGGAGAAGTTCGTTTAGCTTATTTCTCTTCTCCTGGGCCTGACCCTGAACTTGGTTGACCTCTTCTTCCTTGGCCCGCAGCTTGGCCTCCAGATCAAAAATTCGTCCCTGAGCTGTTTTCCCTATCTGCTCCAGCTCAGAGACTTTATTTGCTAAGATCGAGACTTCGGTCCCAGCTCTTAGCAGTTCATTGTCCAGTCGGTTCCGGTCCTCCTGTACCGTGACCAACTCACCATGTTTGATCTCAACTTGCCTTTTTGCAAGGTCAAGTTGATCTTGGACTTGTTGGGACACAACACTGCCGCCCTGGTTCTTCTCCACAGTGATGGTAGTTGTGAAGGCTTTCCTCAGCATCTGCATAAGATAATAATATCAAAAACAAAAAAGTAAATCTTCAGGCCTTAATATAAAAGAAAATTACATTGGTGGTGAGGTCGAGGAAGCCCTCAATAATTTCTTCCCCAGACATGTCTGCTTGGACATTGTCTAGGTTTTGCTCTCCATAAAGGCAAAAATCCTTCAGAAAAGCACTTCTCCATGAGGTTAGTTTCCTCCCCTTACTGAACCTGTCTAGCAGGCCTAAGGCAACTCCCCAGTCGGAGTTAGACTTAGGGCCTGAGGCAGGCTCCTTCAAAATGATTCCCTTAGAGGAGACCGAAGTACTCCCCCCTTTCTTCATCCGTTTGAGATCCCTCGGGGCTTCTGCTTCGGTCGCCCTCTTCCCTATTCCTAAGGGGATCGGCGGCAGAGAGACGTTCGCCTTCAGATGAGGACCGGGGAGAACCTTCTCCACGGGAACGGCTCCCTGCAGCAATAAAGCAATTGTATTAGCATTAATAAAGGAGTTGTTTCCGATTTGGTAGAGGTCGGATAACCTCAAAGAACGAATCTGAGCCGTTATCACCTCCTCTACCACTCCAAATACCCAAAACGTGGGCCCTTCTCCCGTTGAGGGCTGCCCTGTGCAGCGCAGGGTCAGTGTGCCCGCGCTGGTGGTTTAGATCGGGGGGTTCCCGGACCCCGATGGAACCAGCATACCCCCCGTTAATGCTTCGCGTTGTCCTTCAGAAGGACGGACCGAAGCAGCAGCCATACGCTTGAACCGAGAGCTAGGCATCGTCTCAGTCGAGTCTGCAAAACAAATACATAAGGATCAGGAAAGGATAGAATAAAAACATTACTTCATACCCGATCCTTCTGACGGATTTGAACTAGAAAACATCCCCTTCGGGGCTGGGGCTCCGGTCCTACCCACGACACCTATTTCTATCAATATTTTCTCCCGAAGCAGCTCCGTTCGCTTAAGGAGTTCTTCGGGAGGGGGGAACATCGCAAGTGTATTTGCGCTGTCCGGACGAGAAGGGTTGAACCTAGTTCAGTCCAACTGACCTATGCGTGGGTGAGTTATGCGTGGCCACACATTCAACATGTCCTGTTTTGGGACTGTTATCCACACATAACAAGACTCCCACGCATGGAGAGACTCTTCTTTATCGACTTTAGCGCACTCTTTAGTGCGCACCGCTATATAGTATAGTTTGCGGCATCCTAACAGACCTTTACCCCTTCGGGACCCACCAAGAACAGGTTGAAAAAATGTTCTAAGGTCGGGGCCCTGTTCTGTTGGTGGCAATAAAATATGAACGCCACTATATATACATAACTACCCGGAAATAACGCAAAAGTAGGGCAGTGAATATCGTTAAGAACGGCTGCAACATAAGGATACAGCGGAAAACGAAGTACGCACTTTAAAGAAGCGTAACTGACCGGAATAGCGGATGCCGACACATTCATTTCCGCCGGAAGGAAACATGGAATATCTTCCCGTCCCTTCCAGATGGAATAATGTGCCGGAATTTAAAACCTAGACTTAAACTCCTCAAACTCAAACATGGCTGGGTATCTCATTTTATGAGGAGCCATAGTATATACCTTAATGAAAATCGGAATGAAATGGGTTGAACGGGAAACCGATTGAGGGCGCAGAGAGCTCGATTTGCAATTCTTCCTTCGCGAAATGACGATGAGGAGAAACAGTACCCAAAACCCCGATTTAAATATTAATTTCCCGACCAATGGTGAGCTGCCACGTAATATTGCCATAGACAATGGCAGTACAAGCACACTCATCACACCTGTTGAGTTATCGAATGTGAAGATGCGCAAACCTGGATATTAATATTTAAAAAATAACAAGGATAAAAGTATAACACGAATATACGCTATTGAGTTTTAAATACAAATCAATTCCTACACTTGTAAACTTAAGTGAAAGATCGGTCCATTCGACGCTCACCACCAGCAGGTACGGTCTCATGTTCTCACGAATGTGTAAACATTGTGTGATCGGCCTTGTATCACCTCTATTATGGCAATCAAGCCCGAGGGGCTAGTGATGAGAACTCTAGGACCGGGCACCCTGCAACGGATGAGACCCAATAACGATTGGGCCGATCCATATGGTGGAAGCGAACTTGTGCAGCCCATTAGTACACTTAATGTATAATGGCCCGATGTTCTACGAAATGACTGAAGATAACTTTGGCGAAATAAAACGTTTTCTGACAACTCGCTCCGTGGTTCGGTCCAAACGGTTACAAACCCGCGCTTTCCACGCTTCGGGCCTTCACACGTTTACCACGCCTCAGGCTCGATCACGCAGACCACGCCTCGGTCCCGACCTCGTTTTACAAACCTGTCAGAGGCGGTTACAGAGCGTGAATTACACACGCCATTGACTCTATAAATACAGAGCACAACGACGGAAATAGCAAGACCTTTTGGATGCGTAGGAACATGCCGTTACCCTACTGAAGTTCTTGCTGCTTTCTTATTCATTGTCATTTTCTTCAAACCTCTGTGTTATTCTGTAATGGATTGCTTGATTGGTGAACAGGCTAAGAGCTTAATTCGCTCTTAGTCAAGTGGTTTTCTCCCTAATTCCTGGGTTTCCACTATAAATCGTTGTGCCTCATTGTTATTTCCAATTTCTTAATTGTTTTCCCATAAAAAACAAATCAAAACCGAGTTCGTTTGCTGACGAACCGAATGACTGTTAGTACCCCTAAAAAGGGACCATAACACCGGGTTAACCTAGAAAAATAATTTTTTTTATTTTTAGATTAAACTAAAAAATTCAGTAAAGGCCGGTATACCCTCTGGTCGTACCGGTCCTGACTGAAACGATACCCGGACCGGTATGAAAATATTGGTTTAAGAATTTTTTTAAATTTCCGGTATACCAGAAATTTCGATCGTACCGGTTTCTGTACCGGATATGTATTGGATATACCATATATACATCCTAATATTAAATTAAATTATAAAGTATTCATATATTTTTTCCTAAGTTAAATAAGTTAGACCCAACCGGAACTGTGCAAAAACTCGTACCGGCAGATATTTTATCAAAATACCGACCGAAACCGGTACGACCAAAATTTCTGGTATAACGGATCAGTATACTGAAAATGTAAAACATTGCTTTAACCAATGTTATCATATCGGTACGGGGTACCGTTTCAGTGTTTAAACCAATGTTTTCATATTGATTAAACCAATGTTTTCATATTGGAACAGTATGACTAGTATCGCCGGGGTGGTATAACAGTCGGTATGAAATTTTTCATTTTTTAAAAAAAAATTAAAAATTTTATTTTTCCGGGTAGACCCAAAAAACCTGGGTTCTAATCCAAAAACCCGGTACCGAGTTTAACCGGTCGAAACACCGATTAAGCTAGATTTTCATCGTACCCTCGATATACCGGGCTGTATGAAAACATTAGGTTAAAACATATCTATTTATTTCACTCCAACTTAAATTTTTTAATGTTTTCAAAATTTCAAATATGAACATAACTTATAAATATTATATATAAGAATTTTTTATAATTAAAAAAAGAAAGAAATGTACTTTTGAAATTAATTTTAAAAAGGGTATACTTTTGAAAGATAGAATGGAAAATAAAGGTAATTTTGAAAAAGCACCAAATAAAGGACCGGTACGACTTGTACGACAGGATGGTATACCGATCGGTACTAAATTTTTTATTTTTTATTTAAAAATAAAAAATAAATTTATTTTTCCAGGTTAACACAGAAACCCGGTACCATGCAAAACCGATCGAAACACCGGTTAACTCGGTTTTAATCGTGCCGGCGATTTACCATTTATTTCACTCCAACTTATATTTTTAATGTTTTTAAAATTTCAAATATGACCCCTAACTTGTAAATATTATATACGAGAATTTTTTATAATTAAAAAGCCACTAGAAAACTTGCTTACCCAAACTAATGTGGGGGCAAAAACTGAATATACATCGTCAATTTCTATAGAAAAAACCTATGCTTTAAAACTGTGGTTCAACCCTCCGATTAGACCGGTTGAACTGCAAACCGTGATTTACACGGTTCGATCTAAATGGGAGAAACTTCTAAGTCACAATTTTCATTTCCAACTATTAATTCTCGTGTTGGACACTTTTATTCTCTGTAGCCTCAACAGAGCTGATACAAGTTTCCTCCGCCAAATAGTGTTAAGGAGAAGAGTTTAATTGTCATAATCTCTAGCCACAACAGTCTTCTTCCCCGCTGTAAGTTTTTGAACAGGTACCTACTCCTAAACTCTCGAATCTCCCCTGTTTGGACTTTGGGGTAAAGTTATTTTTCAAATAGTGTTGTTCAACTATCACTATGTTCATCCGTTGTACAAGTTTATTGAGACAAACTAAATGTAATTTGATTCATTGTATTTTTTAACCATTTTTATCATGTGAGTTGTGACTAAAAAATACACATTCGTTTCCCAAAAATTGATTCGTTACATTATTTTTAACTTATGTATTTGCCATCAACGAATCATTGCAATTGATGTTAATTATTTTGGTTAATTACTTATTACTTTGGTTTATGACAAACCAAATAAATGAATATGATTGAATCTATTTCATTGTTATGTTTTGTAGTTAACTTACTGCATATTTTATTCATGAGAAAAGTTATATTTTTAATGTTAGATGTCATTACTAAAAAGATTACATTAGAAATAGATGTATACTTGGAGGAGATAAAATTATATCGTGCAAAAACTTGGAAGCTTTGGTCGAATTATTGTCATAGATGCTAGGAAGAACAAGAAACATCAACGAGGTTTGTCAATTCAATACTTATTTATTAATAATATGTTATTTTGCTATTATTTATGGATTATATTTGCTAGCTGATTGGTATAAATTATTTGGTGGAAGTGTTCCTGAATTGAAAAAACTAGCCATAAAATTCTTGGTCAAACAAGCTCTTCATCTTGTTGGGAAAGGAATTGGAAAATATTCGATCAAATTCATACACCGAAAAGAAATAGATTGGAGCATCATAGATTCGATACACTTGTGTTTGTGCGTTACAATAAAAAACTTAAATATAGGTAATATACACTATATTAGTTGTACTTTTGCATTTGTTTTGTTGTTTTTTGACTTGTTTTTTAAACTCTAAGTTGGTAGTTAACCTTATCTTGTTATTTTTTAGTTTTCTTATAATGAAAGTGTAAAAAATGTAGGTGGAATGGAAAGAATGATGATTTTCAATCGATCGATCTTGACAACATTGAGGACATTGATGCATGGATTTTAGAAGATTCATTACACGAGGTTGAAAATATGGATACAATGCTCTACGAAGAGTTAGATTCTCCGATTTATGAGAAGGAAGACGAAGTATGAGAAGAAGGTGAGAAATTTTTGCAATGATTAATTATTATGTAATATATGCGTTACTATTGGTAAAACTTTGGTATTCTATTTGATTGAAATAGGAATTTCAAGAATTCTACCAGATTTTGGTCCATTTAACTATGAATCATTTCAAGTGCAACTAGAAGATATGGACTCCGATGGTCATGAGTTTAACTAAGGTATTCCTTTTTTATTTTATCGTATACTTAGTTCATGGAGTTTTTGGAGTAATCAAATGAGACATTATCACATTTGATTTATCTTACATTTGGTTCACTTGCTTATATTTTTTTTGATTTGTGAAGATATTTGGAGATGTAGTATTTTGTTTTGATTTGTGACACTTTATTGATACTTGGAGATTTAGTATGAATTTGTGAAATTTGCAACTTCGATGCATTATTTAGTTTACTTTAGCTAACTTTGATATGCAATCTTTAACTGTAAGACTCTGGATTCATAGACATATTAAAGCAATACTTTAGATACATGAGATCATTAACAATGGACATAAACATGACATTGGTGAAAGATTTGAGTCAAAAAAAAATAAAGACAAGACAAGGCAACACAAAGCAAGGCAAGACTAATTTTAAGTCATGTATATGTTGTTATATTGCTATTGGATGGTTGTCATTCAACCTAACTGAGCTCCACTTGCGTTTTAATCATCTTAAGCATATCCTTACACCATCAGATATGTTAGAAACAGAAGCAAAAGGCCGAACAGAAGCAAAAAGGGGATTAAGAACCGCAACAAAAATAAGCAGCAGAATTTTGTGTGTAAGTTTGGAAAAACATGTTCTAAGTTGATTAGAAGTTTATTATGGTTCTAAGAATAGTTTTATAACAGTTGTAGGACAGTTATAAAAGTTATAGACGAGGGAAATTAGAAAGAAACGAAGGTGAGTGGGATGAATGAGAGAATCATGTAGGTTAGATTTCATATGCATTAATGTTATTGTTCTATATTACGAATTTTGTTGTTAATTATACAGATGAGGTATGATTATGATTTTTACAAGTGTGAAAACTTCTGTGTGTCTAGTTTCAGAAGAATTTTATGTTTTATGAAAACCGAAATCAGACCAACAAGTTATTTCACGTTTTACACAATCAGTACAGTTTTATCCCTGCAGACAGGGCATATTGTTTTTGGTCTGTCTTCGCATGTTTAGAGAACTCTTTTGAAAGTTATTTCTCTAATTCGTATTTAGAACATTTAATTCTATTTCAAATGAGTATTTTTACGTGATTTTTGGATGTTATTTGAGCTCTAAAAAACGTATGGATTTTCAGTGTCGACAGATTGTTGTGTAGTTTTTCAGATTTTAGAATATGTATGTTTTATATGATGTTATGTGAAAATTCGAGAGTTTGTGGACGCACAAATCTGACAACATGTCAGGAGCATGGATTCAGTCACGTTATGATCTAGATCATCAGTTTCAGTTATGTTATCACATAAGTTTCAGATTATGTTAAGGAGTGAGGTATGGCTGAAAGTCGGAAATGTTGATGAATTGGTAGCGCTTTCTGTCCGTTTCTGATACTAGGCGACTCATGACTTATGTTCTTTGATTCTTGGTGATGCTTAAGCCAAGGATTAAGGCAGGGGCCAGGAATGTTATGCTGGTAAATTTAACATGATAAGAGCAACAGTCTGCAGATTATGTGTTTATATTTATACTTATGTTTATGTGTTATGTTTCATGTTTATGTGATGATGCATGTTGCATTATTATACTGCTTGTTTTTATCATCACTCTCAAGACCACTCAATGAACCATTGTTACACATGTAGTGAAGATGAGCAGTAGATTAGACGCTGTCAAGATCAGATCAGGATAAGGAGTAGTTTTCCTAGTTTATTTTGTAAGAACTTTGGTTCGGTTTTATGTGTATATAGACTAGTTAGTAGATGACTATGTAAATTAGCTTCCGTTGTGTATGAATGACTAAGTTTGTTAGCTTCCGTTGTGTATTAAATAAATATCAGTATTATAGTTATGCAGAGCCTTGTGTTCTAAATTTTAGACCACGACATCATGCCTTCGTATTAGGAAAATTAGGTGTAATAAATTAAGATAATAAATTCAATTAGATGTAGTATGGGGCATGACAGATTTGGTATCAGAGCCGAACCATAGGACAAGGTCTTAGCAGCTAGGATTGTATTAGTACATAGAAATAAGTAGTTTTTAACTGTGCTCTTACCTTGTTTCGCTCTATGGTGTATACAGGAATTTAGAGTGTCATCTTCTAGTAACCCTCGAGGTAGGCCCAAGAGAAACAGAAATGAAAACACTGAAAATGAAACTCCTGTGGAAGAACATGATAGAGGGGTAAATCGAGATGAAATAAGGGAGATGATGGGAATGATGGTCAATGCTGTGAATCAAGTGACAAACTTAGCGGCGAATATGTCTCAAAACAGAAATGTTGAATATCAGACAGTTGTTCCAATAGCTTCAGAAGTTCATAAACAAGATAAAAGGATAATTGAATATCATGAGGCATTGAAAAGAGTTGGGATACAGACATTTAGTGGCGGTGAACCAGAAGAAGCGGAGACATGGCTATTGAGATTGGAGGAGAAGTTTAAGTTGGTAGAATCTCCAGAACACTTACAAGTGAGTTTAGCAGGCCACTGGTTAGATAGAAATGCTTCTCGATGGTGGACTGATGTACATTCCAGTTTGTTGACAGATGAAGAACCACCATGGGAAGAGTTTAAGAGATTGTTTCTGGCAAACATTTTCCCTACTGATTTGAGGCAAGTGAAGAGGAATGAGTTTGATCATTTGACCCAGGGAAGAATGAATGTTATGCAATATTTGAGTAAGTTCAGGGAACTTGGGAGGTATGCTCCTAATGTTAGGTTGCGAGAAGAGGAGAAGATCCACAAGTTCCGAACTGGTTTAAATGGAAAGATCTGGTATATGCTTGCTACATTGAAACAACCTATATTTGCAAATGTAGTAAATGCAGCCGTGCAAGTTGAAGTTGAAAGCAATAAGGAAAAGGAGATGTGGATTTGTAAGAGGAAGTTTGCAGGCAATGAGGAACCATCGTATAAGAAATATGAGAAAATAGGAAAGCCACCACAACTGACATTTACTATTTGCATGAAGTGTAAATAGTAAATAGGAAGTTTGCAAGGAATGAAACCAGAACTGACATATCCTATTTGCATGAAGTGTAATAAGAAACATTTGGGAGAATGTAGATTTGGACATAATGTATGTTACAAGTGTGGAAAAGGAGGACACTATGCAAATGAGTGTCAAGAAAGACCGAAGAATACATGGACCACCAATAAAGAAGCAAAGGAAAAGCAAGTTGGCAAGGCAAGGGTCTTTGCTATGACTCAGGATCAAGCTTTCTTGTCTGAAGACGTGGCAGTAGGTACACTTCATTTTTGTGATGTTCCTACGCATGTTTTATTTGATTCTGGTGCAACACATTCATTCATCTCTAAGAAGTTTGCATATCTGTTGGGATTAGAAGGGAATAATGTATGTTGGAAGGTTAATATCTCAGGTGATAAGAGATTGATATCAAGAAAAATGTATAAGGATTGTAAGATTAGTATGAATCATCAGGTTTTTATCGCAGATTTAATGGAGTCGGAGTCAATAGAATTTGATGCTATTCTAGGAATGGACTGGCTCCACAAGTATGGAATTTTAATTGACTGTAAGAAAAATGTTGTTATATTTCTTGATGCGACTGAGAAACAGTTAGCGCACGAGTCTAGTGTCGATCATAGTCGACGTGGAGATGGTCAGCATACGAACCTAGCCTATATGGTAGTGTTTGTGTTGGATAGTACACATAAAATATTTGAAGAAACACCAGTAGTTCATGAATTTCGAGATATATTCCCTAAGGAATTACCAGGAAAACTTCCAGTCAGAGATGTCGAACTAAGTATCGAATTACATGAAGGAGCAAAACCAGTTTCAAAGACTCCATATAGGTTGGCACTAAAAGAACTTAGAGAACTAAGAGTCCAATTGCAAGAATTGTTGGACAAATGATATATAAGGCCAAACACTTCATCATGGGTGCTCCGGTGCTATTTGTACCGAAAAAAGATGGTAGCTATAGATTGTGTTTTGACTAAAGAGCGTTGAAAAAGTTAACTAAAAGAAATAGTTATCCTCTTCCCAGAATTGATGACTTGTTTGATCAGTTACAAGGAACTACTGTATTTTCTAAACTTGATTTGAAATCAGGATACCATCAACTCAGAGTAAGAGATGATGATGTATGTAAAACTGTGTTCAACTCAAGATATTGACAATATGAATGTTTAGTTGTTCCATTTGGACTTATGAATGCAACGGCGGTATTTCAGGATCTGATGCATAGATGTTTTCAGCCGTTGTTAGATAAGTGTGTGGTGATATTCATAGATGACATACTTGTATATTCACCAGATGAGGAAACACATGAAATACATTTGAGAAAAGTGTTGGAAACTATGAGAAAATTGAAGTTGTATGCAAAATTCAGCAAATGTGAATTTTGGAAATCTAGTATCGCATTCTTAGGACATATAGTGTTCGCTGAAGGTATAACTGTAAATCATGAAAAGATACAAATCATAGTGGAATGGCCATGATTGGAAACAGTGAAACAAGTAAGGAGTTTTCTAGGTTTAGCTAGTTACTATCCAAAATTTGTGAAAGGATTTGCACAAATAGCTAAGCCATTGACAAACTTGACGAGAGAAAATGTAAAATTTGTATGGGATGAAAAATGTGAACAGAGTTTTCTGAAGTTGAAATAAGCTTTAACAACAGCTCCAATTTTAGGTTTACCGAAAGAAAATGAGGAATTTGAGTTGTATTGTGATGCTTCAGATAAAGAACTTGGATGCAAAATGATCATGTAATAGCTTATGCATCAAGGCAGCTGAAAATACATGAGAAATATCCAATTCATGATTTAGAGTTAGCTCCCGTGATTTTTGCATTGAAGCAATGAAGACATTATTTGTATGGAGTAAAATGTAAAGTGTAGTGATCATAAAAGCTTGAAGTACATTTTTACTCAGAAATATATGAATTTGAGGCAACGATGATGGTTAGAATTAATTATGGACTATGACTTGGATATACAATATTGTCAAGGAAAACATAATCAGGTGGCTGATGCTTTGAGTAGAAGGAGAGGTCATACAGAATTGAATACTTTACTTGTTGAAGAATTTCAAAAGTTGAACTTAGAAATGGTCGATTCAGAAAAAGCCTTAACGGCTATATTTGCAAGTCCTTCTATCATTGACGAACTAAAGCAGAAGTGTCCAACGATGATGAAATGATGAAGTTAAAGGAGAGAATTCAACTAGGAAAATAGAAACATTTCAACAGGAATGATGGTTGCATTATGTTTGGTAATCGATATGTGGTACCAAATGACTCAGAACTGATAAACAAAATACTCCATGAAGCTCATAGATCACCTTTCTCTATACATCCAGGAAGTAACGAAATGTACAAAGATATGAAACATAAATGGTTGTGGTCTGATCTTAAGAAAGATGTAGCTCAGTTTGTGGCAAAATGCGATGTTTGTCAAAGAGTAAAAGTAGAACACCAACGACCAGGAGGATTAATACAACCCTTAGACATTCGAGAATGGAAATGGGATCATATTACAATGGATTTTGTGACAGGGTTGCCGAGGTCAATTAGAAAGAATGATACCATTTGGATTATTGTCGATCGGCTTACGAAGTCTTCTCATCTTATTGCCATGAGACTTTCTGATAGTATGGATAAGCTTGCAAACATGTATTTGAATAATATTATTAGTCTACATGGTGTGTCTTTGAGCATTGTTAGTGATCGAGATCCAAGATTTACTTCTAGATTTTGGAATAGTTTGCAAGAATTGCTAGGAACAAAGTTGAATTTAAGTTCTATTTATCACCCTCAATCAGATGGTCAATCATAAAGAACAATACAAACTTTAGAAGATATGTTACGAAGTTATGTGTTGGAATTCAAGGGAAATTAGGAACCTTACCTTACTTTGGTGGAATTTGCATATAATAACAGTTATCACACTAGTATTAGAATGGCACCATACGAAGCCTTGTATGGTAGAAAGTGTAGGACACCTCTATATTGGGATGAAATAGGATAAAAGTATATCACATGACCTAATATGGTAGTGTTTGCAAAAGAAAAGGTAGATGTGATAAGAAAGAAATTGAAAGAGGCACAGTACAGAAATAAGGAGTGGGCCGATAAAAGAAGAAGACCACTAGTGTTTGAGGTGAATGATTGATATATTTAAAAATCTCTCCATTTAAAGGTGTAGTAGGTTTTGAGAAAATCGGAAAATTGCAACCAAGGTATATTGGACCATTTCAGATTAAGAGGACAGTTGGAGAAGTAGCTTATCAACTTATATTACCTGAAATGTATTCAAGAATACATGATGTATTCAATGTTTCATAATTGAGGAAGTGTCTTTCAAGTGATCACCAATGTTTACAGGATGATATAGTTGAGATTGGTGAAAATTTGGCTTATGAAGAAACGCCTATACAGATTTTAGACAAGCAGGAAATGAGGTTAAGGAATAAGATAATACCCATGGTCAAGGTGCCATGGAATCATCATAGACCAAAAGAGGCGACTTGGGAAGTAGAAGACCATATTAAGGCAAAATATCCGGACTTGATAACTCAATGAAATCTTAAGTTTTGGGGACAAAACTTTCAAATAGAGGGGGAGAATGTAAGACTCCGGATTCTTAGTCATATTAAAACAATATTTTAGATACATGAATATCATTAACAATGGACATAAACATGACATTGGTGAAAGGTTTGAGTAAAAAAAAATAAAGACAAGACAAGGCAACACAAAGCAAGGTTAATTTGGGTAAATAATGTTTTTTGAAAAATCGAATATTGTTTTAATGCGGATAGCGGACGTCGTCCGCTATACTTGGCCAAGTCAGCTTTCCACGGACGACGTCCGTTATAGCTAGCTACGTCATCTTTCTGCGGACGACGTCCGCTATCCACATTAAAATAATATTAAATTTTAACAAAAACATTATTTGCCCAAATTAACCCACAAAGCAAGGCAAGACAAGACTAATTTTAAGTTATGTATATGTTGTTATATTGCTATTGGATGGTTGTTATTCAACCTAACTGAGCTCCACGTGTGTTTTAATCATCTTAAGAATATCCTTACACCATCAGATATGTTAGAAACAGAAGCAAAAGGCCGAACAGAAGCAAAAACGCGATTAAGAACAGCAACAAAAATAAGCAGCAGAATTTTGTGTGTAAGTTTGGAAAAACATGTTCTAAGTTGATTAGAAGTTGATTATGGTTCTAAGAATAGTTTTACAACAGTTTTAGGACAGTTATGAAGGTTATAGACGAGGAAAATCAGGAAGAAACGAAGGCGAGTGGGATGAATGAGAGAATCATGTAGGTTAGATTTTATATGTATTCATGTTATTGTTCTATGTTACGAATTTTGCTGTTAATTCTACAGATGACGTATGATTATGATTTTTACATGTATGAAAACCTATGTGTGTCTAGTTTCATAGAAATTTTATGTTTTATTAAAACCAAAATCAGACCAGTAAGTTATTTTACGTTTTACAATTTCAGTACAGTTTTATCCCTACAGACAGGGCATCATGTTGCTGGTCTTTTTTCACATGTTTAAAGAGCTCTTTTGAAAATGATTTCTCTTATCCGTTTTTAGAAAATTTAATTCGCTTTCCAATGTGTATTTTTACGTTATTTTTGGATGTCATTTGAGTTCTCAAAAATGTATCGATTTTCAGTGTCGACAAACAGCTGTGTAGTTTTTCAGATTTTAGAATATGTATGTTTTATGTGATGTTATGTGAAAATTCGAGAGTTTGTGGATGCACAACTTTGATAATATGTCAGGAGCATGAATTCGGTCACGTTATGATCTAAATCATCAGTTTCAGTTATGTGATCACATCAGTTTCAGATTATGTTAAGAAGTGAGGTATGGCTGAAAGTCGGAAATGTTGATGGATTGGTAGCACTTTCTGTCCGTTTATGATACTATGCGACTCATAACTTATGTTCCTTGATTCTTGGTGATGCTTAAGCCAAGGATTAAGGTAAGGGTCAGGACTGTTATGCGGGTAAATTTAACATGATAAGAACAATAATCTGCAGATTATGTGTTTATGTTTATACTTATGTTTCATGTTTATATGATGATATATGAAACTAATTTACATAGTCATCTACAAACTAGTCTGTAGACATGTTGCATTATTATATTGTGATGAGAACTATAGGACCGGGTACTTTGTGATGGGTGAGACCCAGCAACGGTTGGGCCAATTCAAATAGCGAAAATGAATTCTTACAATCCATTTACACCTCTAAGGAAGAGCGGCCCGATGTTCAACTAGAGGACCGAAGCTAACCTAAACAAAATAAAGCGTTTTCTGCCATCTGGCACCTGAGTTCGGTCCGAGCGGTTACAGAACGGTTACGACTCACGTTTACCACGCTTCGGGCCCTCCCACATTTACCACGCTTCGGGCCCGATCACGCAGACCACTTCTCGGTCCCAACCTCGTTTTACATCCAGCGATAACAACCTCTAACAAACATGTCAGAGGCGGTTACGGAGCGTGATTTACACACGCTATAAACTCTATAAATACAGGGCAAGACGACGGAAATAGTAGGACCCTTTGGACGCGGAAGAACAGGCCGTTACCCTGCCGGAATTCTTACCGCTTTCTTTACCTTGTCATTTTCATTAGTCTCTCTTGTATTGACTATGAGTTATTTCATTAGTGAACAGGCTAAGAGCATAATCTGCTCTTAGTCGAGTGGTTTTCACCCCAATTCCTGGGGTTTCCACTATACATCGCTGTGCATTTATTTATTTCCAGCTTTGATCGTCTTCCACATCTAAAACAAATCAAAACCGATTTCGTTTGTTGAACGAACCGGACGACTGTTGGTACCCCCTAAAAAGAGACTATAACATACTGCTTATTTTTATCATCACTCTCAGGACCACTCAATGAATCATTGTTACACATATAGTGAAGATGAACAGTAGATTCGACGCTGCCAAGATCAGATCAGGATAAGGAGTAGTTTTCCTAGTTTATTTTGTAAGAACTTTGGTTCGGTTTTATGTGTATATAGACTAGTTAGTAGATGACTATGTAAATTAGCTTTCGTTGTGTATGAATGACTAAGTTTGTTAGCTTCCGTTGTGTATTAAATAAATATTAGTATTATAGTTATGCAGAGCTTTGTGTTCTAAATTTTAGACCACGGCATCATGCCTTCGTATTAGGAAAATTAGGTGTAATAAATTCGATTAGATGTAGTAGGGGGCATGACATTAACCATTTCCCATTATCTTGTTTTCAATTTTGTTAATTGTTAACTTCAATTTGAATTGTTGAATTGTTGATGGTATCATTAGTAAATTTAGATGTGAACTTCTCTAAATAATAGACTAATGTCAATATTTACACTTTTATGCGGTTCGTTCAAGTTTGAACCACGATTCGAACCGATTCAAACATAACTATGGTTTAAAAACATAGGAAAAAACATTCAAAGTCATATAATTATATAACGCCGTTAATTGTAGTCGTTTGACCTTTCAGTTATATGATTACAATGGCTTATAATAAAGAAATCCTCAATTTTTTTCCTCAATTTTCCAAGAGAATCAAATTCTCGCATTGAAATTGATGAGCCAGCCGACGGATATTCCGTTTCTTGGCAGAAAACCTTCAACTTGTGCTGTTGCTCAATGTTCATGGTGATTTTCTGATACCTGTAGATTTTTCACTGTTTAGGGTTGGAGAAATCAAGGGTTTATTGTAAAAATGGGGGATGTAGCGAATAAAGTCGCATATTTTCGAGCTATTACAGGCATTGACGACGCCGATTTATGCACTGAGATTTTATCGGCTCATAATTGGGACCTGGAGTTGGCGATTTCATCTATTACCGGTGATACGAGCCGGGCCCTTTCGACTTCCGCCGCTGTGTCCGATGATTCTGCTTCTAGTGCCTTAGATGCGCGTATAGCACCAGAAACCCAGGATGTAGGCCTTCTTAGGCCTTCTAACGGTAATAATCCTCTGGGTTTGGCTTGGAGAGTGATTACTCTCCCATTTTCGATTATTTCGGCTAGCTTGGGGTTGGTTTCTGGGGCAGTTGGACTTGGTATATGGGCAGCAAGTGGTGTACTGTCATATTCATTAAGTATGGTTGGGGTGAGTGGCTGGGATCGGGCTGGAACTACTCCGCTGGTAACTGTGTCACAGTCTGTTTCGGAGGCAACGGATTTTGTTAACAATTTTGAGACTGATTACGGGAGGGTGAGGCCTAATTTTGTGACTGAGGGTTTTATGGACGCATTGCAGAGGTCTAGACGCGAATATAAGCTGCTGTTTGTGTATTTGCACTCTCCTGAGCATCCTGATACACCTTTGTTTTGTCATGGTACTTTATGCAACGATATGCTGGTGGCGTTCTTGAATGAGAATTTTGTGTCATGGGGTGGTAGTGTGAAAGCAAGTGAAGGGTTTAAGATGAGTAATAGTCTAAAGGCATCAAGGTTTCCTTTTTGTGCCGTTGTCATGGCTGCAACAAATCAAAGGATCGCATTACTGCAACAGGCAAGCATTTTTCGGTATCATTGCTCTTAGAATATTGGATTGTTAAAAAGTATACACGAATATTGTTGAGAGTTTAGTGGTGAATAACGTTTTGTTATTCCTAGTTATATCTAATACTACTACTATATTTCTATTCAAAAAATACATAAATATTGTCAATGATACGATGTTTGATATCTGTGGTGCTTCCCAATGAAATAACCTCTATTTTATGGGTGCACGAGTTTTTAAAATATGCATATTTCTCTTATTGAGTTATGGAGACATTGATGTGATAACTAGAAGTGGTGTTTGCATTTGAATGACGTGCTGATGGATATCTGTTTGAATATTATTGTGCAGTTTTGGATTGTTTGCATGATAAATTCTATTAGTCATTTCTTTCTAAAACATACATGCTTGTAATTCGATAAAGTTGCATCCACTCATTTGTATTTTCTCTTCCAATGAGTTATATTGATTGGTTTTTCAGGTTGATGGACCCCAAACTCCAGGTGAAATGGTAAATATCTTACAAAAGGTACTTGATGAGAGTGCACCTGTACTTGTTTCTGCACGGATTGAAGCTGAAGAAAGAAGAAACAATTTACGTCTCAGAGAAGAGCAGGATGCTGCTTATCGTGCAGCGCTTGAGGCTGATCAAGTATGATACTTATGAATTATGATGTTTCTCCTTCCCTTGTTTAAAACAAACTTTTCTCATTCATCTGTTATGTAAGAGTTTCTCATCTTTCCTTCTTTTATTACATGCTAGGCTCGAGAGCATCAGAGAAGACAAGAACAGGAAAGGCTGGAACATGAGGCAGCTGAAGTTGAAAGGAAAAGAAAGGAGGAGGATGAGGCTAGTGAACGGGCAGCCAAAAAATCCGCGGAAAGGGAAGCTGCATTAGCTAAATTGCGTGAGGAAAAAGCATTATCACTTGGTGCTGAACCTGAAAAAGGGTCTGATGTTACCCAAGTAAGTTACTTTTGTATACAGTAATGTTGTGAAGGGAAGATAAACTTCATATACTAAAAAACCACTGAAAACGCCCCTTATATACTTGAGTGAACAAGAGCTTGAAGAATGTAGATTCTCTGCACTTGCTAATGGGAATTTTGCTTATGTAAACTCGACACTTTTTTTGCAGGTATTGGTACGATTCCCATCAGGTGAGCGTAAAGAAAGGAGGTTTCGGAGTGCAGCAACCATACAATCTGTGTATGACTATGTTGATTCTTTAGGTTCCTTGGAAGTTGATTGTTACAAACTTGTCTCTAACTTCCCTCGCACCGTTTATGGTCAAGATAAGCTCTCTTTGACACTCGATGAAGCTGGTTTACATCCACAGGCAAGTCTTTTTGTGGAACTGAACTAGCATTATCTGTTTGTTTTGCCATTTATGAACCAACAACAATTTACTCTACTCTCCTTTCTCTATACTGCAACTAGTTGTATAAAAGGAACAAAAAATATCTGTTGCTTACAGATTGTACACCCCAACTTGAAATAATTGCTTTGAAGGGAGATTGGACATTGTTATTCTGGATTCTGAAATAATTGTCTTGTCTCAATCAAGAATTATATGTTTTGGCATTATACACATTTGACTTTCACAACAAAAGTGACTTTATTTTACTGCAAAACACCCTCATAATACAAGTATCTTCTATGTTTTGCCATTTGAAAGTGGAGATAAAAATGTATGGCTGCGGCTGCCATCCTGAAGTACAAATCTTGCTGCATCTATAACACCATAACCAAAATCATGGCACCTCCAATAACAAATTTATGAATTCCCATCCCACTCGAAACCGAAGCTTGAACCGGAATCGACCCGAAAGTCGTAGGATATGGATTACCAGATGAAGATGAAGTAGAACCTGAAGAATCATTAGAAGATCCATTCCCATTCCCATTCCCATTCCCATTCCCATTCCCATTCCCATTCCCATTCCCATTCCCATTCCCATTCACAGAAACATGAAGTTTCTGTGATTTTTGACAGTGCCCTTCAATTCCACTAGTAAAGTAAAACTCCCCCGTGCTTGTAATGTTAAACAAAGAGTTCCCATTCTTCATATACAGAATTGGATTTCCAATACTGCAGCTATCATATGATTCTTTAGTCACTTGAATGACTGAATCTTGGCTTGGAGGGTACAAGAAAACTGTCCCAGAAACATAAAGTTTAATAAAGATTTAACAACATTTTTGCTGAGGAATTAATAATCAGTGAAGAGAACTTACAGATAGAATCTCCAACTTTGAGATTGTTGTATTTGGACCATAAGATGTAGATTTGTTTGTTTGAAGAAGGGGGTAAACCCCATGAACTTAAATCCCCAACTTTGTACACACTGGACTGAGTTTCTGTTTGGAATGAAAGAAGAAGAAAAATAAGAAGCAAATGGCTTCTTTGGTATTGAAGAATTCCCATTCTCCCAGAATTCAGATTCCACTTCTCTCACTACTCAACTGGCTTTTTAGTTTGGAGAGATATGGGAGTGGGTGGAAAAGTCGGAATTACTCTTTATCTAAAAAGGGAACTCAGCTTGATGTTGAGGGTGTATTTGTAACTTTCTTGTTATAGTGAAAAAGGGAGCATTCTTTGTTGGCATTTTGTCCATCACATGGCATAGTTGGCAAGCATATGCATTCTGCTTTTAGATCTAAACATTTAAACAGACCATTTCGTTTGGGATGTGCATTTATTAGCATTTTCCAACTTCATTGACATGAAATCTTAAAACTTTAGGCGTCACTTACTTATCTAATCTCCATCTTCATCATCTTTCTGTTTTACATCATGAGATTGAGGGGGGACAGCCTTGTCCTTTACTTCTTTCTTGAAATGTTCTTCTGGAGATGGGATTTTATGGAAATCTTCTCTCTGTTTAAATACAAATAAACCAACCAAAATAAGGTATAGAGATTGGGCTATATATGCAAACTGTGATTTACTTTGACAACTATGTACCGTACCTCTTTGTGTGTTCTACTTGGTTTGCTCAATGATGAAAGAAACTTTGCGGCTTCGTTGAGTCTTTCAAATCCTTGAAAATCTCCATCTCTGATGTTTGCTTCTAGCTGCCAAAACAAGAACAAATATTTGGATCAAGAACTCTGAGGTTATTACAACTACCTTAATTCTCATGGTGTTTCTTGTCGACCTGAATGTGGAATATGCAAAGGAAAATGCTGAAGATAGGAAGCCAGCTCTCCTCCAGAGATATAGATAAATTGGACCTGTAATAGAGAGTAGGGTTCATTATACTCAATCTAAGTGGCTTTGACCATCAAACATGACGGCGACACTGTGGAGGCATTTGAATCCACCGGCGCCACCAAATGGGAACAATGCAATAAGCCGAGATAGCTGGACTACAGTTAGCAGTAAGCAGATACAAATACCACCTATGAAGTTTCTCGAAAAAGAACGTAAGGGAACAAACTATAAGAAATGAGAACTATGAATTTCTTGGCATTGTGAATTGTGATGGTTATCAGCAACCGAGGGACTGAATTTCTTACTATGGACAGATTTGCAAAAATGGAGGAAATACAGAAAAAGATCAGCTACATACGTCAAGAGAACCTGACAAAAATACGAAGGGAAAGCAGGAAGACAAATTTCTCGTTACAAAAATAATGAGGCGATTTAAGCAAGAAAAGGCTGCAAGTAATTGAATCAAACCTCAAATAAGGAGCTAAATATACTGCAGCATAAACAGCGTAGCGGGCCTTCCCTGTATCTAACCAAGCAAACACCCAACTCTGGAGTAAACAAACACAAATCACATAAATCAAACATGTAGTAGAAATCACTCTCTTGAAGAAGACAAGGGTTACCAATTACCATCCAGTTAAAATAAGGAATGAAGGCAATGATTCCCATAACAGCAAATCTCGCATCGCTCGAGTCAATCAAAGATTCCGTTTCACTATCTTCAGACGACGGAACATATGGGAAAATTATCGAGTTCAGAATACACGCGCCAATTGCAAAAGCCACCGGCGCATCGGCGGACAGTTCTGCCTTGCATTTTCCACTTCTGAACCTCTTTTCCTGAACAAAGGGATAAATTTGAAAAGTGCAAACAGCAACACCATAAAAAAGATGTCAAAAGTTTTACCCTGTGGAGTAATTCTAGACGGTGACATCCGGTTCGCAGTGATTGTAGGTGGCGCAAAGAACAGCGGTTAAGAGCAAGAGGAGGCGACGGAGAATACGAGACGGCGGCGAAAAACATCGATAAGCACCGAACAGTAGGCGCAACTATTCAGCCATGTGACAGATTCATTACGAACTTCGGAATGCCAAGACTCAACATCAAAACTCTAAGAAATGAGAACTCTTTAGTATTTACATTTTTGTTTTTAGGCTACGGATATGGTTGAATAATAATACATCATAGGTGTTGTTTGGAACTACGATTCAACGTCCGGTGCAGTGAACGTATCACAGTTTATTTCATTTTAATCAAATATGTTTAACAAGTACGTTCGTTTGACCGCTGAAAACTGTCGGGAGGTGACAGTACGTTTGAAGCGGACATAACACAGTTATTTAATGAATATTATATCATTTTTTTAAAATTAGGTTCATAATTATTTTTTATCAAAATTAATTTAATATTAATTTAAATTCTTATTAATATTAGTTTTTATTACATTTGTTTAAAATTCTTGTCTATATTAATTTTTATTAATATTAATTTATTTAATAGCATACGGACTTTGTAGAGATAGAACACGATCGGAATACGAAAGTACAAATTCCCGTTGACTCATCACATATAGATGTTGAACTCATACACGATAACTATATGATTCGAATTAGAAATGAAATACGTGATCGCATTACACTAGCAGGATTGTAGAAGATCGTCGATTTAGATGATTCACTTTTGTCAATGTTTGTTTTTTAATACTTTTGATCAATAACTTATTATATTCTAGCAATTTCTTAAATAACGAGTTTATCATAATCAATATAAAATATAATTGTTAAGTAATACACTTTAATTAAAAATAAGAATAAAATAGTCATTTTATGAAATCACGATCACTGCACCGCTGTTTCAAAACAGTTTTTTAAAATCACGATCAGTTCACCTCACAGCACAATACAATCATCTCACCTCACCACTATTTGACAAACGTTTTTTCGAACGTACCCATAGTTTCTTTGGTATAATTTTTTAAAATTACAGTTTCATGAAATGTAATCATCGTAATTTTTTAACAATTATCATATCGCAATTAAACTTGTATTTTATATGTATTAAAAAAATCATGATTTGAACATCTCACCGCATCTCACTGGTGTTTTGATCACGGTACCAAACAAACTCAATATCATGATCGTGATTTTTGTAAAATACTAATATACAATTTTTATTTTAATAATGAAAACACAATTCATTTAATTAGTTGTAAAATAAAGGGTAATATAGTAATTTTAAAATCACAATGTGGATATAATTTGTTTTAACAGTGATCATCGAATCGTAATTTTTTAATGATAATCACATCGTAATCATTATTTTGTTTTGAGCACCTTAAGATAATCAGGAACTTTCCAATTCACCACAGCACACTCTTATTTTTATCGGAGTTCCAAACAAATTCATTGTTTGAATGGTGTTATGGTCCCTTTTTAGGGGGTACCAACAGTCGTCCGATTCGTTAAGAAAAGAACTAGGTTTTGATTTGTTTTTGGTGAGAGAACGACTTAAAAACTGAAAACAGTAATGCGGCACAGCAATTTATAGTGGAAAACCCAGTGAAATATGAAAAAAACCACTTGACCAAGAGTAGTGATTGCTCTCAGTCGATTCACTAATCAAGTAAAATGTTCAAATACAAGAAAAGCAGAGGCTTATGAAGATGGCATGGATAAGAAAGCGATAAGAATAATCCCGGCAGAGTAACGACCTATTCTTCGCATCCAAAAGGTTCTGTTAATTCCGTTGTCAAACTCTGTATTTATAGGGCTGATGGCGTTTGAGATCCACGCCCTGTAACCGCCTCTGACAATTCCGTTGAACGTCATTAACGCACGCTATAAAACGTGGCTAAGACCGATGCGTGGAAAATGTGACAAGGCCCGAAGCGTGGAACACGTGGAGAGACCCGAGGCTTAGAACGCGTGATTGTAACCGTTTGGACCGACCCATTGGGCCGGTCCAAAAGCATTCCTTGTTACGACCAACTCCATCTTCGATTCTGACTTCTTAATGGACCTTCGGGTTAGTTAATCCAAATGGGCCAAAGTGAAGATCTTGGGCCGCATTAGTTCGTCTTTAATCATTCGGGCTAGCCTCTTAGATTGGGTCTAACCCAACAAAGGATACCAATCCCGGAGCCCTCATCACTAGCCCCTTGGACTTGTGTGACATCGTAGAGGTTATATAAGGCCGATCACATGACGGCTCAGGCACTTTCAAGACCGTTCCCGATGATGGAAAGCGTCCTAGTGACCCATCTCATACTTGGGTAAATTTGGAAAACTAATTTTTGAATTGCAAGTGAGCGTATTGGTTGCCTCTTTTTCGTGTTATTTTTATTTAAACAGTAAAATTCCGATTTGTATCTTTATGTATTCTGTTAACTGACAGGTGTGCTATGCGGGTGCAGACTGTGATTACCTGTAGTAATTCTACGTGGCAACGCCTGATACGTCGGGATTTTACTATTTAAATCTGGGTTTATGGGACTGTTCACCCCTACCGCCAAATTGCAAAAAATCGTCGCCAGAGCAACTGTCGCGCAACATTCTCGCTTTTGCCTATCTCCGACCACTCTTACCCAGTTTTCTTAAGGTAACGACCATGGCTCCTCGTAAGGCTAGGTATCCAACCATGTCCGAGTTAGATATTGAAGAGCTTAGATCTAAGTTCTCAATTCCCGCTCATTATTCCATCTGAAGAGAAAAGAAGTTGTCGCTTGTTTCCTTCCAGCGGAAATGAACGTTCCGGCCAGTGCCTTACCCGTAAGTTATGCTTCCCTGAAGTGCGGGTTACGTTTTCCGCTACATCCATTTGTAGCGGCCGTGCTTCGGGAGATTCATTGCCCTACCTATGCCCTGTTCCCGGGTAGTTATGTATATATTGTGGCGTTTATCTTCTATTGCCACGAAAAGGGTGTAGCTCCAACCTTAGAAAGTTTTTTCAATCTGTTTCTGGTTGGGTCCCGAAGGGGTAAGGACTTATTAGGGTGTCACAAATTGTATTATATTGCGATGCGCACCAAAGAGTGTGCTATAGTAGATAAGGAAGAGTCCTTACATGAGTGGGAATCTTGTTACATTTGGATAACATTCCCAAAGGATGACCTATTGAATGTGTGGCCAAATATATCTCATCCTCTCATAGGTAGATTGGACCGCACTATGTTCAATCCCTCCCGTTCAGACATCGCAGCTACGCTGGTGATGTTCCCTCCTCCTGAAGCACGTCTTAGGAGGGTGGACCTGCTTCGGGAGGAGAGACTAATAAGAATAGGAATCGTTGGTAGAACTAGAGCCCCAACCCTGAAGGGAGTCTTTTCTTCCCCATATCTATATGAGGGATCGGGTATGAAATTAATTCTTATGTTACCATTCCTGATCCTCATGTATTTATTTTGCAGACTCAACCGAGACGATGCCAAGCTCCAGACTTAAGCGTATAGCTGCGGCTTCGGCCCGTCCTTCTAGTGGATGCCAAGGAGCAACCAGTAGTGCGGAGCCGTCTGAATCAACGACGGGTGGTACGATGATTCCATCGGGGACGTCAACTGGAGGGCCGATCCAGACCACCAGCGCAGGCACATTAACCTTGCGTTGCACAGGGCAGCCCTCAACGGGAAAGAGGCCTGCACCTTGGGTATTTGGAGTAGTAGAGGAGGTGATAACGACTAGAATTCGCTCTTTGAGCCTATCCGGCCTTTACCGGATTGGAAGTATTTCCCCAATTGGTGCTGACACAGTTGCTTTGTTACTACAGGGAGCTATTCACGTGGAGAAATTCCTCCCCCGTCCCAGTTTAAGCGCCAAGGTCTCCTTGCCGTCGGTCCCCTTAGGTAAAGGGAAGAGAACAGTCGAAGTAAAAGCCCCAAAGATCGTCAAACGGCTGAAGAAGGGGGGCGATTCTTCGATCCCTACCAAGGGGATCGTTCTTAGGGAACCTGCCTCAGGCCCTAAGACCAACTCCGACTGGGGAGTTGTTTTGGGCCTACTGGACAGGTTCAAGAAGGGGAGGAAGTTGGCTTCCTGGAGGAGCGCCTTCCTCGAAGACTTCCGCCTATATGGGGAGCAAAACCCAGACAATGTACAACCAGATGTGTCTGAGGAGGAACTGATTGAAGGCTTCCTCGACATCGCAACTAAGGTAAGCTTGCCGATTTTAGGGCCCGAAGGTTTATCACGTTATATCCCAGGAAGTCCAAGACCAACTTGACCTTGCAAAAATGCAAGTTGGGATCAAGCATTATGAGCTGGTCTCGGTACGAGAGGACTGAGACCGGTTGGATAATGAGTTGTTAAGGGCTGGGACCGAAATCTCACTCTTAACAAGTCAGATCTCTGAGCTAGAGTAGAAAGGGAAAGCAGCTCAAGAGGATATGGAAGCCAAGCTACGGTCTAAGGATGATGAGTTCAAACAAACCCAAGCTCGGGCCCAAGAGAAGAGGGATAAACTTAACGATCTTCTGCTTCGGGCCCAAGAAGAAAAATCGAGCTTGGAGGATGAGTTGACTCAAGCCCGTGCTTCGGCTCAGAGTTCGGTCCGAGAAGCAGTTCTAGGATTCGCTAAATCCCCCTTGTTATTCGCTTTTGTGGATAACATTCATGGGGCATACATTGCTAAGTATCTGGATAACATGCGAGACCAGATTACGAAGCAATTCAGGCTTTCCCCAGTGGATGACAGGTGGAAAATGATCGACTCTCTAGAGAGGGATAGGAATTTTCAAGTAATTCCATCTTTGGAAGAGTCCGTTCTAGAGAATGATCTATTCTTATATATGTTCGAAGAAATGGAGAGAGCGATTAACCAGAAAGTTGCCGATCACGAGGAAGAGTTGAGGCATCTCGCGGCCCGGAACGAACTGCAGGAGCAGAGAACGAAGGATAAGGAAGATGGGCAGAGTAGTTAGGTTCAAACTGTATTTTTATCCTTGTTTTGTTCTTTATTCCTTATATATGCATCTTTCCCTCTCAACTCTATCTTTTTAATCGTTAGAATAAATTTTTGTAGCTGATCTTTTAGGTAAACTAGTATATTTCATATTAACGAGTATGTTTAAACAAGTGTAAGATCGGGGCTGCTTATAGGGTGCTAACCCATCGGTCCCCATCATTACACTTGGCTCACTCGGATCAATTTGGACTGGATTGGTCGTTTTATATTGTGTGTGGATCGCTCTTATTCCGTCCTTGGGATCATGGCTGAATTGTAAAAGCGTAGCCCGGGTTCATTATGAGTCCATAACAATCTTTGGCCAAACCTTGGTTCTATTGAAGTCCCATAGGTTATATAGGCCAAGCTTTTTGTTCTACATATGTCCCACGGCAGGGCCGAACTTGTGTTTCGATATGCTGGCTCCCTCATTCCTTCTTTTATGGCAGATTTCGTAAATACAATGGACGTTTCCCAAGAATGAATGCCGTTGAAGGGGTTATCCTAGTTCGTAGTAAGTTCTGGGAGAATCACAACTCATCCATGGGATTGGGCAAGTGCAGGAGCATCTGACTAATCAGAGCGATCACTGCAACTTGGGAGCCTTGCGGATAAGAAGCTTCGGTCACCAGTCCAGACTCGTCCTAAGTCATCGAACTCCAAGATCGGTCCATCACTCAGTTAGAAACAGTTTGTTTTGTACTTACTTGTTTTCTGCTTACGTTTAAAGGCATGTATGTTTATTGAGTCAAACATTTTAATCGAAAGTTCACAAGAAATACCGCCTTAGATTCATGACATTCCAAGTTCGGGGGATTTCGTCACCATCTAATGTTTCAAGTTTATACGCACCATATTCCAGTTTCTTCGATATTCGATATGGTCCCTCCCAATTTATGTCCAGCTTTCCAACATTCCTCTGCTCATTTATGCTTCTGAGGACGAGGTCGCCTTCAAAGAATTCCCTTGGAAGGATTCGCTTGTTATGGGCTCGTTCCATAGTTCGCTCATATGCGCACATCCGCGCGTAAATCGTATCTCTCTTTTCCTCAATCATTTCAAGATCCAACAATCTCCTTTCGCCGTTCATATGCTCATCATACTGAGATATCTGGGGCGATCGGATGGCAACCTCCACCGGGCTAACTGCTTCGGACCCATACACTAATGAGAAGGGTGATTTCTGAGTCGTTGAGCGAGGTGTAGTTCGGTATGCCCATAGAACCTCATAGATATGTTCATACCATTTCCCTCCAAAATATTCTAACTTGGTCTTCAATTCCTTCAGGATGACCTTATTAGATACATCTGTAAGTCCATAAGTTTGGGGATGGGCCACTGATGAGAAATTCTGGGCGATGCCCAACTTGATGCATAAACCCCGTATGCTTTTTCCACAGAACTGGGTCCCATTATCTGATATGAGTGCTCGAGGAACCCCGAATCCGCTCACAATATTTTTCCATAAGAAGTGTTTGACGATCTTCTCTGAGATGGTGGCTACTGCTTCTGCTTCAATCCACTTCGAATAATATTCCAACGCCACAATACAAAATTTCCTTTGCCCTATTGAACGAGGAAAAGGTCCAATGATATCAATCCCCCATCTGTAAAACGGATAAGGCAATGGGGTGACCGATAAGGGAGCCCCAGGCAGTTTTGGGATCGGAGCATGGTACTAACATATGGCACAATGTTTAGTGTATTTCTTGACATCTCCGAGCAACGTCGGCCAAAAATATCCAGCTCTGATGATGCGGTATATAAAGATCGAGCCCCTGAATGAATGCCGCATATCCCTTCATGAACATAAATCATGACGGCTTCAGCCTAAATAGGGGATAAGCAACGCAGAAGCGGGCCCTCAAAACTCTTTTTAAACAATCGTCTGTCAACCAGGATAGATCTCTTAGCCCGGACTTCTATTTTTCTGGCTTCTGATTTGTCTTCAGGAAGATAACCGTTTGTCATATATTTAATTAAGGGGTCCATCCAATTGGGTTCCCCAGGAGATTCAGTAGCGCTAATATTCAAGCCCTAGAGTTCGTGGCATAGAGCCCCAATTTCTTCAACTGACTGTTCGGTCACAGGTATCTCGACCGAAGGTCGGTCGTGGATATGGACCGAAATGGTACTCGGCTCTATGTCAGGTATGCCCGCGGCTAACCTGGCGACTGCGTCAGCAACCTTATTCTGTTCCCGTGGCACGTGATCAAGAGAAAACTCACTGAATTTTTTAGATAATTCCAAGACTTTGGCACAATATAATTTCTTCATCGGATCATGAGTTTCAAATCTCCCTGCGAACTGTTCCACTACTAACTTTGAGTTTAAAAACATTCGCACTCTGCTAACTCCCATCTTTCGGGCCAGGGTAATTCCCGATAATACAACCTCGTATTCTACCATATTATTTGTTCCAACAAAGGAAAATTTAACTGCATAATGAATATGATCACCTTGTAGTGTTGTTAGGGTAATGTCTGCCCCTCTTCCTCCGAAGGTCGACCCATCCACATGGATCGTTCAACGATCATCCTCTTGGTTTAGATATATGGCCGATCGGGTCATTTCAACCACAAAATCGGCTAGAACCTGAACCTTTATCACCCTTAGGGACAAGAATTATAGATACATAGCACTGAGTTTGATGGCTCATTTTGCTAACCTCTCATTCAAATCCGATTGTTTAAGGACCACTTTCAGAGGCTGGTCCGTGTAGACATAAACCGTTCGGCCTTCGAAATAATGTTTCAGCTTAGATACAACTTTCTTCAAAGACAGCATGAATTTTTCCAGAGTGGAGTATCTGGTTTAGGCAGACACCAGAGAATGACTTATGTAATAAACGGGTCTATGAACATCATCTCGGATGGTTACCAGAGCTGCGCTGACGGCAACTTCTGATACATCAAGATACAACCCCAAAGGTTCATCACAGGTTGGACTCACCATCACCGGGGGAGTGCTTAAATAAGTCTTCAGCTCAGGAAAGGCCCGATCGCATTCTTCGGTCCAATCTAGATGGCTTGCTTTTCTTAGCACTTTGAAAAAAGGCAGAGCCCGGTCTGTGGATTTTGTAATAAATATGCTTAGCGCAGCGAGCCGGTCATTAAGCCTCTGAAATTCTCTTTGTTTCTTGAAGGTTGCATATCAATGATAGCCTGCACTTCTCAGGGTTAACCTCTATGCCTTTTTCTGAAACGTAATATCCTAAAAATTTTCCACTTCGGATCCCGAAGCAGCATTTGTTTGGATTTAGTTTGAGCTTATATTTGCGGCATACTTCGAAACAACGAGACAAATAAGAAATATGATCTTCATCATTCATAGATTTAAAAATCATGTCATTAACATATACTTCCATCATATGGCCGATCAGTTCTCTAAATATTTTGTTGACCAACCTTTGATATGTTGCTCTAGCATTTTTTTGATCGAAAGGCATGACTACATAGCAATAAACGCCATCTTCAGTCATGAATGATGAATTCTTCTGATCTTCCTCAACCAGAAAGATCTGATAGTACCCAGAGTAAGTATCCATGGTACTCATCATGGTGCTGCCAGACACAACATCTACCAGTCGGTCAACATGCGGTAGGGGGAATGGATCCAACTCACAGCTTTTGTTAACGTCGGTGAAATCAATACACATCCGCCATTTCCCAGCTGGTTTGGAGACCACTACCGGTTTTGCCACCCATTCAGTATAGTGGATCTCTTTGATAAACCCTGGCCGCATCAGTTTATTCACCTCAGCCCTGATGATCTCAATTTTTTCGGGAGAGTAACGTCTCCTCTTCTGCCTAACAGGCTTCGTTCCAGGCTCAGTGTTGATCCGATGCTCACTATAGGATCGGTAAATCCCTGGAACATCGTACGGGGTCCAGGCGAATATATTCACATGGCTTCTCACCAGGTGGATCAGCTCCTTTTCAAAAGCAGGGGCTAAGTGTGCCCCGATGCGAGTAGTTTTGGTTGAGTCATCCTCAACTACATTAATCAATTTGAACCCCACGGGTTCCATTGCTTGCCTCGGGTGCGGCGGCTCTTCCAGCAAATCCACCCTGGCCCTCTTAACGGGTGTCAATGTTCGGCACGAGCTCATGTAGCATTGTCTAGCTACTTTTTGATCCCCCTTTACATAAATAACTCCGTCATTGGAGGGGAATTTGAGGATCATATGATAAGTATAAGGGACCACCTCGAACTTACTGAGGCCGGTCCGTCCGATAATGGCATTGTAAGCCAAGTCGACTTCAACGACAATGAATTCCAAATCCTCCGATCGATCCATGGATGGTTCTCCAAGGGTAACTGGGAATAAAATCTTCCCACATGGAATGACGCTTCTCTGGTCGAACGACCAGAGAGTTAAATTAGCGATCCGGAGGTCATCATCAGCAACTCCCAACATTTCAGCAACTTCGCGCTTTATCAAATTGCACGAAGCCTCGGTGTCCACTAAGATCCAGTGGACCCGACGGTTCCCAATGATTCCAGTAATGGTAAGGGGATCATCGTATGGATCGATAATCCCTTCCCGATCGGCCATAGTGATAGTGATGTCCTCCCCAAAGGGAGGGGATCGCTCAGCTGGATTGTATTTAACCAGCGTCACAGATTCGGAGCTCTCAGCGGAGTCTCCGCGTGCTGTCCTCTTTCGGTCTCGGACCGATTCATTTATTCTCAAACCAACGGAGATAACATAAATATCTCCGGCTATGTGCCGCCTCATTTTGAGGAGGTTGGGCACCCTTTTCGGCCGGTGGAGGAACGACCTACTCCTGTCTTCCACCCTCGTTTTGCAGGGCTCTGCCGCCACGGCCCCGCTATCTTCTTCTTCGGCCCTAACCACGGTTCTCTCGACCGTGTTGGCCTCTGTCTTGTTTTGGAGGAGGAGACCGTCGGTCCTCCGTCCATCATTGTAGTTTCGGGGTTGTCCTCGATTATCCCTTCCCCGCAGCCTGTGACGATCGTCACCCTGATGGCCCTTTCGAGGGGATTTAGCTCGCTTGCCCTTCTGACCATTCCGGTCGGGCCTTTCTTTATTCATTGCCGCTACTGTCTCTTTCAACAGTGGGCACTTCAAAGTTGGGTGATCGCGGTTATGATGTAGTTCGCAATACACACGATTGTCCTCCTTCTTCGGGGGGGCGTCTTTCTCAGCTACAGCCGCTACTTCTCGCGACTGCTTCTTAGGGTAGGAAACCCTATGATCACCTACGGGCTCAGAATCCCCGCTAGGTTTCCGATAGCCTAGCCCCAACGCTTCATCCACCTTAATATACTTGTTGATTTTCTGAAGAAGTTTTCCCAAAGTGGATGGCGGGCTCTTCACTAAATTGGCCGAAAGGCCGCACGGTCCCAAGAACTGCTATAGAATATCAATCTTGTTCCGAAACTCAAGCTTGATGCCCCGGGCGGTCCTATTGAATTTCTCCATGAAGGATCGAAGACTCATTTTGGTCGAGATGTATTTCATCTGATATAGTTCCTTCCTGCTTCGAGGCGGTCCTACATTTGGAGCGAACTACTCGAAGAAAGCCAAAATAAATCCGCCATACGACTGTATGGATCGGGCCGGCAAATTTTTGAACCAAGTTCGGGCGTCGCCTTGTAATCCTGCCGCCAAGATGCGGCACTTCAGTGAATCTGAGGCCCGAACCGTTCCCATGCGTAACTCAAAACCAGCAACGTGATCGATCGGATCACCGTCACCGAGAAACGTTGGCAACCCATCGGGGTTGCGATAATGCCGATCTGGGACTGCCGCCTAGATCTCTTCAGAAAAGAGGAGCATCTAATCTCCCAAGGCGGCGGACACGCCTTCAGATTGTTGGGATGACGCATGGACCACATGCAGATTATGCCAAGAGTCATCATCCTTATTCCGCCTAATCGGGGCCTCTATGGCCCTGTTGAATAAACCAGGATTGCGCCCCAGACTGGGTTCGCAATCCTTCAGCGCACGCATATTCTCTAACTTCTTAGTGAGCTCGTCAATTCGTCGTTCATCTGCTCCTTGTCATTCCTAGGAGCGGGAGTTAGAGCTTTGGCCGGGGGAGGAGGAGTGGAGCGATATCTCGGCCTCCTCGTTGTTACGCCGCGCCTGATGATTTCCTTATCATCAGTACTACGCTCATCACGGTCACTCTCATACCCTATACTTCTTGGAACAGAGTTTGAAACAGCCGGTGGTTCTGTCCCACTTCTCTCCGACATAATTTCCAGTACCACCTTCCTGACAACAGCTTCCAGATATTGTAAAGTGAATGTTGGTGCTGGAAGATTGTTGGAAAGCACGTCACTGTCATTCGTTGAAGTTCTAGTCGCCATGCCTTTGATTATCTTATCTCTGATAGAAACCTCAAATGGGATTAGAGAATCGTCCCCACGGACTGCGCCAAATTGTTATGGTCCCTTTTTAGGGGGTACCAATAGTCGTCCGGTTCGTTAAGAAACGTACTCGGTTTTGATTTTATTTTGGTGGGAGAACGACTTCAAAACTGAAAACAGTAATGCGGCACATCAATTTATAGTGGAAAACCCCGTGAAATGGGGAAAAAACCACTTGACCAAGAGTAGGGATTGCTCTCAGTCGATTCACTAATCAAGCAAAATGTTCAAATACAAGAAAAGCATAGGCTTATGAAGATGACATGGATAAGAAAGCGATAAGAATAATCACGGCAGAGTAACGGCCTATTCTTCGCATCCAAAAGGTCCTGCTAATTCCATCGTCAATCTCTGTATTTATAGGGCTGATGGCGTTTGAGATCCACGCCATGCAACCGCCTCTGACAATTCCGTTGAACGTCATTATCACACGCTGTAAAACGTGGCTTGGACCGATGCGTGGAAAATGTGACAAGGCCCAAAGCGTGGAACACGTGGAGAGGCTCGAGGTTTAGAACGCGTGACTGTAACCATTTGGACCGACCCATTGGTTACTACACAATAGTCTGTCGACACTGTAAATCCATACGTTTTTAGAACTCAAATGGCATCTAGAAATTATATAAAATACTCATTTGAAAGCTAATTTAATGTTCTAAAAACAGATAAAAGAAATCAATTTCAAAAGTGCTCTATAAATATGATAAAACAGAACTCTAACATGCTTCCATGTTCGTATGGACAAAACTGCATTATTTCTGTAAATCATAAAATAACTTGCTGGTCTACTTTCGGTTTTCATAAAACTTAAAATTTCTCTAACACTAGATACAAGAGGTTTCCATATATGTAAAATCATAATCATACGACATCCATAGAAATAACAGCAAAATTCGTAACATAAATCAGTAACATGAATGCACATGCAATCTAACCTATATGTTTCTCTCAATTATTACACTCACCTTGGTTTTATTCATGATTTCCCTAGTCTATAACCTTCAAAAATTAGCTACAACACGTGTAAAACCATCTTTAGTACCAGAAATCAACTCTAACAAACTTAAAACATAATTTCCCCCAACTCACATCACAAAATCGGTTGTTATATGTCTACTGCAAAAATCACATTGTTGTTGATGTTTTTCTCCTTTGGTTCTACTTCTTGCGTGAGTTTTGTGGATAAGAATGACATTTAGGATGTCTCATTTCCCTCGATATTTGAGCAATTAATTTATTTTACCTAATGGTATAGTCAGAGTACCGGCCAACTTCACTTCCGACTTTTCATATTTAATGGAAATCATTTCATCAATCAACATCTTATTCACGATAGCATGCTTAAATATAATATGTATATATTTTTGCAATTATAATATTTAGTATTAACAATTGCTATTGTCGTTTGACAATCACAGTGCATAAACACGGAAGGTGTTGGTTTGAATACTAAGAGGATCTCTACCAAGAAGTTTTTTAACAACTCAGTCTCACTACCAATCAGCTCGATCTGACAATGATAGTTTACTTTGAGGATTCCAAGTCACAGTACCCCACTCAATGTGAATATTAACTCACTGGTAGATTTGATCTCATCTGAATCGGAATTCAGTCTTATGATTGTACATTCAGGTACAATGTGGAATCTACCATATCATATACCTAAGTTTATGGTATCTCTCAAATATTTCATTACAGTTATTTGAATATATTCACATTTATCCACACTAATTGATAAATAACATTTCATCAATTATATATTATATGACTTTTTGTATCACAATTTAGGTGATTTCTTTAGGCCATAAATAGAATTTAATAATCTATACATTTTGTTCTATAGGCCAGAAACAATACACCCTCATACCGAGTCACATAGATTTCTTTTTCAAGATCATAACTCACATAACGGTCTTGACATCCATCGCATGAATGACAATACTATGGATAGAACTAACACAATTAGAACACATATAGAAGTAATTCTAGTTACATGACAAAGTATCAAAGTAATCAATATTTGGCTGCTCATTTTAAGCCTTTGACTACCAGCTGGTACATATTAATGTACCCACCGCGAAAGAATTTCTATCGAAAATCCAACTTTAGTTAATCAACTTTGCTCCTAGAGGCATATCAACTAACTATCTCTCTTGTTCTACTTTTTAGGATAGAATCAAATTATATCTTAATAACTTCTTTCCAACACTATGAATTTGAAGAATAAACTATATAAGAGTAAGTCAAATAATCTTTATCAATTTTAAAACACATAATAAGCATCAACATATGATGTTTTCCTCATTTGATATTATTCTATCTCAAAATTTTAATCGATATAACTCGGAGTGTTACGAGGAGTTATTCCGGATAGTGAAAAATAATGTTCAAAGTAATCAACATTCTTATCTCAGAAATAGTGTTGTATTTAATGATATCGTTTCTCATCACAAGAAACAATTCACCACACTATTCTCTATATAATCTATAAACATTCAATTTAATGATGACTTGTATAAGATACCCCCACATTTTGGGATATTTGAAGTTGACATATAATATTCCGCATGACATGATATATTAATGTTAATATAAACACAATCAAATTCATCAACTAACCATAGTTAGTTGATTATTTAATCAATTAGAAGCAATGTCGGCAACATTGTAAGTTTGATGAAAATTATGTAAATTAAAACTGTTTGAATTAAGAAAACAAATATTCAGAATTCATTTCATAATCAAATATTTGATTAAATTATTCATATTCAAAATATTTCCAAATCTTAAAAGTTTTATCAATTGTTCCCAAAAGCTTTAAAAGTTTTGATATCCACAATTACCGTAACATCAATCTAAATCTAAAAAAAACAATAATGTTTCACTAGATTTAGAATTATTTCTTCAAAGTTTCAGAAATGGAAAATCAATCAAGTTTACTCATCCGAATAGAATAGTTGGAAATCTAGTAAATAATGCAATTATCAACTAATCTGCACTATAAGATAATACTACAAGACGATTAATGTGAATGGTTTTAAAAATATAATTCTGATAATTTTAAAACTATTTCAAAATTTCAACCGAACAACAAATGACATTTAATCAAAACAATGAATTAGGAAGCCACTTAGGATATTTTCTCAGTCTCCAATGACAATTTGACACCCAAAACAATGAATTAGGAAGTCCTTGGGTTTGGTTGAATGACATCTAATCAAATTTGCAGCATTTCTAATACTCTCATGTGGTTACTTAATGTTATATAATATGTACAAGAATCTGGAGTCTTACATAATGTATCTTCTCTCCAATTTAATTGATTTGTTTTCAATTTGATTAGTTTATTAATCTCAAAGGCAGTCATGACATTATCAGTAATTAAAGTTATTGGAATAAAAGTTTACTCTTCTTCAGAGATAATCTGATCCAGAAATGAATTTATTCTGTTTGCAAGAACTTTTGAGAAAATTTTGCATATAACGTTACACAAGCTAATTGTCTGAAAGTGAGCAAGCAGTTCTAGCTTTCACATCTTGGAATCAGATATAGATACATATGATTCATTTATGCTAATATCTTCAGAGTATTTAAGATTTATAATAAAAATTTAGTTATCTTTCGCTACAATTGGTAGTACCGCTAATAAAAGATAGTAGATAAACTATCATCCTCACGATAACTTAAAGGTTTCATGTGTCGTTGCATCCTTTACTTCTGAATTGAATGCTTGATGTTAATCCTCCTTGATAGTGGGTTAAGAAATGGTTTCATATCTCTAACAACTATATTAATGTAATACATAAGAGGATCGGAAGATGATAAAACTTATGAAAATGATCATTAAGTTCTAGATGAATTTCATGTGGGTTATGTATCCAAAATCCATAAGGACCTCTCAATTTTGAAATCTTATTGGTTTCATAGATGTTGAGAAGCACACGCATGGAAGTAAACATTATTTATGTCACCCACTTAGGCCAATGAATTTTTTATTGCTTTTGAGAATAACTTTATTTTATGTTCCGTAATTTCTCAAACTCTTTTTTATAGAAGTTATTTTTTGGTGAGTATTGATAGTGTATCGATCTTTGAATTGTGCATAAAGTCGTCCTTTGCACGTTGTATTTCATGTTTGACGGTTGATGTCACTTCATAATTTTATGTATGAATTCCAAATTACTTCATAAATGTCTCATTTTATTCCTTCCACCATTATTACCACATTAATCCTGGATCACTTGTTTGTATTCTAGGGTCTTAGTACATATGTTTTCAAATCAAAATTATCTATTTTTCGGCTTAGTGTTCATAGGCAACCCAAATTGTAGATCAATACAGATGGGAATGTGATATGAGCCACCAAAGAGTAGATGACAAATCTGAACTTCGGGAAATAAGATTGTCCCTTGCTCATTTGTAGTAGCTCTACCCAATTGTCCTTTGATTGTGAATGGTTAAATTCTTTTGTTGCATCAAGTGAACGGATACCCCGTATATCCAAAGTCATACAATTCACATTCCCATAAGTGTGTCTCGCAACATCCTAATCTGAGCCAACGATCATGTTATCTGATTGGAATGAATGTACAATAATTTCATTTAAGTCACCCGCACAAATCCAAGGAAGAGAGATTAAAGAATGAAGATGAATTACTTGTTCCCAAGACCACTAACATTGTGTCGAGTCAATGTTTCCATAAAAACCCAATAAATCTCTATGCTGGAAGCCTACAACATCCATTATCCAAGTATCAATATGATTTTGGATAGATATTTAAGATGGACGATGAGATCTCTTCTCCATAGTAGTTCCAAACCTCCAGACCTCCCAATCCAATATACTCAAACATCATAAGCATACTATTGTGTTTCCACCAATCCATTTTTTTTGTTGGACATTTTGTATAGATAGGAAGATTATTCTAGAGGATAGAGAAGAGTGTAACTCCTTCAATCGTAAGTACTCAAGATAATCATTGCGATCGGCGGGGTTGTAGAACAACCTCCACGTTGAAGTGAGTTATGTCATTACACGTTATTAAATTTGGTTTGAATGTGTATTTCTTGCTTTGAGGGATATTTTCACCATACGATCTTTTGTCTGCAATTCGACTTAGTGGTAGATATGTTTAGTCCTCTAAGTGTGCAAGGAGTAAATGAAATTATTGAGATTGAGGTGGTTGTCTCATTGCTAGGTTCGATGTTTCAAAAAGAGGCTAAGTACAGGAGTATCTATCATCGAAACTGTGTTGAAATGGTGATAAGACCCTTCTGCATAGAGATGGTACATTCGATACATGAAATTGTAATTTACTTGCATTCTTACCAATGTAGCATGCTAAAATCATATCAATTGGTTTATGTACCATCTCCATAATAGAGATTGTTTGAATAACACCCTTCTCGACCTCATAGATAGAGAGATCAATCTTGGATGCATTCTCCTTATGGTCCCCTTATCAAACAATCAACCAAAGTCACTAATGTTGAATACACTTGAGAATTACTTTTCTCATTATTTTCTAATGAACCTCACTTTGATATCATTGTCTACTTAAGATAAGGGCTTTCACATCCTTCTTATCGAGGGGGAATGCAGCAACCAAGGACAATATGGTGTTTTTGGTAGATCTTGAAACTCTTGCTTAAACAAAAGCTCACACCTCTAGATATGGTCCACTAATAAAAATGAGAAAGTAATCCATATTTGATGTCTAATTAAAGAATAGTTCATAATGTGTTCTTTTAAGAATTCCTCTAATTGTGACCCTATTTACTACATGGCATGCTGTATTTACAGTTTCTGCCCAAAGCGTTTTGGGTGATTTGTGCTCAATTAACATAGATCTAGTCATTTATTGTAATGTTATATTCTTTCTTTCCACTATACCGTTTCGTTCGAGGTGTCATATGGCTGGTAAAATTATGTTCTATACCTGATTCTAGACATAATGATGTCAATTCTAAGTTATTAAATTCGCCACCATTGTCACTTCTAATGTATTTAATTTTCAGATCTGTTTTGTTCAATAAACCTTTGAATACTAAAAACGTTTCATATTTTTGTTTAAAAAGAAAACTCATGTATATATAAAATAATCATCTACTATTACAAAACACCAAAATTTTCCATTTAGACTACAATGTTTAATTTCTCCAAAGAGGTCTATATGTAATCTTTCTATTATCCTAGGAGAGTTAATAACATTAAAAGGTTTAAAATATGCCCTAGTTTGTTTTGCTCTAACACACACCTCACGTTCATGCTTATTCTTGGTTATCTTATTATTAATTCCACTAATAAGATTTAATCTTACTAGTTTCTCTATTAATCATAAGGTATCATGTCCTAATTTCATATACCATTCAATAGCAGATTCAACATAAATAAGTAAATATGTTTGCACATTTTCAGACTTTTCTAACATATAGATGTTCTTAATTCTAGGTACTCGGAAAATTACAGAATCATACTTAGTCACACAACATGCATATTTGGTTAAATAAACAGGAAAAAAATTATCACACAATTGACTAACACTAAGTAATTTATGCTTCAGGATATCAACTAAAAGAATGTCATTTATCTCACAATTTCAGGAAATGAAAGAACCAATACCTAAAATTGTACTTTTAGAGTTATCCCCGTAGGTAACTCTACCAACTCTAGAATTCTTAATTTTAGATAGCATATTTCTGTTTCTAGTCATATACCTTGAACACCCACTGTCCACAATCCACACCTACACTCATGCATCAACAGAAAGTAATAGACATTTAAGCACTTAGTCAGTCAAGCAAAGAAACATAGTCTTCGTTTTAGGTTTGTGTTTTAGGAATCCATTTCTGTTTTATGTTAATAATACATAATTGGTGTTGTATAGTAGTCTAAATAACTTTTCTACATACATCCTAGATTCAGCTCTAAATTTTAAATATGGAGGTAATACAACCGCGAATGTGTTCTTGTGACTTAGCTTGCTCTCAATTTTCTTAACTCGTGTGTTTGTGCCACTAGTTCCATGATTAAAACCTATCCCAAATTTTGTTCCTTTATGACTATTGGATGTATAAGTCCTGGTTAGGACTATTTTACTTTTAGGTTCTAGTTCTATATGTAAAATATGATGTTGTTGAGGATATTCTTTAGGATCGGGTGAAAGTGCATTGACAAAATTCATTTTTGTTATAGAAGATGAGAAAGGCATTCTATGATCAGTTGTTTTTTCTAGTTCTATATTGAAACCTAGACTGGTTTTATCATAAAAACTCTTTTGACTTTATAAGATCTTATTAAGACTTAGGGTGCTTGGATTTTCAGTGATTGAGGACACATTTTTTTCGTATCTTTTACTAAACATTCATATTTTTCTTCAAATTCTAAATATTTCTTGACTAGTTTAACAAATCACTACAGTTTTCGGAGTTATTAGAACTTACATCACTATCAGAATCAGTCTGGTTTAGTCCTACTAATGCCACATTCTCTTCACCGAGAGAGACATACCCACAATTTTCAATTTCACTTGAAGAGGTGTAGTCATCATCAAGTAGAACCTGAAGGACAAACTTCTTCTTTTCGGACTCATGTTTTAAAAGTGGACATTTAGACTATATGTGACCAGATTTATTACAATTAAAACATATTATGGTTTTAAGTGATTCAGTTTTATTAGACTTCTTGGTTTTTAATAGTCTTTGAATTCTTTTGGCAAGAATGGATATCTCTTTATCTGAGTCATTTTTATAATCAAATTTCTAAGAATGATATTCAAATTCTGGAGTTTTGGACTTCTTAGATTTGGACTTATGTTTAGAGGAGGACTCAACATTTAGGGAAAGGGTTGAGCTAGAGCTTTTATTCTCTAATTGTTGTCTACTCCTATCATGTAGTTCTTTAGTTAGCAAAATCCCAAAAATTTCATCAACATTTAAAACCTCTAAATCCTTAGTTTGTTCTATAGTGGTTCTAAGAATATCTCATTTGTTATCTAGGCTCCTAAGGACTTTAGAGTTCTTTTCTTCATTGGACATCTTATGACCTAGAAGTTCCATTTCATTTACTAACAAAATAAAACGTTGTTGTAAATCAATCATACATTCATCATGTAACATAGAAAACATTTCAAACTCATGCTTCAACATATTAAGCTTAGTCTTTCTAATTCTAGAAGTTCCTTCATACAAGACTTCTAATTTAATCCATGTTTCATGCGCAGCAGAACATCCATATATTTTATTAAATTCAGACACACCTAAGGCTGAAAATAGAGCACTTGAACATCTAGCATTTAACTCAATAGCATTATTTTTTTCATCACTACTTGGTTCTAATCCCATGTCTGAAATCAGGCCAATTTCTAACACCACACATCTGTAAATTTTTAAATCTTGTTTAAGGAAGATAAGCATATTAGTCTTCTAGTAACCAAAGTCTTTATCATTAAACTTTGGTGGTTTATTTAAAAACCACCATGTTTTAATGGGGTTACTATCCTTAGGCGTACCATCCTGTAAATTGCCAGACTTAGTCATACTCTAAAGACTATGAAAGTAACACTTAGCAAGTATGATCCACAATGCAGCAAAGAACATGTAGGCACTAAGTAATAACTAACTAGAAAAACAGTAAGTAGGCACGACTTAAGTAGTGTTCCCAAAGTACTCCACTAAAACTGATTATTTAGTAAGTACCCCGCATCTCCACCACTTGTTGGATATTTGAACTAATATACTAGTTTTACAAGGACTTAAACTCCTTAAGTTTCTAGTTGTAGAGCAGTAAATAACACTCAATTTTTAAGTGGTATCCGATCCAGATTCTTATCTTAGAATCGATCGTCTCAGCAATCCACTATTGAACCTCTAGTTTCAATTAATACAAAAGAAACTTAGTAATGTTCACAAAACTAGAGCACCACTAACAACATACACAAAATAATGTGATACAGTAAACACTCAGTTAACCGAAAATTGCAGTTACCACCAACAGCCGTGAACATGATTGTTAACACTAGATCTTAGCCTCTTAGTGATTGTTCCTTCAGATCGAAGATGAGAGACCTTCGAAACAAGTGTAACTCAAAGATCTGTCAGTAAGCGTTAAACAAAAATGATACCAAATTTACCGTAAGCGATTGAAGCATAGTTTGAACGATCTAGCTCATAGAACTCAAACTATAAGTTTAAGTTCTACATTTACCACACAGTAATGAACCTTTTGCAGTCCAAGTTCAACTCGTGAACAAGATCTGTAAAGATTTCGTCAAGAATGTCATCAAGAGACAAAGGAACGTTGTCTACAACCTTAGTTTTAGATACCATTCAAGTTCAACGCGTGAACAAGTCGATGTCTAAGTTTTTATCCCATTGTTACGGTACTAGTATGCAGAATTATAGGAAGAACAAAGGTTTCACAAACAAAAACACTCAGCGTTTTAGAACCCTGACACAAATGCACAGAAGGAACAAAAGCTAGAGATAACTTAAACAATGCAATGCACAGCTAGGATTATGAGCAGTTATCACTCAAGCGGCCACAACCCCGACTTTTATACATGGCCCAGTAAGGTAACGCAGTTATTGCATGCCCAATTGTTGTCTATTAGCCCAATCTACAAGTATCACAAACGGTGTCTCGGCTAACACCCACAACTTTTGATATCCATTTTTTCACAAGGGGTTGAAGGCCACTCTCAAGGATCTATAGAAAGCTTCAACATTAATTACATGTCGGTGAAGAACCATGCCAACCACAGTGTCGAGTGTCTAAAAGGTTATTGTGTGGCAACATACCAACACATACCAACATCTTCATCTCCCATGAGCGACAACTATTGACAAAACCTCCCAAGGTCTAGATCCACAACCATTGGGAAGAGAAGGGATTTAATGGTTTAAGAAGTTTGAGGCTTAGGAAAGAGTCATTTATTAGCAAAAGATCTTAAGTTTTTCATTACAACATAGAGATAGCTAGAGCTTAATATATACAGGGCAAAAGATGATTCTAGAATCTGCTAGTTTCTTCCTTGCTTTTCAGAATATGTTATGTCTCCAATGTTCTGTTGTCAGCTTTCTTCTAGTAACAGTTCTTCATAATCTGCAGATCTGATAAGGAATACAAGTGATGCATCAGTATTTTCCAACACTCCTCCTTGCTGGTGCATTGTTTGACTTCCAGAGACTTCGGTATCCACTATACCACACAAGTGTCTCATTTGCTTGAATCGCTTGGGAGGCAAGGGCTTAGTTAAAATGTCATAAATATGATCATTTGTAACAACATATTGTAATTGAATCACTTTCTCTTTGATATACTCACGTATGGCATGATATCTCACTCTAATGTGTTTTGTTCGTCCGAAACTTGTAGGATTTGTTGCTATTCCAATTTATGCATGATTATCTGCCCAAATAGGTATAGGATGATTTTTCCAGAAGCCTAAATCCTCAAGGACCTTGATGAGCCACATAGAATGATTAGCAGCAGTGGTAATGGCTACATATTCTGCTTTTGCACTTGATTGAGAAACAAACTCCTACTTCTTCGTGTTCCAGGCAAAAGCTGAGGAGCCTAGGTTGAATAAGTATCCAGTTGTACTTTTGCTATCTGAAACATCTCCAGCGTAGTCACTATCTACAAATCCTTGTAGTTTAAAATCTTTGTTCTTCTTGTATATGAGTTCAAATGATTTTATTCCATTTATATATTTGGTTACCTTTTTTGCTGCTGTTAAATGTGTATCATATGCTCTGTCATGAATCTTGAAAGGTAATTTACGGAGAACATGATGTCAATTCTTGTGGCTGCAAGATATAACAGACTCCCAATTATGCTTCTATATATCTTGATATCAGTAGGATTTGAAGCATCCTCAATCAAATTTCTTGTATCAGGCGACATAGGAACCGGACTTGGTTTACTATCGATCATATCAAACCTTTTTACTAGGTATTGAGCATATTTTTGTTGAGAAACACTGATTGAATCTGCTTCTTTCTTGATTTGCAGTCCAAGGAAATAGGACACCAGTCCCAAGTCAGACATTTTAAAATTGTTTATCAACCTTAGTTTCATATTGTTTATTTCTAGAGAATCACTTTCTGTAATAAGTAGATCATCCACGTATAAAGAGATTATCAAGACTGTTTTTTCTTCCTTTTTCTTGGTGTAAAGCTTTGGATCATTGCAGCTGCGAATAAGAACTTCACTAATGAAGTATGCATCGATTTTTGTATACCAAGCCCTTAGAGCTTGTTTTAGACCATAAAGTGCCTTATGAAGCAAATATACATGATCTTTTCCGTCTACCACAATTCCCGGTGGTTGTGTCACGAAAATTTCCTCTTGCTTGTCTCTATTCAAGAAATCCGACTTACGTCAAGATGGAATATATCCCAATTCATACTTGCAGCTATGGCGATAATCAACTTTATTGTGTCATGGGAGGATATTGTATTAAGATCCCTTGAATCTTCTAGGGCACTTACTTTGGCTTCGAATTTCCTCGGAAGGCTTACAAGAATTTTGTTGACGACTCTATTGTCCTTGATTTCTTCTCCTAAAAGCCTTAGTTGATTCAAAATTTTGAAGAGATTTGTAGAGAACATGTCAATGCTTTCTGTTGGAGTCATTCGAAGGGTATCAAAGTGTCGCCAATAATTGTTTATTTCCGTCTGTTTTGAACGTTCTGTTCCTCCATATTCTAGTTTTAACAGATCTCATACCTCTTTTGTTGTTTTGCAGTTGATAAGTGTCATATAAAGATCATCTGAAACTATACGTTAACTATGGTTTTAGCCTTGTAATGTTTCTGCATCATATCTTCATATTTCTGTTTGGTGTCTGCTGTTGCATTTTTTCCTGGAGGTGAAGTTTTGATTTCTTCGTTTATGTATTTCCATAAGCCAAGTGACTTCAAGTAATCTTGTAATTTATTTGCTCAAACATGGTAGTTTGAACCTCTGAAGATTGGTGGTGGTTGCCCAAGTGTGGAGGCCATGAAACAGAAATGAATGCTGAAGCTTTATGTTGTAAGGATTAATGCTCTGATATCAAGAAGAGATTTAAAGGTTTAAGAAGTTTGAGGCTTAGGAACGACTCTTTTATTAGCAAAAGATCTTCAGTTTTTCATTACAACATGCAGATAGCTAGAACTTAATACATACAGAACAAAAGATGATTCTAGAATCTGCTAGTTTCTTCCTTGCTTTTCAGAATATGTTTTGTCTCCAATTTTCTGTTGTCAGCTTTCTTCTAATAACAGTTCTTCATAATCTGCAAGTCTGATAAGGAAGACAAGTGATGCATCGGTATTTTCCAACAGAAATTGCATATCAAGAAGACCAAATCCCACCGAATGGGACAAATTGAAGAAAAGTGTTAGATTAGATGTGGCGAACAATAATTATTAAATCAAAGATAAAATAATCATAAATTTTAAAAAATATTTGATAAAATTAAGATATCATAATAGTGATTTATGTATAAACTATATATGAAAATATGATATTTATATTTTAATCATGGGAAATAATTGTATGGTCATTTAAATCATGATTGTACAACTTATTTTAGTAATCGTGGGGAAATCGTGATTTTGCATTTATATGCTTTAAAAACGATTTGGTTATCGCACTATCACCATAGTATTAAACATAGTTGCAAATAAAACTATTAATTATTAAATTTGAATTGCTTTAGTAATGGAACAACCTAGCATCTTATCTGATGATCATATATCATGAATCACCACGTAAAAACCCAATATGTAAACGATATACCATGTGTTATGATCATTTTTCAAGAGTCCCTACATCTGTCTTCTACAACTCAATGTATTGATCGATAGAAATTGGATCCAAACTTATGGTAATTCAAAGTACGTTATTAAATTATGTAATACCAATTCAAATTTGGCATGAAATCAGCTTTTTGGAGATACAAAGTGTGATGCCATGAATCAAACGGTAATATGTGTATATAGTATATACATAACATATACCTGAACGCATGATGTTACAAATCATGCAACAAAAGTCCAATAACACAATGACATAAGCCTGCCAACTATGTGATTTTCTTCTATCTCTATATTGCCAGAAATTAATGAACACAACAATTAACAACAACGACTACCTGTGTATCCCTCTACTGGTTTACGAGATCGATTCACCAATATGCCAGAGAGAATGGGCATGATTCCTGGTGTACTAACAAGTTTCAGGACTTCTGCTTTCACAATATCCCTGTAAATGAGAATAAAAGATTCCCATGTCTTCTTACTCTTTACAAATGGTATCATTCGAGAAACTCAGAAAACAAAGCAAGCACAAGGGTCATGAATCTGCTTCTCTATGGTCTTCATTCTCTTGTTGTAGGGATAAAACGTTGAAGCGCTGTTGCAGCTGAATACAGGAAAAGAAAATGATCATTAACTGATGCCAAATGGGAATAAGAAATCTGGAGTGTTTAGTTTCAGTGATGAGGAAATGCACCGTAGTGTACTTCAATTTTTCCATCCTCAATTCGTCGACCAAGAGATTCAGCCTGCGAGTGGCTAAGAGTTTTCAAATTCACATATGATGAAAAAGGAGCACAGAAGATCAATCAGATCACCTTGTTTGAAGCTCGGAGATTTTCATAACAAGTAGTTGTTCCCTCTGGGAAAAAATCACTTCGGCCTGTAGCAAATAGTATAAGATGTTTCAATGTATGCTGTTCCACAAGTAAAAATGGATGTACAAAAAAACGAAAAACAAAATCGTATTTATGAAGCTCATCAAATCAAAACTATCTGTAAAGTGAAAGCTAACTTACAACCTCAGTATGATGAACCCCAAAAGACAGTACTACCGATAAGACAATCGAAAAAAGATTAGTGCCTTTAAAATTATCAAAACAAACTAATTTACTTATGAAGACAACCCACTGTCACTATATGGACTCGTACATCGGAAATCGAAATATCGGGAAGTAGTAAAATTCTACTTACATAGCCATTACTCTCAGGAACACGCAGAGGATTCCCATCATGAAAGGCTGATATAATGGCAAAAACTTCAGAAATACACATTTTGAATACTTGCGTTAATGTTGACAAAAAACAAGGAAATATAGCACACCATTTTCTAAATCCAATGGTTGCAAGCTGCCTAATATATTTGCAATAAGATCCTGGAATTACGGCACAACAGATGTACGAAGAGTGAACGGAAATGGACTAGTCATATGATATAAATGTCAATGAATTTTAGAAGCTCTAACTTGTTGAATTGAGGTTTGCTGAAAGAGGTTTTGAAGGTGTGGCATGAGAACAGATGCAGACATGTTAATGTTCTGCATTTCCCATAGTGACTGGCTGTTGGGCTGAAAACCAAGAACTTATAAACTAAAGGAGCGAAAGAAACAAAGGGAACGAATGATCTTGCTTGGGAAATAACACACACCACATTGTTCGGATCAGCGAGCCAGCTTCCTATGCTAGCAGACTTCTTTAATGGTAAGCCCTAAAAAATGTAGTGAATAAAAGTATCAAACAGGAACTTATAAAATAGCTCTTAGGATTACGGTGCAATATATTTCATCCTACCTGAGAATTTAGCTTGGAAACTAATGATAATGGGATATCCTAGCGATCATATGCAGAAAAAACTCGAGCAGTTAGCAAATTACCATGATAATTCATAGTAATGCAGTTTTACCTTTACAAGATCCACATTTTCAGAAGTAACTGAGAACCGCCCTTTAATTTGCACCAAATTAGTTTTTGATTTTTCGTCCAAGGAGTCTTGAAATCCTTTATAAGAAATAATGTGTTTCAGAAACATAATTCATATTAGAGCTGCTTTATTAGAACTGTATACAGCTACCTCCAGATGATTTGTTGGGAGCTGAAAAACTGTTGGCTGAGGCCCGGGTGGGAAGGTTTAGAGGACCACTAAAACTTGGAACTTTCCGTGCCATTTGAACCTTCTCTGCAACTGGTTGGCTTTCAATCACACCCCTGATGAACAAAGTAGATGGGCTTTCAATCTGTAATAGCTAGTAGCTATCTCTTTACTTCTCCAATCAATGAAGCTCAGGTACAAATAAAGTGTTACAACGTTGAAAGGATAAAAGCACTTAAAAAACGACCAGATTTAACACGAAATTCACCCGTAATCATCAAGATAATATTGTGGGTTTATGATCTAGGCAAAAACTTAAACTTACAGATAATAGCATATACTCATACCAACCTTTCAATGTTTTGAACTTCTTCTGGCAAAGTCCCAGGAGCGAATGGTCCACTCTGAGTTGGATGAGGTTCACCCATCTGAATTTTATCTTTTGGTTTTCTTGCATCGTTCTCTACAGCCACTGTTGTCACCTCAGATTTTGACAGGCTCTTAATAAGTTCATGTTGCACCGGGTCTCCAGACACCATTAAATCATTATTTATCCCATTAGTAACTTCAATGATCTCATCATCATTTGTTGTCTCTCTGGAAAAGAAAGAAACATAAAAACGCCCAGCTAAGAAAATATAAACGCGGGATACTTTTCTATAAACAAAATTGGCAGGACATTAGGGCCCCTTTTGGGGCCGTTTGTATAGATATCATACGATACTGCATTTTTTATTTTTTACCTTGGGAATACCTCAGTCATAAGTATAAGTAAATGAAATTTCATTTCCATTAAAAAAATACAATAAAAGTCATAATTTTACCGGGCAATAGTCATTTTCATCAATGACTCAGGTATAACCTACAAACAAGAAAAAGACGGCTCATTCAATCAAAATGGTCTATATATTAAAAAGACAGCATAGATTCATATCTATAAAGACAACCTTCTGGTTTCTATGATGTTTCAGGTTGTCTTCTTCCCACATTTCTTGTATATTATCATCCTCTTGCATCTGCACCGAAAAAACAGCCAATTTCTAAACATTATAGTGTTTCAGATACCCCCTAAATGACAGCTGAAAATATAGTGTACATACCAAGGAAGCTTGGAGCTTCAGATCCTCAACATCAAAGTTCCAAGCACTAACGCCTCGTTTGTATTCACTCTAGGGAAGAAAACTGAACTTTAGAATTTGTATGGAAAACATAGATATATATAAAAAATAATATTAACATGAACATTTATGAAATCTACAAGCTATATTTTAACAGAAAGTTTCAACTGATATGCTTCATTCTGAATTATGGACCTGCTCTAGTTAAAATTTAACTTTCCATAGGGTGTCTTAACCTGTTTTACATTGCGGACCAGAAATATTCTTCTACTATGTTTTCATACTCCTAAACGCGTAACTCCCATAATAAAAATAAATAAATAAATAAAAATTTCTTCCAATAGTGTAATTTCCTACACTTTCAGAGACCTTCGTTGCATACTTATTTGTACTTAGGTGCAAGAAAGGATCGTTAGTTGTAGATCATACTCTTAAAACAAGTATCATTATATTAGACAGACTCTATGGGTAATAAAATAGACAAGGAACATAATGGGGTCTATACACAGAAAAACAAGTATAAAGGGGAAGTCTAGTGGTCGAACCAGAGATAGAGCTTCCTGTTCTGCCGAAGGCATCTTTTTCAGAGCAAGCTCGGCAGCATCTTTTATCTGCATGTCCAGTTCACCCAAAAAACAAAGAATTAGAAAAACAATTGCAAGTCAATAAGAGGTAAAAACATCCAGGTATACCTGGAGATCTTTTACACGCTTCCCCAGTGATGGTAAACCAGCAAACAATTTTTGCACCTGGAGCTCAGGAGGTTGTGCATTCCTGAAGAATGAATGCTTCAGCAGCTTTTCAGCGGTTGGTCGCTTCGTTTGATCTTTCACCAAGCACATTGCAACCATTTCTTTAAAAGACTAATCATAACAAGATTTTTTAACAAATTGGAGAGACAATAAATAAGAACACGAAAGCTTTTTGACCAAAAAAGCAAAAGAATATGGGCTAACTCTTTACAGCACTAATCATGCATCTGATTGCTTATAGTGGAATTTGCATGCGATACTAGAGTGTAAAATTGAACCAAAACAACACTCCATGTATCTTGAATACCTTTGAGAACTTCTTATCTCGATCGTAATCAAGCCCAGGTGGTGCATTTTGGATTGTCATAAGAAGAACCTACTGATCAGGGGATAATAATTAATATGAATTTCTACAATGGAAAACATTCAACAATCCTAGATCAGTCACCTTCATTGGGGGATATTTAGAAAATGGAGCATGTCCATGAGCCAATTCCAATGCAGTAATTCCAAATGACCAAATATCAGCCCTGTATTAAGTTGAATAAATTGAGATGAATACCATGAATCTTGCACTTCTATGGTATGGTGGGAAATGGAGATCACAGCTTAGATAATGCCCGATCAATACCATGGCTATAATGTGTGATCAAAGAACATAATCACATTGTGGCCTCTCGTAATATGGTCTAGATAATCTTTTAGAGTAAACCTTAATACCATGGAGTAAACCTTACTTGAAATCATAACCAGTTCCAGGTTGTAAGACTTCTGGAGCCATCCTGATAAATGGGAAAATAGAACACAATGTGTTACTGCTATTTATAATGCGGATTAATACGGGTAACAATAAGTGGGATTGATCGAAGTGTCTATATAACCCTGCCATATCAAGGGACTAAAACTTCTCATCATTGTTATAATAACATTCATTTTTTTTTAACTGAAAAATGCAATTCATTAAAACAAGGAATAACAAATCGTTATTCCTTCCTACAACGTTTTAATAACATTCATACATGGAGATAAACAAGGAAGTACCAGCAAGGAGTTCCCACAAAAGTATTCCTGGATCGCTGTCTATCGCCCCTATCAAACAGGCATGCAGAAACACCAAAATCAGCAAGCTTTATATCACCATCACTATCAATTAATATATTTCCTGCCTGTGGACATAAAATATGCGACACACAAGTCATTAACTGTAGAAATATATTTGGGACATATATTCAAGAATGAATAACCTTCACATCACGATGTATATGGCCGTGTGTGTGGAGGTACTCTAAAGCCTTTAGAGCTTCCTTCAAGATAGACCCAATGGCAGTTTCTTCTAATCCATCTGGATAAGCAGTCTTCATTATATGAAAGCAAGATCCCTCGGCCATGAAAGGCATTACCACCCAAAGATTTCGGTCGACAACAAAAGAACAAAAAGCTTTAACGACATTAGGATGATCGATCAAGCTCATTGTTTGAGCTTCTCTACGAATATCATCCTACAAAAAATAGGATCATAAATAGATATCAAATTTTTTCATCAAGAATAAAAACTTTGAACAAGAATCATCGTTGTGCGATGATTACTCAGTACATCAGCTCGCAAGGTTTCTTATGGTCAGATATTAAAAAGTAAACCAGGAAATCATGACATAACGCAATGTCCTAAAACAATGCATAATCCTAGAGCACCAAATCACCCAAAACATTGCATAAGCTTTATGAATGTGTGTGGAAATCGCAGCTTATTTTCGAAGAGTGGACATAGTCCGATCAGTCCTAACTACATCAAGAATCGAATGACCACTTTCAGACATGCAGGCAATCATGAAAAGACATGATTAAGCATGTCAACAGGTCCAAAGTATCATCTGCTCATTCCATTACCCAATTAAGCTCTATCAGCTTCAAACTGAAAGTCAAACCAAGGCAAAGACGCGCTTAACTTTTTAAATTTGATCCCAAGGCAAAAGAAAACCCTAAATAAACCCATTAACATCAGGTATCACGCAATCCAACAAAACCATCATAAACAAGCACCCCAATTAAAAGTTAAGCTTACCAGATTGCTATTGCAGCGATCAAGATCCAAGCACTTCACGGCTACTACTTCATTGTAAGGCAAATAAATTGCCCTGTATACAGTAGCACTTGCACCATACCCCACCTCCTCCGTCAGGTCATAATCATCCGGATTCAACGAGTAGCTCTTCCCCATATCTCTCTTTTTTCACCCTCACCTGTCACTGCAAAAACCCATCATAAAACTTCAAAATCATGACTTGATTAATCCTCCGTAAAATCCCAGACACGCGCTGCTCAATCCCGCACGCACACCATGGATGATATCGTTTCTCAGTCTTTATTTAAATCTTTATATATAAAGATCGCAGCTTTTAATGGTAAAAATAGTCTAATTCATTTATGAAAGACTTAATGTATGAAAGAATAGTAAATCATATCTTATACTATCTGTCGTCTACGAAATTTCCAGTTCAAATTTTAATAAATAAGATCCACCCTCGTCAACAAATACAAAAAAGTACAGCTCAATTAATTAAAGAAACTTAGACTATGATGTTTAACTTTTCACTTTTGAATGGTTATAATATATAATGCTTGTTTGCTCATAATCATTTTTTGATGGTGGAAATAATCGGATCAAGAAAGAACAGACCAATAAATCGATGGTGACAGCATGCAAATCGGTTGAAACGTAAATTTAGTCTCAATAATTTCATGAATTTGACAATTTTGATCTTCGATATTTTAAAATTATGATAATTATAATCTCCATAGTGTAATTCACTATTGTAGAGGGATATGACGTGGGAATGCAATTCACACATCTCTTCATGTTAATTTTGATGTTCACACATGTGTTTATATTTGAGAATTTCCGTATAAATTAAAATGATTATCTTTATTGAAAATCGTCTCAAAATTATAACAACACACTTGTAACTATAGAATTCTCTCATTCTCAATTGTATCTTGTTTTGTTTTCTTCTATTTTTTTATCGTATAAAATAATACACTTTGGTAGTATTTGATGAAATAAGCTTATTTTTTCCAAACCTCGTTGAATTCTAGTGTTTTTATTCGTATTCACTTATTCAATAACCATAACAAAATTACGCCAAAAGATTTAACAACCAATATTGGCGATGAATGGGGGAGTAAAGCTGTTCCAACCATTGGTAGGATTTATAAAAATAAGATCGTGAGTCATGAATGAAGATCTCTAGATGGGCTATTTGCTCTCTAATTGATCTTTGTCTATATATTCTATTTTTTTTTGGTCTTGTTGTTTGCTCTTTGTGAATCCTCTCTACGAATCACATTGTATTCTTTGTTTCTTGTATGTT